>OV743716.1:15453071-15845777 GCA_928272305.1 Volucella inflata | reverse complement strand
TAGTGTCTATGAAGATTTTCACACCTACCCACCAAAAAAAAAAAAAAAAAAATGTCTCTTTACAATTCCATTTTCTTTAACACTCACCCTCGAAATCTACTCTACACTCACTCCCGTCTCTTCTATCTACCAATCCACCGCACCACATATGGCGCTAACGAATCAATCTCCCGTATGCTGCGTAAGGTAAACTCCAACCATTCTGTTTTCGATTTTAATCGCAGCACACTTTCCCTCAAATTCCATCTCCTTCACCATCCCTAGCTTTAAGCCCTAGTGATAGGTTCCACATATCACCAATTCTTTTTTTATTATTAGATTTAAGTCATAGATGTTAAGTTTGTACTAAGCAAAATAAATGGGGGCGCTAGCCCCCACCAAAATTAAAATTAAAGTTTCTTTGGTCGCGAGAGGCCGCTCTCTAAAGAAGAAGTGAGCTGTCAACTCTGGATAGTAAGATATTCCTAGCATATCCAGGTCCTCTAATGTTTGGCATCATCCTGGGGAGTCCTGCTTGAAATTTCCAAGTTTTTTTGCTCGAATAATCAACATGTTGTTTTACTGCAGTCTGTTGTCGATCATTACTCTTAGGTAATAGCAGCGATGTCGTCAGGAAGTCCAATTATCTTCACTCTAAGTGACAGTTGTATTTGCAGAACTCCGTTGTATAATTAAGTTCCATAGTAAGGGGCCCAGGACCGATCCTTGCGGGACGCCAGCTGTGACATCGTAATACTTCACTTCTTCGTCGATATCATACCTCAGTTTCTTGTTGGTAAAGTAGCTGGCCACTATTTGTAACAAGTAGTACGGTGTATCCATCCTAGCAAGAGGTCTTGTTACAGTGGACCAATCTGCAGCATTCTTTGGTGCCGTATCGCCATCCTTCCCCTTTAATCAGGTGCCATATCAACCACCGCTTTAATGTATCAGTTGAAGAACGCGACTTTCGCAATCCGAGATGATGGTTAGACAATACCCCATTCTCCTCAGCTATTGTGAACAATCTGTTTTAAATGATTCGCTCCAGGATCTTTCCTAAAGTGTCCAGTAGGCATATTGGGTGATCTGATGATGGGTCTCCTGGGGCTTTGCTTCCCTTAGGTAGCAGAACAAGATGTTGCAGTTTTCATTTTTTAGAGAAAATTCCTTCATCTTGGCACTTTCGCATTATTGCAATAAAAAAGTCTGGTCTTTTACGAACGGCAGCTTTCACTGCGGACCAAAAGGTCCGAGCGTCTGGTTGTCTCCTATTTTTCTGCAGCCAATTATCGGGCATGATATCTGAGGGGATTAACCGTTTTTAAGTTTTGTCATCAACATTTCATACGCCGTGCTCGAAGGTTCTACTTTTAACATTCCCTTGCTCTCCTTGATAGGACGAAAGGTACGAGTACCGAGTTGGGTGTGTTTCGAGATCTGTCTACTTTGCGTCGTGCCCGTAGCACCCTGCTCTAAGTACCCTGATTTCGTCGTTCCACCAATAGCAAACCATGCGTCTTCTGCTTAAAATCCTGCTGAGCATTGATGCATCGCATGCCATGTTGATGCACTGAGTGAGGTGGTGAGCTGAATTTTCTGCCACTCCTTGGACTGACGTTAAGGTGACAACCATTTCCTCAAATGTATCTTTGCCGAAGAGCCATATCTGACCAATCAATCTTGGGCGGTAAGTGCTTCTGATATTGTCGATGTCAATTATAAGTATAAGAGCTTTGTGGTTACTTTGGCGACACACTATAAGGGCAAAAAATTTGTGTGCAGACAAAAACATAAGGCACGCGAGAAATGGAGAACGGAACAGCATAGGGTTCATCGGAGAAAACTCAAAAATGCATGAGAAAAGAACAGTCAGGGAAATGGAGAGGCTCTGCTCCAGAGGGACGATCGTAGAGCATACAAAAAAGGAAGGAAGGAGTCGATGCAGAGGATATGAAAAAGAACACAATTAACAGGAAAATATAATCTAAATACTGTTTTCTAGCAGAACGAACCACCAATACCAGGACGATGAGAACATTGATTAGGGTGCACTCGAAATAAAACCTTGTTACTCAGTTGCAAAAATAGAACCCTTTGGACGTCAACTGCATCATCTTTAGGGACAATGACTTTGGGATCTCCACGTGGAATATACGGACTCTTATCAGGCCATATGCAGTTGGCTGAGAAGTTAGCAGACAAGGGCTAGGACAATCGTCTCCTAGTATGATTTCAACCTCAGGATGACACGCCATCACGTTTGGAAGCGGACATGGGCTTATTGACTCTGCTGCGTGGCAAAATATCTCTATAGCAAGAACATTGTTCCCTCATCTTAATATACACAAATACACATAATGATGTCCGGGTCATATAACGCTACATCCATTTGGTCACACTGCGATAGATATAAGGCTTGCCTCTAGTGTTCTGGACGTCCGAATATCACGGGCAGCCAACATTAACCCGGATTACAACCCTGTTGCAGTCAATAACAACAATAATCAACAACAACTTTAACTTTCTGATAGTAATGTTTTATTTTGACCAACCACAATAACATTAACACTGGCGTCATGAATGAAAATTTGAGGCCCTTAGTAAATGTTATGTGTAAGCGCCTCCCCGTGGCGCCATCTGGGAATCTCACTAGAGGTTGCGAAGTGAAGGGGGCAAATGGCGAGTTTCCTGCGCCATTAACCAGGATTAGTGTCGGAAAAACAAAACAAGACCTTATCCGGGCTACTCCGACATATTTGAAGCTCAGGCCGGAAAGGATTTCCAGGACTTAGTCAGGGTCTTGGAAAAGAGATGGTGGCGGACGAGCCCTATAAGGGCCAACGGCAGCGCTCACATACCGGAACGGGTTACTGGCTTCGGTGTAACCGACCCCTCGTCCTAGGGGCACTCAAAATGGAACTGGTCCTCCAGGTTAGGGGTTGTGCCGCCGGGGTAACTGCCCGGCCATTTAAAAAAAAAATTAAGTTGAGAAGCATCAACAAGCCTCGGATCTACTGTTGACAATACACGCAAACGATTTAAGGACAATGAGCTTCAGATATGCACATGGAATGTTAGATCCCTTAATAGACCACGTGCAGCCGAGCAACTAGCGGATGCCCTAGACTGCTGCAAAGCAGACATAACCGCCATCCAAGAAATGGATGGGATGAAAAACTGCGACATCTACTACGGCAATTGCTATCGACGGCAAAAGCAGCGCTTATTTGGATGCGGATTTGTTGTCGGAGGCAGACTAAGACGAGAAGTCCTCAGCTTCCGGCATGTGAGCGAGCGCCTCGTAGCAATCCGCATCAAGGCTAAATTCGCCAACATAAGCCTTATATGCGCGCATGCCCCCACAGAGGAGAAAAATGACGACACCAAGGATGCCTTCTACGAGCTCCTCAACAAGACCTACGAGCAATGCCCTAGCTATGACATTAAAATTGTCCTCGGTGATTTTAATGCAAGGCTAGGAAGAGAGGGTATCTTTGGTGGAACAATCGGAAAATATAGCCTGCACAACACCGCCTCCGATAACGGATTCAGGCTAATCGACTTTGCGGCGGGGCGAAACATTGTCTTGGTTAGCACGCAGTTCCCACATCTCGACATACACAAGGGGACTTGGAGAACTCCTGATCAATCAACAGTCAACCAGATTGATCACATTGCGATCGACGCAAGACACTTCTCGAGTATTACGGATGTCCGTACGTTCCGAGAAGACAACATCGACTCGGACCATTATCTTATTGTAGACAAGGTACGGTTGCGGATATCCCAAACTACGCCAAGACAAACTAATGCTGTGAGAAAATTCGACGTCAGACGGCTACAATCGCAAGAGATCACCAAGTCGTTTTCCGATCGAGTGTCTCTTAATCCCTTAAGAGGTCCAATGCCGCCAGCATCAAGCATCGAAGACCATTGGAAACACTGCCAAAACGCCATCAGAGATGCCGCTTCTGATGTGCTGGGTTTCACTCGTCCACCACAACGAAACCCCTGGTTCGATGATGAATGCCGGCAAGCACATGCAGCTAAGCAAAATGCATATAACGCGGCGCTGCTTAGAAAGACCAGAGCTGCTTATGAGCTCTATGAGCGGAAGAGAAGAGACGAGCACCGGCTTCTCAGGAGGAAGAAGAAAGAGCATGAGAAACGCGCGATCGAGGAAATTGAGAGATGCTACTCCAGGAATGAGATTCGGAAGTTTTACCAAAAGGTAAAAATAACATGCCGCGGAAACAAACCCCGAACCGAAGCCTGTAGAGATGAACAAGGCAACATCGTATTGGAGTCGCAGTCGATACTGAGGATTTGGAAAGATCATTTCTGCAGACTGTATAACGGCGATGACGGACCAAATACCGCTGTCAGGCAGAATCAACTTTTCAACCTGGACGATGATGACTAACAATTCCGTCCACCCGACCTGGATGAAGTGAAGATAGCCATATCGAAGCTTAAGTCCAACAAAGCTGCTGGAGCGGATGGCCTGACTGCCGAGCTCTTCAAAGCGGCAGGCGATGACTTGGTAAGGAGCATACACCAACTCATCTGTAAAATATGGTCGGACGAAAGTATGCCCGATGAATGGAACCTCAGCATTGTTTGTCCAATTCTCAAGAAAGGAGACCCTCTGAACTGCGCCAACTACAGAGGCATCAGTCTCCTGCCAAACTCGTTCCGTGAAGGATGACGGTGGAGAATGCACGCTGCTCCATCAAGGTCGATCTCACCGAAACCTTTGATGTCCAGAAAGGATTTAGACAAGGCGATGCGCTGTGATGCGATTTTTTCAACATCGTACTTGAAAGAGTAGTGCAAAACTCACGCGCAAAAACAAGAGGTACAATCTTTTAAAAGTCCGTCCAACTACTCGCATACGCCGACAATCGCGAGTATTGAGACGGGAGCGGCGAATGAGGGCAAGACCAAGTATATGCTGTCAAGCAAAAAGGACAACCAACACCGACGTCTCGGACAGAACGTCACCTTCGACAGATATAACTTTGAGGCAGTTAAGGACTTTGTCTACCTAGGCTCCGCTATAAATACAGACAACGACACCAGCGCTGAGATCAAGCGAAGAATAACTCTTGCCAACCGCTGTTTCTTTGGGTTAAGAAGGCAATTGAGTTGCAAAGCCCTCTCTCGGATAACAAAAGTCATCCTATGCAAGGCCATAGGGTGTTCTTTGTTGCTTCGAGAGAAAAATTCTTCGGGCGATATTCGGTCCCGTCTGCATTGACGGTGAGTGGAGGAGGAGATACAACGACAAACTGTATGGACTGTACAGCGACATGGACCTAGCCAGAAGAGTGAAGATCCAAAGACTGAGATGGCTGGGTCATGTAGAGCGCATGGACACCAATGCTCCGGTCCGAAAAGTCTTCGAATCCGCCCCCGAGGGACAGCGCAGTGGAGGAAGGCCAAGACTCAGGTGGCGCACGCAAGTGGAGGCGAACCTCAGCCAACTTACCGTGCGAAACTGGAGGCAGCTAGCCAGGGATCGAGCTAGCTGGAGAAGCTTGTTGACTGAGGCCCAGGTCCACCCCGGACTGTAGCGCCACTCAGTTCTCCCCCAATAAAACACCGTCTCTGCTAGATGTAATTATTGTTAGTGATAAAAATCTGTTGAAATACTATCAACAACTGTCTGCTCCAGCGTTTTCGTACTACGATCTAGTTTTCTGTACTCTGGATTTGAATGCCGACTCTTCTACAAATCAATCCTTTCAATATTTTATTTTCGCAACTTAAATGTGTCTAATTTATTTAATGAATGTAGTAACTTGAATTGGCACTCAATATATTGTACATGGTTCCTGACACGAATGAACAAGTAAGCATTCTAAACTCCAATATTCAATATCTTTTTGAAAAATTTTTTCCATTAAGAACTCATCGTCATCGTCATAGGCCCAGAGAGCAACCCTGGATGTCCAATTCCATCCGCAGTATCATGGCTCTAAGAGACTCTTAATATCGACGATGCAAAGAGTACAGGTGTATTGATATGTTGAAAAATCTCAAATTGCTTAGGAACCAGGTAACACCAAAGATAAGACGTGCTAAATTCAACCATTTCTCAAACCAGTTTAGCTTTAATAAGTCCTCAAAGTTTTTGTGGAATAAAATACGTTAGATTCTTCTTCTTCTTATCCTTTTATTAACCCTTTCCCCGTTATACGAACTTATGCGTAACGGGTTTCCCATTTTTACTGCATCGCTGCTGCTCCGCTTATGGGGTCGGCTAATGTCGCAGACCTCAGAACGCGTCTACATAATGCTCGGTCCTGGATCGCTTCAGTGGTAAGCCCCAGGCGTTGTTGCGCATTTGCCATCTGAGAAATCCAGGAATTCTTTTTCCGACCTCGTTTTCTTGCAGTTGGAGTGACCGTAGTTGATAGTGCCTTTTTAACCGGATTTTCCGCAGATCTTCTTTGAACGTGGCAATACCAGCTTATTCTATTCGCCTCAAGCTGTTCGGTTACCGAATTCTTTATATGTAGACTTCCTCTTATACGCGTAGATCTAATGCAGTCGCGTTTAGTGACTCCACTAGACATCCTTAACATTTCCATTTCCGCTGCCGTCATTTTGTTCTTAAACGCACTGTCCAGCACTGTGAACCGTACATAAGAGCTGTTCCAACAACCGTTGTGTAGAGTTTCCCCATTAATTTAAGTGGAAATTTTCGGTCGCAAAAGATTCCCGAATTTTCCCGCCATTTCATCCATCCCACACTCACTCTGTGGTTTACGTCGTCGTCACATTTCGCTTCCATGTTAACGATTGATCCTAAGTACTTAAAGATATTGCTTTTCGGAAGAACCACTCCGTCTTACATTATATCCGGAACAGGTCGCAACGGATGCGCAAATGGCCACGTCAAATGCTCCTTCTTTGAACGACTTATTTTAAACCCGTTTCTCTCTAGCGCATTTCTCCATGAATCTAAGGCGTTCTGTAAATCTTCGACGTTATCGCGAAGTATAAAAGCGTCGTCAGCGAAGAGAATTGGCGTTACATTTACTTCGCGCATGCAGTCTTTTAAAAGATAGTCGAATACTACGTTAAAGAGGAAAGGGCTAAGTACGCTTCCTTGATGCACTCCGACATTAATTGGAAATTCTCTCGTTAGTCCAGCAGAGCTTTTAACCGCAGTTTTCCAGTTTTCACGTTTCCGTACATGTCTTATTCTAACATACGTTTCCGGTACGTTTTGAGACCTCAGTGCGGCCCATATGAGATCCCTAGGCACTCGATCGAATGCTTTCTCGAGGTCGATAAATACCATGTGTAAGTCCTTAGACGAATCTCGGTGCTTTTCCATTATTATTCGTAGGCTTTGGATAGCGTCCACCGTCGATCTTCCTTCAACAAATCCACACTGGCTATTATCGAGCTTTATTATTTGCCGAAGACGTTCGTTTAAGACTCTTTCGACGATTTTCATTGTGTGTGACATAAGCTTGATTGAACGGTAGTTGTTGCATTCTCGAGTGTCGCCTTTTCCTTTGTATAATGGAACCAAGAAGTTACTTCTCCATTGATTCAGCATAGGTTGTCCGCATTTTAATTTATTTAAAAGTTTCGATAGCAAACGCTGCCGATTCCCTCCATCTTCGACCAAAACCGCCGCTTTCCCCCGCTTCATTTTTCCAATTGCTATACTTATTTCTTCGATTGAAAAGTCCGAAACTTCCTCCTCGAATAGACCAGCTGTCGGCACGATATCACGTGGAAACTGTTAAGCAACACCTTGCAGTATTCAAGCCACCGATCACAAATTTCCTTTTCATTTGTTAGTAAGCGACCGTCTGCGTTTTTGATGTATTTCGGCGAGGTTATTTCCATTGAATTTTTTCTCCTCTGTGCAGCGAGCTTGAAAATATTTGGCATTTTAGTACTGTACGACGTTTGAACTTCTTGGATAGCTTGTCTTCTATCCGCCGATCGTGAGGATATTTGTTCCAACTCCTGGTTCAGGTTTTCCGCTGCTGCCGCTCGAGTTCGAGCCAGGACTTTCTTTGCGATCTTTTTAAGACGCTCGTATTCAAGAGCCAGTCGGGCCTTTTCGATATCGTCGCTCCGATCGCATTTTGTCCACGCTTGGAATGCACTCTTCTTGTCGGCCACAGCTCGTTTGGTTTCGTCATTCCACCACCATGTTTCTTTGCCGACGTGATGGTATTTCGATATAGTCCCCAGATGGGACTTTGCGAGTGTTATGCATTCCTCACGCATGCTGTTCCACATTTTTTGCGGACTAAGTGAGTCTGCTATACCGTTTATATTGTGAAGTACTTCTTTAGCCAGTGCGATAAATCTTGCGCTTCGTTCCTTCGATAGATTATACCACCGGATTTTTGGCTTTCCAAACGATGCCCGTGTTTTCGGTGGTTCCGCTGTGAAAAATTCTGTAATGAGCAGACGATGTTGGCTTACTAGCGATTCTCCAAGTATTACTTTACAGTCCTTAACACGGTTTCTCATCGACATTTTGCAGAGGTGATAATCTATTTGCGTTTCGTTGCTTCCGCTGCTATAGGTGATAAGATGTCGTTGATGTTTAATAAACATTGTATTTAAGATGGTTAAGCCGTAAGCCCTACACGCTACAAGGATGTCTTCACCAGCTGAATTTCTGGTTTCAAAGCCTTTACCGCAGTGGCAGTCCTCATAATCAACATTTGTTTCTCCGACGTGGCCATTTAAATCTCCGCCTACGAAGAGCATCTCATCGATAGGTATATTTCTAAGCAAATTACCGAACTCTGACCAAAATGTATCTTTTTCCGATTGGTCGCATCCATTTTGTGGAGCGTACGCGCTAACAATGTTCCACGTTTCATTGTGTATGACGAGTTTAACACTCATCAAGCGGTCGCTTATTTTCAAGATACCAACGATGTTGTTTAGAAGATCCGCTGCAACAACGATTCCAACACCGTTTCGTCCATTGACCGTTCCATGGTAGAACATCTTAAATGCCTTAGTTTTTAAATCTAGAAAACGCGCTTTATTTCCTGTATTACACCACTTCGTTTCCTGTACGCACAGGATTTGCAGAGTTCTGCGACGCATAATCGCTTCCAGTTCTAAACTTTTTGAGGTCATCGATCCGACGTTCCAACTTGCAACCCGAAGTTTAGGAAAATATTTTGGAAACTTCATTTTGCCCGCCCCCGGAATCTGTCGGGCTCTGACACAAGCACTTCTGCTTGCTCTGGGATCACCCGAGTGCGTTGCAATCGTGGTGCCCAGCGGGGTAGTGCTATTAATTGCGATCATTTCCATGAAGTGTATCTAAAGTTTGAGTGGTTTGACACTTGTATGCTCATTTCGAATTGATTGAATGTTTGGTCAGATTGGTTTGAGGAAAAAGTCATGCGTATTCAACGGTGATGTGAACGAAGAGGAATTAAACAAACAATTTGCTAAGACTGACTCCAATCAACTAAATACACCCCCACACAGTCTATCCATGAATTCATTGGAAGGATCTTTTGCTTTATGTATCGTAAATATAGGAACCATTGGCAAAGCCATTTTTGCTATAAAGTCAAAATGTATTGGCTTAGATAATATCCACTTCTCTCCCACATAACCCACATTTTTAATTACATTATTATGACATCCAACTATCCAACTCAATGGAAAACTGCCAAAACCATCCCTATTCCAAAAGAGGCAAAAGGCGAATGATAACCGGCCTGTTGCAGTCTTTCCATTTTTATCTAAAGCCTTTGAGTCATTAATAAGTAATCAAATCAAAGAATATATTGAAGTTAACAAGCTTATATGCCCGTTTCAGTCGGGCTTGAGATCGATCCGGACACAGTTGTATTACTGCATTATTGAAAGTATCTGATGATTTTCGACAAGCTATCGATGAGGACAAACTATCAATAGTAACGCTCTTGGATCCCTCCAAAGCTTTTGACTTAGTTATCCAGTCAATTTTATGTAGTAAACTTGCAACTTTTTTCAATTTTTCAATTTTTCAATTTTACAAACTCGAACAATAAATTTACGAGTATTCTGTCCAATCTCATCTCACCAATCGTAAACAAGCAGTCTCTTTCAATTGTCAGTTGTCGTCTTTCCGTACTGTGAATATTGGAGTCTTTTTTCCATGTTTATTCACGATTTGCCGTCTGTATTGTCCCATTGTAATTTTCATATATATGCCGATGACGTTCAGTTGTATTATAGCTTTCCTTTAGGACTTGTCGAGGATGCCATTTCCAAAATTAATGACGACTAATCTGCAATCGCCAATTGGGCTTCACAAAATAAACTGATTTTGAACCCCACCAAAACCAAGACAATTTCCATATTTAAAAATGTACTCCATCTCGATGATATCCCTCCTATTTTCCTAAATGGAACCCAAGTAGAATTAGTATCTAACGTAAAAAACCTAGGTATGATTTTCCGTAGCAATTTATCTTGGGGTGATCATATTAAATAGCACTGTATCTAAAATATATGATTCTTTACGCGGCCTTTCAGTTAGTTGCCACTTTCTTCCAACTGCAATTAAGATGAAGTTAGCCAGGACTCTCACTTTAGGTGGCGCTACAGTCCGGGGTGGACCTGGGCCTCAGTCAACAAGCTTCTCCAGCCAGCTCGATCTTGTGCAGCTGCCTCCAGTTTCGCACGGTAAGTTGACTGAGGTCCCATTCCACTTGCGTACGCTACCAGAGCATATACTTGGTCTTGCCCTCATTGCCCGCTAAACCCAATTTCGTCGCTTCCGTCTCAATACTCGCGATTGTCGGCGTATGCGAGTAGTTGGATGGACTTTTAAAAGATAGTGCCTCTTGCGTTTGCTCGTGAGTTTTGCACTATTCTTTCAAGTACGATGTTGAAAAAATCGCATGACAGCGCATCGCCTTGTCTAAACCCTTTCTGGCCATCAAAGGTTTCGGTGAGATCTTTACCGACCTTGATGGAGCAGCGTGCATTCTCCACCGTCATCCTTCACGGAACGAGTTTGGCAGCAGACTGATGCCTCTGTAGTTGGCGCAGTTCAGAGGGTCTCCTTTCTTGAGAATTGGACAAACAATGCTGAGGTTCTATTCATCGGGCATACTTTCGTCCGACCATATTTTACAGATGAGTTGGTGTCACCAAGTCATCGCCTGCCGCTTTGAAGAGCTCGGCAGTCAGGCCATCCGCTCCAGCAGCTTTGTTGGACTTAAGCTTCGATATGGCTATCTTCACTTCATCCAGGTCGGGTGGACGGAATTGTTAGTCATCATCGTCCAGGTTGAAAGGTTGATTCTGCCTGACAGCGGTATTTGGTCCGTCATCGCCGTTATACAGTCTGCAGAATTGATCTTTCCAAATCCTCAGTATCGACTGCGACTCCACTACGATGTTCCCGTATTCTTCTCTATAGGCTTCGGTTCGGGACTTGTGTCCGAGTCGTAATACTGGAGGAGTGTCTTGCGTCGATCGCAATGTGATCAATCTGGTTGACTGTTGATTGATCAGGAGTTCTCCAGGTCCCCTTGTGTATGTCGAGATGTGGGAACCGCGGACAATTTTAATGTCATAGCTAGGGCATTGCTCGTAGGTCTTGTTGAGGAGCTCGTAGAAGGTATCCTTTTGTCGTCATCTTTCTCCTCTGTGGGGGTATGCGCGCATATGAGGCTTATGTTGGCGAATCTAGCCTTGATGCGGATTGCTACGAGGCGCTCGCTCACATGCCGGAAGCTGAGGACTTCTTGTCTTAGTCTGCCTCCGACAACAAATCCGCATCCAAATAAGCGCTGCTTTTGCCGTCGATAGCAATTGCCGTAGTAGATGTCGCAGTTTTTCATCTTCTTTTTGTCCGGCCCATCCCATCGCTTTTCTTGGATTGCGGTTATATCTGCTTTGCAGCAGTCTGGGGCCTCCGCTAGTTGCTCGGCTGCACGTGGTCTATTAAGGGATCTAACATTCCACGTGCATATCCGAAGCTCATTGTCCTTAAATCGTTTGCTTGGGTTGTCAACAGTAGATCCGTCCATATCCGAGGCTTGTTGATGCTTCGTAACTTAATTTTTTTTTAAATGGCCGGGCAGTTACCCCGGCGGCACAACCCCCAACCTGGAGGACCAGTTCCATTTTGAGTGGCCCTAGGACGAGGGGTCGGTTACACCGAAGCCAGTAACCCGTTCCGGGATGTGAGCGCTGCCGTTGGCCCTTATAGGGCTCGTCCATCTCTTTTCCAAGACCCTGACTAAGTCCTGGAAATCCTTTCCGGCCTGAGCTCAAAATATGTCGGAGTAGCCCGGATAAGGTCTTGTTTTGTTTTTCCGACACAAATCCTGGTTAATGGCGTAGGAAACTCGCCATTTGCCCCCTTCACTTCGCAACCTCTAGTGAGATTCCCAGATGGCGCCACGGGGAGGCGTGAAGTAGGACTTATTAGCAGAGCTGCAAGATGTTCGGCTGCAGAGGCTCATTCTCGTCATTTAAGGAACCAGCACCTGTCGGAAGATGCTACTTCTACGAGGCCTTATACTAAAATCGAGCCAGGACTCTCCTAGTGCCAATTTTAAGTTATGGATGCGAACTGTTCTCGCATATGGATTCGATCTCATCCCGATAGCTCAATGTGGCTTTTAATTCTATTGCTCGGTTTGTCTTTTACCTTCGCAGGTTCGACCACGTATCTTCCCATTCTCGTCAAATTTTGGGATGCTCTCTTGACAGCTTTTTTAAGTACAAGTGCTGCATTTATTTCGGCAATTTGATATATATATAAATAACAACTATATATATATTTATTTGAAAAACTTGCATTAACTCCTTCTGCACGATACCACTCATTGAAGCCGCGAACCAGGAAGGTAAGCACACCTGCTTAGCTTTGCGAAGACAACTTTTTATTCATGCCGTCAGTTTATGGAACAATCTTCCCATTTGCTATCAGGTCGAATATCGAACTCAAGAAACTGCACTCAGAAATCTTTTATCATTTTTCAAATAATTATTGAAATTTCTCCAATTCACACATAGTCACAATTCTATCTAACTGTAACTATGGTACTCGTATATTAGAACTTTCCTATTGTCATTATTCATTAAATTTACGCACTCTTTTATACTCTCAAATGTACAGTGGTAATTAAACAGATAAATGAAATGAAAATTTGAGTACAAGGTGCGAATGAAAATTTTCCAAGTGCCACAACGAACAAAAAGATACAAAAAACAACTTTGAGAAGCTAAAGAAGTGGATGAGGACCGTCGTAATCTTCGGCTAACGCGTAACCCGAAATCTTTCAGCAACTGCTCAGGTATCGAGAGCCAGATGTAAATGTTGCCAACGTGCTATCAGAGTAGTCGCAGCCCTGGCATATTTGTTTTAATCCATGAAGTCGTAAACGATATTTCTACAATGGTATCTACGGAACATCTGCAGAGCTCTAGTGGTCTAACTGACTCTGTTGTGCCTGTGATATCCACACTTGTACCATGCCTGCAACAAGTTGATCCATTGATCCAGTTCAAAGTCGGGACCTCGGAAAATTCAGGAATCTGCGGTCGATCGCAACGTGACTGTTAATTGGCCAAAGGATAGCCAAGTCTCTCTATGGATGTTTCAATGTGGGAACAGCTTGTGGAATGCTCAGTTTTGCATGACAAACATAACCTTAAATCCACCATCAAACGTTGTGTTATGCATTCTGGTTTTTTACAGGAGCCGCTGGGGTTTTAATGATGCGTTCACTTACATCTCTCAAATCCAATCCACATCCAAAATAAAGTCTTTGTGCTGGGATAGGTACCAAATTTTATACTATATTCCTCCGTATCCGAGGTTGTTGGTTGCATAGCTTCCATAACAGATCCCATACACAAATAGTCCGGTCCGATGTCAGCTATGCTTTTCTGAGGTTATAAAAACCTCCATTAGCCCGCCAAGGTTCCGCCATTAAACTGTAGTAAATAGCCGCAATAAGTAAGTCAGGTAGATACCAGCCTCCCGGGCTTAATGACGTGGATGTGAGTTTTGGAATGTATGGCCAGAGTTTTAAGTGTAAACGCTTTTGTCTCCATAAAACGCCTGATCGACATCTGAAACCTGAAAAAAGGAAATTACTGTCACAACTTTGTGTGCATTTTTCTCTTTAAAAACTTCCCGAGCTCTGTGTTCGTTATCGACGTTAACGTCCTACGGAGGGAGATCCGCAGCAAAAACTTCGTTTATTCCCAAAATAAATGTCCATACATCTAACGTCGTAATATCGTAAACTCTCAAACCTTATCAACATTTCCAATGAGTTCCACTCAATTCACTTCATCAAAAACATGAATGGAATCGGAATTTCCACTCACTCAAACTCACCCACACTAAACACTAATTTAGGTTGGTGAACAATTTAACTCACCAACAAAGAGAAACATTCGAAAATGATACCCACACAACGGTCTCTTTCAACATTTTGTGTGAGCAGAGCACAAAACAAATGTTCACTCGCCACGCAATCAACCACAACAACAACTCTCGTTACATCAACAGCTTGCACTGTACTCCTTGTATACAGAAAATAGAAAATCACCACCACCACCACCACCACAAACAACAACAACTGCTGCGGCGCTACAGCAGCGTCGCCAAAAGTGCATGCATCTCTGACAAGATTCACTTGATTGCGGTAGGACCATAAGCACAGAAGAGTGTTGCCGAAGAGAAATTTTTTTTCTCAAAACATTTCACCAACGAATTTCTGTTGGTTGCATGCATTTTCTCTCTCTCGCTCTCTCTTTCTCTCTCTATCTTTCTGTCTGTCTCCCACCGGCGCGGCTTGTGACACACCAATGTAGTTGAATGGGATGTAGGGTAAATGGAAAAACGGTTTTCTACCCACTATTACCAAACGACCTAGAATCGCACTTGATAGAGACTTCTGACTGATTTTCCAGTTCACATTCGGTTATCGTGCTGATTGGTAACACGTGTAAGACGTGTTTTCGAGCTCTGTGTATTTGTCTGTCCCCGAGAGTACTTAAAGATACATTTCCATCCATCTCTCCTCAAAACGGATTTTATTCAAAGTGAAATTCTGATTTTTTTTTTTTGAAACACTCTCCTTTTGAAATTCGAAAAAAATAATAAAAAAACGATATTTCCGAAAAAAGTGTTCGGTTGCAGTCGGTGCGGTCCTACTTGTCGATTTTCGAAAAAAACCGATTTTTGAAAAAGGTTGGTTTTGCATTTAGTGTCAATATTTTGACAAATTACAAAAAAATAAGAAAAAGTTGTTTTTGTGAAAAATTCTTGTTGAAAAAGTGCTGTGAATGTTGGATGGAATTAACGGTGCAACAGTGTCAGTATCTCAAAAGCGAACAAGATTCGGGGTTTGAGTTTTTTTTTTGTAGGGACAAAGGAGTCCTGACAAGTCCTGTGGATTGTAATTTTTTTTACGTAAGACAGTGTAATCGACACTGTAATGTTGGTAAACTGCTTGAAATTCATTCAGCCCCCAAGGTTTTCAATTAGAACGGCGGAGTTGCCTTTGTAGAGGTTCTTCGAAATTGTTTGGCGAGTGTAATCGATCCATAAAATTTATGCAGCGGTATCGATGGAGTTTTCTGAAGGGAATAGTGATTTTCCCCATAATGATGGTATACTTTGACAGTTTTCAGTCGAAATTGTCTCTATTCCGTCGAGAGAGTAAGACATTCAATGGTTTGAAATTGTTTGATGTTCAACGGTATGATAAATGTCGTTTGAGAGGATCCTTAAGCACACGAGGTTCATTATGTCTTTTGAATCGCAATTGTATCTGCTGTCGAGGTGTTTAAATTCTTCAAAGTTCTTTCAAGATTTAGTGCAGTAACGTTACTGACGTTGTAAGGTTTGCATGGTACACAACACAGCACTCTGATAGTCTCATTGTGTTGGACGGAAATGATAAGTTCTTCGAAAGATGAGCTGGTTTAACGAATCATTGTTGTTGAAAGTGATTCCAATGACAATTTTTGTGATTTTATGAACAAAGACTCTGAGTCAATTTGACAAATTTTACTTACAACTCGGTTTGTGTACTTTATATCTCATTAAGTGTATCTATTACTACACTTTTGTGCCAGAAGTTTGGATCTCCTTCCACAATGTCTTAAAAAGCCTTTTCTCTATCGAACTTGGTCTTCCGAGGTTCATATATTCAACTGAATACTCTTTGAATTTGGTGAACCCTTGACAAAAAGAAGAGTTTTTAAATTCACAATAAAAGTATTGGTCCAAGAAGGAAACCTTGCAGCAGTCCACAATCAAAAAATAACATTTGTAAAGGGAAACTGTTGCGTTGCTGTAGGATGGTTGGGGTAACGTTAATACCAAGAGTTTTGTAGTGGGTAGAACAGATCACAGGTCGAAATATAAGTTTTACGCCTTTTTTGGGATTTATTTCCCGAGATTGCAATAAAATGGGCAAAACCAATTTGATGATGAAGCCATTATTGGTTTTTTTTTTATTTGGGATATACGAGTCTTGCTCATTGAGTTTGAATATTTCATTGTGTTAACCTCAGTGTCAGCATTTTAAACTGAATTTTCAAGTGGATACGAGTATATCGGAAGAGCATATCCGGCATATTTAATGGTTTTTGTTCCGGAAAAACTAGAATGAAAGTGTAAACGCTAGAGAAATTCAAAATATGTATGAAGAGTGTGCAAGTACCGGCTTTGGCTTGTTAAGTTGGAAAATAAAATGACAATTTGGGCAAGGATGCACCTCATTCGGGTAGATCAGAAGAGCCAGGCGATGAGCTCCTGAAATCCACAGTCGAAAGAAATTTCCAACGTAAGCCACTTATCGGTACCTACAAATATGGAAATTTTGAGCAAATTTCAGCAAAGTATCGAAGCTTGTTCAGCGCTTCTGGTGGGTCACAATCAAGAGCCTTTTTACTGGAGATGACAAGTGAGGTCCTTACAATAACATTAAGAGTCGCCGTCAATGGCTTAGTCCGATCAAGTTGTAACTGTCTGTATGGAGAATATTCCACTTTGTGCTGTTCCCTCATAACCAAACTATTGTCAATAAATGTGCAGATTGAAGTCGGCACTAGAGCAAAAACGGCCAGGTCTGGTTGATCGAAAGGGTGTACGGTTGCATCAGAATAAAACTGGCCCTCATACAGCTAGAACCACGTTCAACAAACCCACAAAATTCGGTTGGTACAAAATGGTGCATTCACATTATTTTTCAGAGTTTCACTTGCTCCGACGTCTGATGGAAACATTTTTATGTCCCGAGATGTTGTCCAAGAGCTGCTTCAAAACCAAACTAGTGACAACATTATGAAGAAGCCTAAGAGGTGACATAATACACATTGTGACAACTTAATCATAATTTTAGAAAGCTTTTGAAAACACTGAAATGCTCTTTGAAAAATCCACATAGTTTGAGCCTTTCAAGGCTTAGGGTGTCTTAACACCTATGATCTCCGAATGAAACTATGGTTAAGCTGCAAACAAATTACAGTTCTTGTGCCCAAATCATATCAACTGCGAATATTCAAGCCTTTGTCGCAGCAAGGGATTTGACTTCTGAGGCAAGAGAGATGGGATAATTGATGGCAACCCTTATGTTAAGCTATAAATATTGTATCGGCTTAAAGGTGATTGTTCTGAATTGAGAAGACTATTTTGTCTTACCATTTTCCGTCAAAGGGCATGTCAAGTCTAAGCACAATGTAGCAGCTTCTGGGAGACTCGAATCGAGGAATGTGTAAGTCCGAGATCGTTTTAGTTGCAGATTTTGATATGGGGAGGCGCCTTAAATATTTATTTGAAGTAGTTAGGCCCGAAGTACATAGGTCTCTTAGTTTTACTGGTTCCTTTGGCAAATTAGGCCCAGTTAAACAGAGAATCGTGGGGGCTCTGTACTAGGCTTTCATATTTGAATGTAACCTGTTTGTTTCAAGTAAAACCCTTGTTTGATGGATACTCATACCGCATTTCCAGATAAATACGAAGTATTGTGATAGGGATGGTGGAGCCACGACATGGCTATATATATACGTTTGGACCAACTTAACTTGTGGCTGCAATTGACGACATATTGCCAAAATATTGTTTCCCCTTGCAAGAAAGATCAATAGGATCTCATTTTCAGTATGCTCACTGTCCTTACAGATCATATATCGTTGGATGAGTCATAACATGTTGTATTGCTTAGTTGATTTAATTTCTTGAAAGCAAAATTGTAAAACTAAGTTGTTGTCCTGTTTAGTCCTTCTCCATGTGTAGGTTAGAACCTATTCACCCTTGGGAGGTTAGAACCATATCTAACTGTCGAACAACGAGAGAAATATATTCCTACTCTAATACCACACCGTCGCCTAATTCAACCCTGCCTGAGATCTGAATCTGTGGAGCCTAGTCAGTATCATTTTGAGGCACAAGCAAGACGACCAAATAAAAAGCTGTTTATCTTGAATTCAACTATGTGTGCATCTGAAGCCTTCTCCAGCACTGTCTTGGGGGTGATGTGAATTTATTAGCTCGCTTAGTTGTGTACAAGTAGACTGCCCCTATTTCGATGAGAGGTTTTCTGGCACCATATTCTTGAACCTAACTCGATTGTCTTAAGCAATTATTCATGCGGTTACCAATCCTTCATAAGATGGGTTTGGTGCTACTGGTGTCACCAGTTGCAAGTTTCTAACGCAACAAAAGGAATTAGAGTTTGAATCGAAATTTTTACTATAGCCGCCCATGAGATTTTTTGTTAATATATAAAACAAATCGTTTGGTTATCAAGCTTCTGTAACAGAATAGCAGTTTTCAGCTGACTTGGATTTATTCGGGTTTGAATTGGTTGCCTGTACACAAAAGATGAGCCACTAGAACTTCCGTAGTGCAACGTAAAGTCGTAATCCTACTGATTGCCAATGATTTTGCACCAAATTTTGATCATCAAGTCTTCAACAAGCCTTTGTTATTCAAAAGAATCGCATCGGTTTGTCCTTCTGACAGGCGTATAGCCTCATTCTTACACCGTGATGCAGCAACAAATCATTTCCCTAAAAGTGTTTGTTGTTTAGCATCCAATGTTAGGGACAGTATTTACTTCGCCTTTGAGCCTTGTCGGTGTTCATGTTCCTAAATCTGAGCAGGTTCAAAGCCCCAAAATTCACCTGCAAAAATTTCAATCTAATATTTTATCTATTATGCCGGCAATCGAAATTATAGTGGTGGAGAAGGTTAGATGATGTCTTTAAGGTAAGGCTAGGCAGTGTAACATAATGATAATAAAGATAACCTTCTGCCAAAAAACATCTGTCGTCTTATTACAGTGAATGATTATTAGCACAGGGACGAAGATAAGTTTCTTTTGATGATTTCATTGAAAGTCAGTACGGAAGACTAGGCCTGATTGTTTACAAAGTAGTCGCCTTCACGTGGGATCATTTCGATTTATTTCTAAGTCGGATCTAGTGTCTTCAAAGCAAGCAGCATTTACAAAAATGCATATGTCATCAAGGAAACCATGTTACGTGTAGGAAGGGTCTTAAGCTCATACATTCGAGTGGTCCTTGTAACTTAGTTTGAAAACAAGTCATCTTCTCCTCGGCACGTAGAGTCCAGTGGATCTCCAGAAATGCTCTAAAAAACTTCAACGGGACTCTCGTTGATATTGAGCAGAATTTCAAGCACTGAACATAGATGATGAAGGACCACTCGGATCTTACTGCAAGAAAGGATATGTGAGCATGGTTGTAATGCCAATAGTAGATTGAATAGATATGCCCAGTAGACTACAACTTAAACTTTTAGTTCCGGTGAATATGCCTCGGTGCTGACCGCATTCAAGAGAATACTCAAGTTTTCCCTTTAGTATGCTGAAAAAGGCTACAGAATAGACAAATATATATTTTCCACATCCTTGAGGCATGTTTATTTCGCAGATAATGGCGTTATCTCTGCTTGTAGATAGTTTAGGTAAATTTATTGTGGAAGTCCTCTTCGAGCAGTCTTACTTAGTTCCAACCTTTTGGATAGACCTCAAGGTTTTGGGGATTTGCTTTGAGTAGATTTAATGAGAGGTCAAACCATTTGATCTCATCTATTGCAAGCATCTTGAGCATGTACCGAGTAACAACTCCATGTCGTTTAAGATTGAATGGATGACTGAATGGCAACAAACCAAGTTTCCTTAATGTTATTTTCCCTTTGCAACACAGATCCTTTCACCTGAAACCCTTGATCAAGCTCCTAAGTTCATTTCTGATCCAACAGTTTGTATGTGGGTGGATTCCGGATACAGCTGTAAGCCACAAACTCATCCGTAGTCTACATTTTAACACTTGAGCTGATTTCAAAAATAGACAAATCAGCAATGTAGCCAATACTTTGGCCGAGTTGTCCCCCCAAACACGGGTTTATTCCACAATTTCACTAAGGTCACCATCCATTATGTATACCATAAATAATCAGGAGTAAGAGAGGAAATGATACATCTAAGTGCAATAGTCTTTGCTAATTTCAAAGTATCACAGTCACACAGGTCGATGAAGTAGGTCTGTTAACGTAAGTCTAGTCACCAAACTTCCACATCGAAGCAAGTGAAGCGCCAGTGAGAAATATGAGGTTGTGACTTGCTAAAGAACATTTTTTCTGTTTTAACACTTTTGAGTAAGCTAGAGGATCTATCCATAGCTCTCGGCTTATTGTTTCTCAGTGATATCGCTTGGAAGGTTGCCTACAAAAGGCAATGCATTACAGACTTTCTCTCTTTGTTATGTGCATCGACTGATTTGTCTTCAATACCAGAATTGTTCTTGTTGTGAGGATTCGTTTGTGAGAAGCTGGTGCTTATCAACATATTTTGGAGGTATTTACCCTCGACTTTGACATTATTGTTGTAATCGTTTCTGTTACAGCGTTTTTGCATCTTCAGGCATCTTCTCTGGCACTGGATATTGAATTATAGGTTGCTTTTACTGGTCTTTGCCATATAGAAGTTCAGAGGTCTAGAGCAAGATTATGTTTACGCTTTAATGCATATCGATTTTAGCTAGCTAGGTGTTGTTTCTTATTAAGGCTTCCAAAGAGGACGTAATGCAGTTTGACCAAACGTGCCCCGAAAACTTCTTTAAATCAAGACTTCCTTGTGGCTAGACATCTCTAGAACACATCCCACTATCCACTTTGACATTAGAGAAGTTCTTCGATAACACAAAATATGTTTTGTATGCCAATAGCCTTATTATATAGCGCGGAGTGAACTCACTTAAGCTCTCTGGTATGTCACGAGTATCAACCTTCCCGATATCCTGTTCAAGTTCAAGGATATTTGTTGCCCAAATCCTTAGTTTTAGTAAGTGCCTTCATAATCATCTTTTAATTTGGGATACACACAGCGTTAACCTCTCTTCAAACTTGTAGAATATTTCGCAGGATAAAATGCCGATTCAGTAAAATGTTGTGCCTGCCAGATACATTTTCGACCAGATTTTTTCTATCCCTTGATTCCATGCCCTTCCTAGATTGCATATATGTCACTAAAGCCAATATTGAATAAAAATTCGAACAAGAAGATACGGAAATACATGAAGCTTACACTCCTGTTGGAATGTTTTATAACCAAAGATGAGGAGTAGAGTCTAGAGAACACATTCTCTCAGTTCCGTTTACCTCATTTTATCATATACAGTAATGAATCCTGTCAAAAGTAGATATGCCGACTTGTTTGATTTATTGTTCGAAATATGCCACGTTCATGTGTAAGGGAGGAAGTCTTCTGTCGCATACTTTGTGTGACACTAGTGGATGAGTGGTACTCTTACGGTTGGCAATACGACACCATTTAAATTTTCCGTTAAATTTGAGGTCCTTAGAGCTAATAGTCTTAAGTGCTTTATGGATTTTTATTGTGTTTTCTATTTTGGATCCATTTTTTTGGCATTCTGTGATATTTTACGAAATCCTTCCAGCTACAGTGAAATATTTTCAACAATTTGTTACTCTGGCGATACTGTGCATATTTGTTCACTCAGCTCTTTGCAGTAAAATTCGAATTCATCTAGTAAGCTGTCTATACTCTCTCGTGTGATATTCATAAAATTTTACATCCTCCCGACAGAAAAGAAAAATCGATGTGATCCATTCAACAGCACTTTTTTCACAAAATTTTCCACCAACAATTCAATTTTGATTTTGATTTCAATTTTCCCTGACATTTTCAAAATTTACATATTCATTTTATAGTAATTTTTACCCCCCCTAAAAAAAAAGATACAAAAATTAAAATAAATAAAATTTTATCTCATTCAACAGTGAAATCGACCTCTTAGGGTTGTCGTGCAACGGTTACGGATTATCGTATGCTCGTGGATTTTTGTGGATTATGCAAAAATTAATTGACCATTAACAGTGTGAATAAATATTTCCACAAAAATATTTTTCTATTTCCCGGTGAAATTCAGAAATTCAAATGCGAAATTCGTTTCGGTTTTTTTTCCCTCTTCACATTTAAATGTAATTCAAAAAGTGAAATTACTCGAGAAAAATAGATAAAAAAAAACAAGTGATAAAAGTGGTGTTTCTCTAAATAAGAAAAAAAAAAACAAAAAAGCGCGTAAACGAAGAAGAAAGAAAGAAAAATGCAAAATAAAAGTGCATCACAGTTGAGTGATTTTTAAATAAAGAGCTAGTCCCCCTTTTCTATTAAAATTTAAAAAAAAAAATATATAAAAAAAAATTGCGTATTAATTCACGCTTTGCATTTATTACAAAAAAAAAAAATAGTCAGTCTCTCATACAACAACAACTAGTGCAATAGTTAAGTAAATTTCGAAAACTCGCGGAATTATCGTTTAAAAAAAAAATAAAATAATTTTTAAAAATCCTTATAGTGCTTCGTGATGAGAAAGTCAGTTTTATACAAAATTATTGAGTGTTAATTGAAAAAGTGAAAGATACAGAAAAGTATCTGGGAGCACTTAATAACGGAATTTAACACAACTATCATATTTAACGTGTGGCAAACAATATCAGACTTGAATGGAGAGGTGTTTTTCGGATCTTGCATAATGAGCTTCATGGTCTGATGGCAATGAACAGGTTGAGTGAACTATATGGATACAAATTTTTTCTTATTCTAAATAAAATTTACTTTAGTTTTGCATTTTTGTATTTGAATTAGGCTTTGCCATTGTATTTTTGTTTTTTTTCTTTCTGGTGTTGGGAAAGGGTGGAGTTCTATGTTGTTTTTAGAAAGGGTGTTTGGGTTCAGTGATTTGGCAGTTACAAGTATATGGAACTGGTATTTGGTCGCAACAGAAAAGAGACGGGATTTTGGGGACGAAATGTCAAAATTGTAACCAGTCGTGAAATATCTTTCCGGCAGAGGAAATTAGGTTATTGGCGGTCTAACCACTAATTATGGTTGCATTGAATTTTCGAGCTAAAATTGTTGATTTCAAATCGTTCTTTGGCAAAAAAACTTAACTTTGCCCTCAGATTTATGTTGAAAACTAGTCGTTTGTTTGGTCTTCATAATTGACCAACCGAGTCCTTTTATTAGTCATGTTGAACTACCGGCGCTCTGTATGATTCGAACCCTAATACATATGTGTTAATAGAAAAAACTGCAGCCGCTTTCAATGAAAATGTAGCGCAAGATCTGGAATCTGGCCTTAGTTTGTTCAAATTGGGGACATTTAACTTAAAGATCCCAATCTTACTTACTTACTTTAGGTGGCGCTACAGTCCGGGGTGGACCTGGGCCTCAGTCAACGAGCTTCTCCAGCCAGCTCGATCCCTGGCTAGCTGCCTCCAGTTTCGCACGCTAAGTTGGCTGAGGTCCTCTTCCACTTGCGTGCGCCACCTGAGTCTTGGCCTTCCTCTACTGCGCTGTCCCTCGGGGGCGGATTCGAAGACTTTTCGGACCGGAGCATTGGTGTCCATGCGCTCTACATGACCCAGCCATCTCAGTCTTTGGATCTTCACTCTTCTGGCTAGGTCCATGTCGCTGTACAGTCCATACAGTTCGTCGTTGTATTTCCTCCTCCACTCACCGTCAATGAAGACGGGACCGAAGATCGCCCGAAGAATTTTTCTCTCGAAGCAACCAAGAACACCCTCATCCATTTTTGATAATGTCCATGCCTCTACGCCATAGAGCAGGACCGGGATTATTAAAGTCTTATAATGGGTGACTCTTGTTGTCCGAGAGAGGGCTTTGCTACTCAATTGCCTTCTTAACCCAAAGAAACAGCGGTTGGCAAGAGTTATTCTTCGCTTGATCTCAGCGCTGGTGTCGTTATCTGTATTTATAGCGGAGCCTAGGTAGACAAAGTCCTTAACTACCTCAAAGTTATATCTGTCGAGGGTGACGTTCTGTCCGAGACGTCGGTGTTGGTTGTCCTTTTTGCTTGACAGCATATACTTGGCCTTGCCCTCATTGACCGCTAAACCCATTTTCGCCGCTTCCGTCTCAATACTCGCGAAAGCGCCACTGACATCACGCTGCTTTCTTCCGATTATGTCAATATCGTCGGCGTATGCGAGTAGTTGGACGGACTTTTGAAAGATAGTGCCTCTTGCGTTTGCTCATGAGTTTTGCACTATTTTTTCAAGTACGATGTTGAAAAAATCGCACGACAGCGCATCGCCTTGGAGCACAGTGCATTCTCCATCGTCTTCCTGCATGCATGGATGAGTTTGGCAGAGATGCTGAAACTGGACATTGCTCTGTATAGCTCGTCTATATAGATGCTGTCATACGCGGCCTTAAAATCGATGAATAGGTGGTGGGTATCGATCTGAAGCTCATGGGTCTTCTCCAAGCCCTGCCGTAGTGTGAATATCTGGTCGATGGTGGACTTTCCTGGCCTGAAGCCACACTGATATGGACCTATCAGGTTGTTGACGAACAGCTTCAGGCGTTCACACAATACCGCGGATAAGATCTTATATGCGATGTTAAGGAGACTGATGCCTCTGTAGTTGGCGCAGTTCAGACGGTCTCCTTTCTTAAGAATTGGACAAACAATGCTGAGGTTCCATTCATCGGGCATACTTTCGTCCGACCATATTTTACAGATGAGTTGGTGTATGCTCCTTACCAAGTCATCGCCTGCCGCTTTGAAGAGCTCGGCAGTCAGGCCATCCGCTCCAGCAGCTTTGTTGGACTTAAGCTTCGATATGGCTATCTTCACTTCATCCAGGTCGGGTGGACGGAATTGTTGGTCATCACCGTCCAGGTTGGAAGGTTGATTCTGCCTGACAACGGTATTTGGTCCGTCATCGCCGTTATTATACAGTCTGCAGAAATGCTTTCCAAATCCTCAGCATCGACTGCGATTCTACTACGATGTTCCTTTGTTCATCTCTACAGGCTTCGGTTCGGGGTTTGTTTTCGCGGCATGTTATTTTTACCTTTTGGTAAAACTTCCGAACCTCATTCCTGGAGTAGGATCTCTCCTCCAGGTTGGGGGTTGTGCCGCCGGGGTAACTGCCCGGCCATTTAGAAAAAGATTAAGTTACGAAGCATCAACAAGCCTCGGATATGGGCGGATCTACTGTTGACAACCCACGCAAACGATTTAAGGACAATGAGCTTCGGATATGCACGTGGAATGTTAGATCCCTTAATAGACCACGTGCAGCCGAGCCCTAGACTGCTGCAAAGCAGACATAACCGCTATCCAAGAAATGCGATGGGATGGGCCGGACAAAAAGAAGATGAAAAACTGCGACATCTACTACGGCAATTGCTATCGACGGCAAAAGCAGCGCTTATTTGGATGCGGACAAGACAAGAAGACCTCAGCTTCCGGCATGTGAGCGAGCGCCTCGTAGCAATCCGAATCAAGGCTAAATTCGCCAACATAAGCGTCATATGCGCGCATGCCCCTACAGAGGATGCCTTCTACGAGCTCCTCAACAAAGATCCCAATCTACCTCATACAAATTTAATTCAGCTTGGGCTGGTCCTAAACTCATACGTCGATGTCTTGTCACTGAATTCCGTGGTTTCAAGTCGACTCCTTATTTTACATTGACGAGGCAATCTTTTGCACAACAGTGCGCTATTCCTTTGTTGTGGTCTCCAGGTAAGTGGCAATATCGATCCGTATTTTTTCGGTCAAGAATCCGGAGTTCGCATTACACTTAATGGCAATCACCGAGCAGTTGTCAGTGATGAGTTCTTCGAGAATTCGAACGAAATTAATCTGGACAAAATCTAGTTCCAGCAGGATGACGCTACGTGCCATACTATTTATGAAGCTTACTGAGAACTGGATTCAATGACAATCGCGAAAAGTGTCAGTGAATCGAACACCTACATACGAGGGTTGCCTCAAATTTTTCTACATAGTCTCCTTGTAACTCTACATACTTCTCCCAGCGATGCTCCCATCTCTCTAACCCGTCCAAATAGTACTTGTCGCTTTGCTCTGCAAAATAATTGTTCCGAAGGTGATTGCTTCCTCATTTGACGAAAATCTCTGTCCTCCGAGCGCAGTTTTTAGATGAGGGAACAAAAAGAAGTCGCTTGGGGTTAGATCTGTTGAATAAAGCGGATGGTCAAGCAGTTCAATCCGTAATTCATGGATTTTCGCCATGGCAACCGCTGAGGTGTGAGACGGTGCGTTGTCTTGGTGAAACAGGATTTTCTTTTACTGCAAATGTGGCCGTTTTTTCCGCAATGATGCGTAGTATTCTCCTGTTTGAATATAATCGATTAAAATAATTCATTTACTATCCCAATAAACAGTCGCGCCATCACTTTCCCAACCGAAAAAACAGTTTTTGCTTTTTTGGAGCCGGCTTGCCCTTTCCGACTGAATTTTTGTTCGGTCAGATGCACATGTCAAAAGATGCACAACCAGCATTCACTAGCTTTTATTGACGAGTGCCGCTGTCTTTACGTTTATCCTGAATTTGAAAATTGACCGATTTTTCCGGGCTGCGGGAACTCTTTTCAACACCTTCCACAAACCGGCGAAGGCGATATACAGACCTTTGGATACATTGGTGTCACTATTATCTTTCTTTCACAAAAACGTGAGAAGATTTTCATAAGCTTTCGCTAGTGTCCAAGTTCCTGGTTAAAGTAAAGCAAGACCGGGATGATCAGCGTTCTTTATAAAGTCTTTCTAGTTACTGGAGGTAGGAACGTACTAATCAAATTCTAAAGAAGAAGCGATTAGCGAGGCTAATTCTTTATATAATTCTTGCTCTTCCTGCTCTTGTCATCGTCAGAGTTGAGCTAAATAAAGTCCCTTACTAACTCAAATTTGTAGCTGCCTCTCGTGACGTGTTATCATAGGCGAAGATGTTGTGTTTTGTTCTTCGTTAATTGCGCACTATACTCATTATTGCCGGCTATACGCCTCTTGTAATTCGTCTCTATAGATGCTGCCATATACTGTTTTTAGATCTATGGAGTGGTTTGGTGAATTAATTTCAAAATCCTGGGTTTTTTCAAGATCTGCAGCAATGCGAAATTTTGGTCAATAATGGGCACTCCTGGCTTAAAAACAGACTGATAGCGGCCGATCAGACTGCTGATAAAAAGTCTTACGCTATCACATAATACAGAAGACAGGATTTTATATGTATTATAATGTTGAGGAGACTTATCACTTTGTAGGTGGGCAGCTCAGGGGATTTTCTTTCCTTATCACCGGACAAGCAATTCAGAGGTTTCATTCGCAGACGTACTTTGGTCAATCCAGATTTACGAGTAGAAATGAGTTGATGTATGCAATATGCTGCGTATCCAATCACTGCTTGCAGTCTTAAGTTTTGAAATTGCTGCCCTGACACTATCTTGGTCAGGAGGAAGAAATTTTGTTAGATTTCCTCCAGGCTTAATTGTTCATTCTGCTTAACAGAAGGTTGTTGTTCAGCATTTTCAAACATACCCTTTCGCGATACCGATTGTATCTGTGCTTGGGGCCTCATGAGCGTCGTCTGAATGTTGCCCGATAGACAGGAAGGCTTTAGCAACATGAATAAATTGTGAATTTGCATACCACTATGCCATGCTCACTTGATATTGATTCTTAATACAAAACCTTCCTTTGGCGTATGTCTATACCAGTTATTGAAGAAGATAATTCAGAGTTCCCGAAAAATAAGCTATCATTGCCACATTCAATACATTTCAATACACTTTCTTTCTATAAATGAAACTTCTTTGGTCTCATAAATGCAACGCAAGTGCATAGATCTATAGTAGCGGCTTTAGGAAGGGTGTAGATTTTGCCAAACTATTTGGGCAGTCTAATCGTAGAGGCATCGGCAAAAATTCCGGCATAATCAAATGCTTGCTTGTAACGACTTTGGCCTGAGTTAAACTACAATCAACGACAGCAGTTTATCTTCTGTAGCTCTGTCTTTTGCCTGTTGAACGAAGCAATAGCAATAGAACTTACACTGATGTTTCTTCTGGATTAAGTTTTGTGTTCATAGTGCCTAACTGCCTAAAATTATGAAGAAGGTTAACATAAATTTGTAAAATAGTCCCTAAATCAATTTTAAAATTTTTCCATTTTATGTCTAAAATGATTACACTGTTGCAAGTGGTCCCTTTATGCTCTTTATGAACACACCTGTCTATTGGACTTAATTTCACGGGATGTTAGTACATCCATTGGCGCAAGGATGCCCCTTTCCATCACTCTCCGTCCATTCCCATAATACCAATTCGGAACTCGTGTACTTGTTGCAACTCTACATCGGGTGACACCGTCCCCGCGTTTTAGGTAGAAATCAATGCCACAATATCGCTCCCACAAGAGGAACCGAAATCAGGCCCAAACCAAAATCCCTGGAACTTCTGACTACCACGGTAACGTGTTTTAAGTCCTGCTATGGATTACAGGAGGTCTTGCCACTCAACAAGATCTATGACCGACAGCTTGTAACTGGACAACTTATAGCAACCTTCAGTGGCTTAAAAGTCTAAAGATTCAAAGTCATTGATGGGAGAAGCCTTGATAATTGAACGAGGCCCTGTATATACTCCACCCTACTGCAATGTGTCGCTTGCTTTGGGCTGTAACGGATATTCGCATCGGTATCTACCTACAGTCCGAGATGACGTAAGCTCCCGTCCTGCAGCAAATTAATAAGCCTTTGTCCGTTTCCGGAGGTGATGGTGTATGGGCTGTAGTTCCTCTATGAGATGTTCTTGTCTGGCTCCGCATTAAAATCACCAGAGACCATTTTCACGGCACAGGACATAGCAGATAGGTTTTCCCAAGAAGTTCAAACATGTTCGCTTACATGATTGAAATAAAAGACTGTTTCACTATGTCTTCCTCTTCTAGAGAATTCGATTCTTATCGCGACACCACTGTTTTTCATCATTTTTTCCTTCGGCCTATCCCTTTGCACCCTTTGGTTTGCTTTGTAGCAGTGAAGGCTGCACGCGATCTGTTAAGGATCCAAATTAATAGCAAGTGCAGATCTGTAAATCGTTGTTCTTGAATCGTTTGCCAGAGCCGTCAACAGTGGATCCATCATCACTCGAAGCTATTAGCAGGCTCGTTATATCATAATTAGTTCTTTCATATAGGAGTAAGTGAGTCCCATGTCACTGAGGATAGTGCTATGGTACTGATTTATACATGCTGTTAGCGGAGACCACCGCTGGGAGCTATGGCAAGTACAATGCTATGAGCCTGAGTTTTGCGCCGCTGATCCAATCCAAGCAGTACTTGCCTGATCGAAAGCACCCTTTAGAAAATTTTGATTGGTAAAATGACCTTTACCATGGCTCCTTGGATAAAATTATTCAAATGGCTGAGAATTCGCCACTTATTGACACGAAGTAGCATCTTGCTGTCCATATCTAAAACCTCGAATCTCTACCTTCAATTCATTCGCTGTAGTAGCCATACTCCTAATTTCCTGAAAGAAAGGTCTATTGATGCCTCTTGGCCAAAAATCATTTAAAAAGGATATAGAGGATCCTCAGCAATAATTTGTGGAATTTTTCGATTCCATTTGGGGCAATTTTGATTTTCAAATAAATTTCTGAAATGGAAATGTGCCTTCGAAATATCCTTTTTATTCCGATAGCCAACCGGCATATTTACGAAGCTATGACCCAAGTCTTCTGTCTAAAACTCTATGGAATGGTGTTTGTTACATTCCCAATCCCTGAGACCGACCTAGATATTTACAAAAGCAATATTCCTAGTTGTTCTTGCACGATCGGCACGATGTCGGTTCCTCGTGTCAATATCTTGTCTTAGTAGCTCATAATTTTGAACCAATTTAGCAATAGTTTGAGGAGAAAGTGACAGAAGTTGAGCAAAAAATCTTTAAGCTTTCCGGAGTATCTCATAGCAATTTACACCATTTTTAGATTGTTAGTGTCGAACTTTGTGCCTGAAAAAGTGTTTTTGCGGGGAGTTCTTCTTCAATACTTTAATATGAAGAAAACTGCTGCCGAAAGTCATCGTATTTTGGTTGAAGTTTATGGTGAACATGCGCTAGCTGAGCGAACGTGCCAAAAGTGGTTTGTACGATTTAAAAGTGGTGATTTTGACTTGGAAGACGATGAACGTCCTGGGCAGTCAAAAAAGTTTGAAGATGAAGAACTTGAAGCATTACTCTATGAAGATTGTTGCCAAACACAAGAAGAGCTCGCTCACTCAAGCAGCCATTTCAAAACGTTTAAAAGCAGCTGGATATATTCAAAAGCAAGGAAATTGGGTTCCACATGAACTCAAGCCGAGAGACGTCGAAAGGCGGTTTTGCATGTCCGAAATGCTGCTGGAACGCCACAAAAGGAAGTCAATTTTGCATCGGATTGTTACTGGTGATGAAAAATGGATCCATTGCGACAACCCCAAGTGCAAAAAATCATATGTGAAACCCGGCCAACCAGCCAAATCAACGGCAAAGACGAATATCTATGGCGCGAAGGTAATGCTCTGTATTTGGTGGGATCAGATGGGTATGCTGTATTATGAGCTGCTAAAATCTGGTGAAACCATAAATGGACAACGCTACCGAACACAATTAATCCGTTTGAAGAGAGCAGTAGCCGAAAAACGCCCGGAATATGCGACCAGACACGAGGCAATAATTTTCCATCATGACAACGCTCTATTCCGTTGCTATTCCGGTTAAGAACTATTTGGAAAACAGTGGATGGGAAGTCTTACCCCACTCGCCTTATAGCCCAGACCTTGCCTCTTCTGACTACCATTTGTTCCGGTTTGATCGGTTCACATCAGAGCAGAATATCAAAAATTGGCTTGATTCATTCTTGGCTGCCAAGCCGGCGCAGTTCTTTTGGGATGGGATCCACAAATTGTCAGAAAGATGGTAAAAAGTCATAGGTTCAGATGGGCAATACTTTGAATAATACTATTGTACATGTTTTTCTTAAATAAATGTTCAAATTTTGAAGAAAAAAAACCGCACGGCACAAATTAAGTTATATAACCAATATTTTGAACATATAAAGCTGCTTGCGCCTTGACCCTTAGAGAGCTGTTTTCATCACGAAATCATTTGATTAAAATCAAATCAATCGTCAAGAACAAGATATTCACGGAAATTCGATTTCAACTCTTTTTTTTGGAAGATGAATGAAATTGAATTGATGAAATTTGTGGGAATTACCACCAGCACGAGGAAGTTCACGTATATGTATCTCTGACCACCCACAGATTTCACCTTCAGTTCACATCGAATCATTAGCCGGAATATCACAGTTGGAGTTCCACAAATGAAAGGCCAATATCTATCACATCTTCTCGAGCTCCATCTGAACCTACCAAGAATTTACCTTTATATCCATTCAATCTGCCTCAACTACAACACCAAAGGTTAAATCATTTGGTTTTCCCGCACTCACAGAATGTATCTGCAACTGAGTGAAAGTGAATGAAATTGTTTTGTTTGCTAATGAAGGAGGCGCTTTTCTACCACAATTTAAAACACTGAAATCTTCACGCACTCCAATTGAGCGGGGGCATCATGTCCACACGTTTGCTTTGATGATTACACCAAGCTTACGGCCAAGTTGGTCTTTTTCGCTGTTTTAATTAATCGCGCATTCATTATTTGGACGGGCTTTCGAAAACGCACCGAAGAACAATGAGTACCGAATAATGATAAATGAAGCCATAAACGCGTTCGCTCGCTGTGTTTAATTTTTTTTTTTTTTTGTATTCAATGATGTGAGAGATACAGTAAATGAGAGTGATTCTGGAACGAGGAAAGATGTGATCAGAGTGATGGGTCGTAAAAGTGCTCACTTTACTGATACATCTATGCCATGGGATAAAGTGAAGTAAAGAAATTTGATGTTTATTTCGTGTATCTTGAGGTTATTGTGGCCTTGGGGATCGATCGTTTTCGCATAAAGCCTATCTCATTCTGAACAGACTATCAATGAGAGTAGAAGATGGTACAGTATGGGATGTGATTTGTGTTACTTTCTACTATCACTGATGTGAGGTTTCAAATGAGCTTACCTTCATCCTTCTAGTGAAAGCAAATGTTGCATGAGACGCTTGGCTTCTGAAAAATAAACCATTCATCTCCATGTACCTATACAGAATGACAAATGCTACGCATGGAGTACCTTCCACTAATATGTTCCGGTTTGTTTGTCAACAAAGTTGGCTTTCAGCTCATGATCGTGTAAACGTCATCTATGCGGTGCGCTTAGCACCGTACTATAGTACTATAGGAGACTGTGACACCACCAGAACTGGAAATGCCTTAATAAAGAGCTCGGAGGTTCCCTTAATGCTATGCTTCAACTCCGAATATGACGTGTTCACCTAGGAGAAATCTGCAAAAACCTGCCACAAGTATGTTAGGAAACCCAAAAACTTCCAACCAAAAGTTCTCAATTTAGAAGAAGACTGGAATTTTCACAGATGAACTCAATGATTTTAGAAGGACTCCTCCGTCTCTTTCGAAATTCTTTCTGCAACCAGAAAACTGATCAAAGCCCCGGAAAGGAGTAAATCCACCCGGCTGACGGTTCCTACACTTAGTAAAGAGTTAGGTAAGCCGCGCAACGTTATAGTGGATATTTTTCATCTCTTGTTGCGACATATGGTTCCATTAAATAAGCTTCTGTGGGAAATTCTGAAGAGATTCTTCATTGCTGGCCTGGCCTAGGCAGACATGTCGAATCGTTGGAGAACAGTAAGTGTAGCCTTCACAGAGGAAATTCATGCAGATGACTACATGCCGATCAAGGGCTTCATACCTATTAGTCTGCTTTCCTTAATATTGATTGTTCGAGCTCCTTCTCCAGCACAGCTTATCGAATGGAATTTCCATTTACGACGGAATATGCCTACCAACTCGAAAGATCTTGCGGAACTGTCTTGCAAAATCTAATGAATGCAATTAAAGCCTCACTCGACAAGAAGAAGTACGCGCTGTGCATTTTTATCGAAATTTAGGGTGCCTGTCACAACACAATGCATCTTTGGACGCCTTGTGTAACTTGGCGAGACAACGTGTTGTAGAAAAATGTGGACTAGATGGCGATAAGATATTGAATATTGGTCATGGTTACCTGCAAGGTGTCGTCCTTTCATGACTGATGTATCGTGCATGTTGATCTATTCTGAATAGGAACGTTCTAACGTCCGCTGAAGCTGAATTGTTTGTTGAATTATGACTAGCTGTTCTAGTGTACAGCACAGGAATCGTCATACGTCGAAAACTTGTGCATTGTTTGCCACTATAAGGAATTAGAGGTCCTTTAGATCTACATGAATACAAAAGGTGTTTTTTTTAGCTGCATGAGAGGTTTCGATGGTTGTTGTCTATGGTTTGACAGCTGTCAATATCAAACTGGGTTCACAGTAAGGCTTGACAATTCATCGTGAATCGTTTAACGCCAGAACAACGCTTCCAAATTGTGGAAATTTTCTTTAAAAAAAATAAATCTCTTCGTGAAGTCCATAGAGCACTTCGCCAATTTTACGGTCAACATAATCGGTCTAGTGTGCAAGCAATTCGTGCAGTTATTGATCTTTTTCGCGAAGATAATCCTTAAGCTGTTAACGAATCACCATTACATCCGTTAAAATTGACTGTTTGGTGCGGTGTTTACATGCTGGCGGCATCATCGGTCCTTATTTCTTTCGAAATGAGGAAGGAGCTGCCGTTACGGTGAATGGCGAGCGCTATCGAGCCATGCTGACGGAATATTTTGTTTCCAAAAATTAATCAGCTAAACATGGACAACATTTGGTTAAAACAAGACGCAACTTGCCATACAGCGGGTTTAACCTTCAATTTATTGCAAAATCAATTTGGTGTCAACTTTATTTCCAAAAGTGGTCCTGTTAACTGGCCCTCTCGTTTGTGCGACTTAACGCCTCTCTATTACTTTTTATGGGGCTATGTTAAGTCATAGGTTTATGCCGACAAACTAGCAACTCTTGAAGCATTGGAAGCTAATATTCACGCCACCATAGATGCCATACGGCCAGATTTATTGGAAAAAGTTGTGAAAAATTGGACTGATCGAATGGACCATGTAACTCGTAGCCGCGATAATCATATGCCAGGAGTCATATCTAAATAATAAATGGCATAAAATTATCTACGGGATTATAATACAAACAAATCATTCCAACAATATTTCTGTCTTGTATTATTATTTAAAGTTCTCAAGCTCTTAAAAAAACACCCTTTATAAGATTAGGTTTATCCATTGGCTGCCTGACTCTGCTTTCAACGCATAAATGGAGCTCCCTTCCCTTGATATTTATATCGTAAATTGAATGCATGTACTGCGATCTCAAAAGGCATCTTCAGGTTAAAAAAGACTTCTTTTGTGCAACACTCACAGGATTTTCGATGACCGAACGAGCCGACTGTCGTTTGATTCTGGTCTAATGAACATGCTCACGAATGTGTTCAGGTGGGTGCAGTGGGGTCTTAACTGATAGCTCCCAAAACCCATCTGTCTTCTAGAAGGAGTTATGTGCAGTTCAGATGGCAATGAAATGCATTGTATAGAACCGATAGAGTTAGCAAAAGATTTGGGTATGTAGCGACAACCAAGCTGCACTTATGGCCTTTAATCCAATTCCAAACTAATTCGAGAATGTACTATATGGCTCACTCGGAGAGCTGAATTTATTGCGCCTTGTTCGGGCCCCATATTACAATTGGATCATGGGGAATGGCATTGCAGTTTTCTGGCCAAGACTCCCAGTAAAATTTCTCAGATTCTGAACCAGCGAAAGGACTGCTTGCGTCTACAATTAGGATCTGCATTAACCACGTGGTCTGGTGTTAACATAAACCATTACTTTCCCAAGACTCAGTGACTTTTGTGCCGTAGATGCTTACTGTCGTCGCTTACTTTACTATGCATTTAAGTGTGCATCTTCACAGCACTCTCTCCGTGAATGTCTTACCTTCGCTCGTATCAGACTGCAGGTACTTGGCGCCGGTATGGTGAGTGCTTGCACTGTAAAAAAAAAATTACCACTGAAGCGTTTGGTAGTGTAGTTCTTATAATAGGTGCTCTGTTCGGACAGCAAGAAAGAAAATCCAGGAAGAATTTGCTACTTACAAGGCCCAAATCTCATCTTTCCGTATCACGATAACGACCTTTGCATTTGTGAACCAAATTGAAGCAGAATATGCATAGATAGACTACGGATCGCTGTGTTGATTATTTTTGATAAATACCCGGGTCAACGTGAATTTTGTCGTCAATTCCCTGGTCATGCAGCATCAACTGAGCAAACACTAGAGCGTTTGGCCTGTGGTTTCGGGGAAACTATGTTGACAAGGTCAGTGGTAGAAGTTCGGCCAAGAATATTGCTTTCGTAAGGGCAAAAGCCCAGGAAAACCCTCTAGTTTCAGTCGGAAAACAGGCCAAGTAATTGGACATTAATGGACATTATTCAAAAGGGCTTTGCTGCAAGAACCTGAAGATATTGCCTGAACCTGAAGCGCCTCCAGACCGCAAGTCGAGTGTAGACTGATCCCAACGCTCTCTAAGCCTCAACCGAGAGAGGAATGCTTTCGATTGCAAATCATGCTGAGCGACAACGTTAATGCGCGGCTACGAGAATAAGCCGAATTATCGCTTCTAAGATACTGAATGTGTTGTGCAAGAAGTCACTTTTTGTCAATGTTTGCGTAGGCGTCCTCTGCATCACCTTTACAATCACGCTGTAGATTCATGATTACTGACTTTCGCTGTTGCAATTTGGCATGTGGTCAGGCTATATGTGGACTCTTATTGGCGATTTGCACAGCGTCACAATATCGTCCAAATCGGCCGTTGCAGACTTCATTATCGGTGGTTACTCATGAATGAGAGAGTAAATTGACATCTATTCTTCTCTGATAACCTTTGTTGGTTAGCGTTTGGGACAAGATACTTAGTCCGTAACCATATCCATGTCATGTTGTTCTCGATGCTTTTTAACATTTTTTGTGTTCCAACCTACGAGTACTTTCGTAGACCTTTGATTGAAATCTAAATCTCTGCAAGTCACTTTGGTATTCCAAAGTGTTGGTCGAAAATCGTCGGCATACCAAAGAACTCACACGGGCGTGGTGTAAATATTTTCGTGTCCGAAGCCTAATCCTCATTAAACACATTAACATTCATAGGCCGGTCACTTGAGTCACTTCATTAAACGGTTTCCTGCTACATAAAAAAAAAAAACAATCGATTCCATCTATTGTTCAGTTCTTAAAAGTCGGCTTCCTTCTCGCATGCATCTAACCGCTGGACATGAATTTAAATTAAACCAGACGCGTGTACTCATTTTCTACAGTACCTACCCTCAGCTGACTAATTCGACACATGATTTGATGACTCTAACCCAATTTACGATCCCGAGCACGTACAAACGATAAATCGAACTTCAATCGAGTAAGATTCATCATTACGTGTCAACCTAACCTTGTATCCCCATGTAACTCTTACAAATGAGAGAGTACAGTTTCTGTAATCCTTAGAGCCCATTTGAAAGCTCTCAGTACTTGCAATTACATGAAGAGTACTTAAAATCTTTTCGGTCATCGCCCTTTAGAATGTCCAAACAGCTAACATTTCTCCATTGTCGATGGGAACAAAAGTATCTAGAAACCCTGCAGTGGACGGTACTCGTTACTTGTTACTCGTACATGAATCATTTCCGAATTGCAAACAATGGAATCCATCTAATGGAATGGGCCGAACGTGAAAAACTTTGTCGTATCTGTCAAAAATCCATAAGTTCACGTCACATTACATGGTTCGAAGACTGAACATCAACCTCAACCGAGACCTTTTGTATACGTACCTCAACCTTTCTCGGATCATATACTCGTACTCCGTTCGTATTCACTCATAAATAGTGGCCAAGTGAAAACGATCAGATTCCCGTGGCTGGAGGTACGAAGTATCTAATGAAAAAAAATTCATTAAACCGATTTGTTGGTCACGATGTAAACACAATTGGCTTCCTCTTTTTCTTCCCACTTCCCACTTCTCCGTCGTCTTCCGTTTTCAATTTCTCTGTTGGCAGTTCTCAGTTGCAAAGAGTGAGGTAAAGAGCATAGTCAGTCGATTTAAGCCACATTCCCCGCTGATTGTTTGACGAATTTTGACATAACAACAACCAGCCGTCGGTCGGTGGTATGGGAATGTGGTAATGGCAGAGGGGTGGCAATCCATCCATCCCTGTGCATATGACACATCATATGGATGGTTGGATTGATAGTGTTTGGACAGATCGATTTCAAGTTGCTTCGTCAGTCTGTCAATTCTTGGGAAGTTGTTGTTGTTTTTTTTTTTGTTTCTCCTACTTCTACATTCTTTGGCCGTCAGCAGAAAATTGAAAAAAAAAACCGACACCGGAGGGTTACGTGAATGGACAATAAGGCACGCACTTGAGGTCCATTACATTCCAAAGTATCTAAGTGTCTGAATCGACTGATTCTAGTGATTTTACCGATTCCACATCCGCGCTCAATTTACTACCCAACCCTGGGAGCAGTTTCAATTGAGGTGGAGTGATGATGGTGGAGTGGCTTCGAGACCATGGATGAGTGCTAAAGTGTTGGAGTAGCTGAATGTTTAAGTCTTTTGTTGCCTGCTTGACTAAAGTCGGAACGTTTGTGTCAATAAAATGAGCGAGGCGTCTTGTTACTGTTTTTTTTTGTCTTTAGCTTCTCAATGCTAAGTGACTTGATGTAAATAGATGGACGAACGGACTAACATACAACGACTGTTGTGTGCGATATGTGAATGCAAGGGCATTGTCTCAGGCGGTACATGTATATGGTATACTCAACCCGCATAATGGACTCTAAAGTCTCTCAATCGAAATGCTGCTGGATGGAGTTGAAGACGGGAACCTTGATTGTATCACGTTTGTGCGGTTTTTTTTTCTTATTTTAATTTTTCTTCCAAACGGATGGAGTTCTATCAGTGGATGAGAACAAGAAGGCCGTTGTTGAATCTCGAATGAACAAATATGATGTTGGGGTGATTTAAATACAAAATGACTGTTGCTTCTTGGTACTGGTAATGAAAGGGGATCTTCGGTTGCACATTTGTTGCAGCTGAATAGAAACTTCGACTCCGGATTGGACATGACAGGATGTTTGGTTTGAATTACTCAGCGTGGGGTTAATGTAATAGATGTGATTAACAGTTAATGTGGTTTGGTTCCGAGAAATGCAAAGTTAGCTTGAAATTGCATAAGCTGTGAGATCACGTTTTGCATAAGCTATCACAGACTAAACCATCAGAAGATTGTGATTAGAGGAGAAGATCTGGGAGAAAGCGCATTGTTCGAAAACAAAAAGATGCCAGCCAAGTCCAGTGGGAACAACAGTTCGTCGAAATAAGCAATTTCCGTGTAACTCTAATCCTTCGTACACTCATATTCGAGATGATGTTTCTGCTAACCATGTCGATTCGATTAGTTGAAGCTTCCTGCACAAGATATGCTTGTCTTACACTCTCTTTGATTCAACGATTCATGAATGACATCCTGGGGCTAACAATTTTCTTTGAGGAAGAGCTAACATATCGGCCTCATCTCATCTGAACAAAAGCATGGCATACTTCCAGAAGACCATAGTTTGCTAGGAGCTTAACGTAGTTAAATTCACTAATTAAAAATGAAAGAGAAACGCGAAATAGTCACAGTTGGGATGATAGTATAGAAGAGGATCAAAGGAACATGCAGTGACTTGGGTTTTGTCGACTCTAAGGGGAGCATGAGAAGTTTGTATAGAGACAGATATTAGGTCTACTACCTAAATCAAAGCACCAACGCTTAAGACCGTCACATTACTACTTTTTCTCCAGCTAGCACTACAGATCGGCATGAAGCTAGGCCTCAACCAACAAGCGTCTCCTGCCAGCTCGATTCTTAGCCAGCTGCTTCTAGTTTCGCACGCTAAATTGGCTAAGGTTGTGCCTCTTGAGTTTTGTTCACATCGCCTTTTCTTCATCCTTTATTGACATCAAAGGTCAGGGTGAGATCTTAACCGACCTATTGGGATACTTTGAGTGGTTGCACCTTACAATGGCATTGTCCACCTCTATGAGGAACTCGATGGTCAGGGCGTCCACACAAGCAGCTCTGTTGGATTCTAGCTTAGATATGTTGCTATCTTCACTTCATCCAGTTCAGGTGGGCGGAATTATTGGCCAACACTGTCCAGGTCGAAGAGTTCATTTTGCCTGAGAGCCGTATTGCCGAGGCGCTCGTTTACAGGCCGGCAATTCAAGGCTACTTGCCTAAGTCTGCCTCCAATAACAAATCTGCTTTTGTCGTCGGTGACTGTTCTTCTCCACTAAGGCTGCACTCGGCCTATTAAGGGACCTAATATTCTACGAGCATATACGAAGTTCGTTGTGCTTGTATCGTTTACAGAGGTTGTCAGCAGTAGATCCACCCGCATTCGAGGCTTGTTGCTGCATTGTAACTTAACTTGCTTTTGCAATTGTTCCGGCAGCACAACCCCCAACCTGGAGGCCCTGTTTTATTATTCCGGGGTTTTACTTCACTGCTCATTTCATGTTCCGGTTTAAGTGTCGATAGTTTTACCTGCTGGTCAGCACTCATACCTTAAAGTTTGGGAAATAGTGTCTAGGTGGACATCAACCAGTACCCGATGGTTACCATTTGAAAGTAAAATAAGCAGAATTGATATGTGTAAGTAGAAACAGTTGCACTGCTGGGTATTGCATCTATTGTAGCAATGCGGCAACAGGATACTACGGCCCTGATTTGGGCTTTCAAATACAGCTTCGTTCGTGGGTACAAACCAACTTCTTAGCCTGTAGCTAAAACGATTCCGATCGACATGAGAATAAGAGGCTTTTTAGTACGAAGAGGACTTCTGTTTGGTTTTGTTAATCCTAAAGCGGGGAAGCAACGTTCGAAAAATACGTTTCCTTATTTTTGAAGTTGGTCAATCGACCACAAGCCTATACTAGGAATAGTGATTGTCGTTTTTTTCGGCATGAATTTAGTTTCGACAATGTTGTCCTTAAAGGCAAAACCGTGAAAGGTCGTGAACGATCAAAAAGTTCCCGGAATTTATTCAGAAAATTAAAAATACAAGTTTATTCATCTAAATCTATATTGTCCCCTTCAAAGTAATACCCATCGACTGCAACACACTTATGCCAGCGCTTGATCCAATCCTCGAAAGATTTTTTATATTCGGTTTTCGGTATGTCCATCAGTGCTGCCTGCGATTTTCCCCGTCGTGATTTTTTAACTCAATTGAACAGAAAGAAGTCACGGGGAACCAAATTCGGTGGCTGTTGGATGGTATTTGTTGCATTTTTCGTCAAAAAATGAATCATGGTGCAAAATCCACGAGTTTTCTGCCCACAATTCCGGTCTCTTTCGGCGAACTGCTTCACGCAAACGTCCTCCGCCATCTCTCTGATGGTTAATTTGTGGTTATTGACCAACATTTCTTCTACTTCATCAATGTTTTCGTCGGTTTTCGATGTCGATGGTCTGCCACTGCGTTCATCATCTTCGATTGACTTACGACCACTTTTGAACCGCTCGTGCCACTGGTAAACGATCGTTTTCTTTAGAAAATCATTGCCGAAACACTTTTCCAACATTTCCAACGTTCGCGCACCATTAAATCCGTTTTTTACGCAAAATTTAATACAAGGTCGTTGTTGCAAATTTAAATTACTCGTAATTTCTAAAATTGTAAAAAATCGCCAGCACACACAGAGATAGATGTACTCTTGGCTACGTAATTTTTGCAAATGTCAAGCTATGACGCTACAATTTAGAGGGAATATCAACAACAGATGTAACAACTTAACAAAAAACATGGAACTCAGATCGGAACAATGGGAGTGCCACACGGTGGTTGATCCGGGAACTTTTTGATCAAACTGGTATGTCAATAGGACTATGGTCTAGACGTGCTAAGTGTCTGTATTCAATTATAAAAGGAAAATTAACTGAAAACTTATACTGACCGCGTACCGGCGCATTAAGCTCTTAATTTGAGCTGCGGCTTACGTACCAAAGGCATTGCTTGTTGTTCTGTCGAAAACACTAGAGTTAGACATTACTGCCAAATGCAGACTTAGAAAATCTAAATGGACGAGCACTTGTTTGTCAAGTAAGTCAACAGTTGAAAGAGAAATGAAATCTGCATTTATAGCAAGCAAAACTTACCACTGTGACCAGTTCCGGAATAGTTCGACTCAGTTTCTCTCACTAACTGATTGACAAATATAATTTATTGTGCCTTGTATGAGCCCAAGGCCTAGAAGGAATAAAGGTGTTCATCGTGCTGGTATTTGCCGGACAAGACTCTGATTTAGGCATTTCAGAAGCCAGTTTGACTTCTATTAACGAAAGTAAGTTACAGAGTCTTACGGTCATGTACATATCTGTAAAAAAAAACCCGCAGTTTAGGGGAGTAGACCCAAAATTATCCAGCATAAGTATCATTATGGGCCGCTTCATTTTTTCTCACCAGTTACATACATAGATTAGCTTTCGTCTTTTATACTTACTTTACTTTACTTTACTGTAGATGGCGCTACATTCCGGGGTGGACCTGGGCCTCAATCAACAACCGTCCCAGCTAGTTCGATCTTGTGCAGCTGCCTCCAGTTTCGCACGGTAAGTTGACTGGGGTCCCATTTCACTTGCGTACGCTACCTGAGTCTCGGTCTATCTCTACTGCGCTGTCCCTCGTGGGCGGATTCGAAGACTTTTCGGACCGGAGCATTGGTATTTATCCGCCATACATGATCCAGCCATCTCAGTCGTTGGATCTCCACTCTTCTGGCTAGGTCGATGTCACTGTACAGTCCATACAGTTCGTCAATGTATCTCCTCCTACACTCACCGTCAATGCAGACGGGACCGAAAATCACTTCAAGCATCCAAGAGTACCCTCATCCGTTTTTGATAATGTCCCTGCCTCTGCGCCATAGAGCAAGCCTGGAATTTTTAAGGTCTTATAAAGGGTAACTTTAGTTGTTCGAGAGAAAGCTTTACTAGCCTTCTTAGCCCAAAGAAGCAGTGATTGGCAAGAGTTATTCTTCGCTTGATTTCAGCACTGGCGTCGTTGTCTGTATTTATAGCAGAACTTAGGTAGACAAAGTCCTTAACTACCTAAAAGTTATACCTGTCAAGGCTGACGTTCTGCCCGAGACGTCGGTGTTGAGTCTCCTTTTTGCTTGACAGCATATACTTGGTCTTGCCCTCGTTAACCGCTTAACCCATTTTCGACGTTTCCGTCTCAATGCTTCCAAAGGCGCCTCTGACATCACGCTGCTTTCTTCCAATTATGTCAATATCATCGGCGTATGCGAGCAATTGGACGGATTTTTGAAAGATCGTGCCTCTTGTGTTTGCGCGTGAGTTTTGCATTATTCTTTCAAGAATGATGTGAAAGACCCCGCCTTGCCTAAATCCTTTTTTTGACATCAAAAGTCTCGGTGAGATCTTTACTGATGTTGGTGAAGCAGCGTGTATTCTACATCGTCGTCTTGATCAGACAGACGGAATTGTTGGTCATCACCGTCCAGGTTGAAAGGTTCATTCTGGCTGACAGCGGTATTTGTTTCGTCGTCCCGTTATGCAGTCTACAGAAGTACTCTTTCCAGATTCTCAGCATCGACTGCGTTTTATATGGTGTTAGATAAGGTGTCATAACTTTCATTCTTTCCTAAGATGCCAATGCAGTCGTAAAGAGATTTGCACATTAACTAACAGCTTTCTCCAATGAGCATGCACTTGCGCTTATTGCCTGAAGTTACCTGCACCAAGTTGACTGAGATCTCTTTCCACTTGAGCGTGCCTTCTAAGACAAGTTCTTCTTTACCCAGTTATTCTTCTCGTATAAATTCGAAGCCGATCTGACTGTAGAGGTGTACCCTTGGTACGATGATCTTGAGAACATAATCTTGTCGAACCATATTTCTTTGGATGAGTTGACGAAAGCTCCTTACTGACTCAATCCTCGCTACGAGTACTTCGTCTACCCCTGAGGTCTATATCCATATCCATATCCTATTCTTAACCGTATGAACGCTCGAAATGGAATGACAGTGAAATATCGCCAAAATATCAGCACCGAGTGTGACTTTACTTATTATGTTCTTATTCCCATCTCTCAGTAGATCTATTCAATATTTGTGCCCTTGCGAAGTTGTTTTCACATTTTGGTATATCTCTCGAATATCATTTCTGCAGAAGTACATCTCCTTTTCCTCGACTGAATGCTTGTCTGCTTGTTTCTGATAAGCTAAGGTTCCTACCGTTCCTTTGGTTATAGTGTACGTGAAAAGCTCATTTTGTTAACTCACGCTGCATTGAATGCCTGTTGTTTTCACTTACTGATCCTCTTCGTAGTTGTGGTGGTCGGGTATAACCTGGCACATCACAGGCACCATCCCTAAGATCTCGGTGATATTGTCGCCGTTGTTCTCTTTAGCTTTACCCTGGCAGCATTGAATCTTTCGCAAGGTTCTGGAGGTATCGACCAGAAAGGGTTATAGGGCTGTCCTACGATTGTATACTTTTTTAGCTTATTTCGTCCGTGATAATCACATTCACACTTTGGCTGCAAGATAATGGTACGCTGGCTCCTCAATTGCATCGAAATAGGGTTGTGCCTTGTGTCAATGATAATAAGATTTTTGAATCCTTTGGCATTTCACTCCGCTTTAAAGTCGGCCAGGCTTAAACCACTAGAACTGGAGTTGCATGAGCTATACTTCTTATCTGGAGAGCTGAAGATGCTCTCCCTTCCTAACTTGGCCATAAAATAAGCACAATCTTAATATTGTGCATTGTATTCATTGCCCTTATGCTTACTTTTCTTGCGCGGCGCTGTGTCGGTTCCGGGCAAACCGAAAGAAATATCTTTTCTTCGCTGGCTGGTGTCATGACTAAATCCATTCATATCCAAGTCTGTTCGTTGCTTCGCAATTGACAGTGTTTTCCCCAACCTGTAGGACCAGATCCAAAACACAACAAAAGTTGTGTCTTAGAGTAATTTCAAGGACCTTGAGGTACACTCAAGCTGCTGATATTTTCAATTTTCTTAAGACTTAGATGGCTGATGGCTGACAAAAGATTGTAATTCACTACTTAAAGGTTCTCCAAACTATAAGATACAGGAGCAATGCCATACCACGAGACGTAAAGCCACGTCATTCCCTCAGAATGTCCAATCAAAAAAGCGCCATCGAACAAATATTTTTGCTTTTAACGACTCAAAACCACGGGCTATTTCCAAACATACCCTTGAAATGTTCTATGAACCGATGTTGGTATTCGTAATTGTTTTCCTGTCAATATACCTACTACCAGTGACCTATGTAACACTGAATTATGCATGAAGGTCTGCCGATAAGTGTTCCGCACAGTGAAACTCATTAAATTGTCATTCCATGGTTTCGTCATAGGAGGCATGTGCACCCCCTAAACATTGTTGAATTACCCGTATCACCTGTCATTCTACTGATAACGTACTCACATTTCCTCTCATATCCCCCCCACCACTGTACAGGTCAGTTCACTTGTTTCGAACTCAATTGCGATCATGCATAGTTCACCGAGCAAACACGACACAAAACACACACATACTCGTATATCTCATTAACATTACATAACGATAGAGCAACCAATTAGTTGTTATCTTGTTGGGCAATTAAACTTCCTTCCGTTTGTCCATTACCTACCTACCTCCATAGTTGCCCTTATAATCATCCTTCCTTTGTTGCAAACAGGGTCTGTCACTTCGGTGCCCCCTGTCCTGGTCGTTTCGTTTTTACTGTCCCCTCTATCCACCACCACGTTTGGAATAAATTTTCAATTTAATTTACCTAACATTTGTTGTCCCGGAAATTTTACAATGTCCAACAAATTGCATTTATTATTGCGCCCCATAATCACTAATCAGTGTTGCCAGGATTTTTTGAATTTTAAATAAAATTGCTCCACTGAAGCTTGAAACTTCGAGGAAAAATATTACAATTTCGCCCGAAATACTCGTAAGCAAGCACATTTCTGGGAAATATTGTAAAAAAATAAATTGGTAAAGTCTTGGAAAATATGGTATTTCATTTCCGGGAAAATGTTACAAAGAACATTTTAACTAAATTTTTAAAAATAAAAAAAAAGGTTTCCTGTCCTTATAACTGTGAAAGATACCATCGGTAGGTTGTGTTCGTATATTACGAAGAAATTACGGGATAGACAGATGTGTAATACGAGTATCTGAATCTACATCTCTCCACTGAGTTGAAGGGTGTATGCCGAAACTTATGAACTAATGAACCTGCTCCTTCCTCTTTGGTAACATTTTGGTATTTAAGGTAAAGTGCGCTTAGAATGCAGGTACCTACAATGTTGGCTAATGCTTTTGAGCTTATAGACTTTGAAGACAGGCTTATACAGATTTTTTCATAAGATACATTCCAATTAGTTGCCCTATGGTACTACTTATAAAAGTGGATAAGTTAGACCCAAATGGTTGGCCTCAAAATGTCTACAGCTTCTGAGCTAGTAGTATATTGCTTTCCTGTAGTTGTTAAATTGCTGTGAAGTTGGCCAATTGAAAGGCTTAGTTTTGCCGATAAGACGGTCATCGAACTTCGTCTTCATAAAGTGAATTGTGATAAACACTATAGGTATGTGGGACGCTTCTCGGCCTATTGAAATCATATGTCCGCCAAGCATTCCAGTTCCAATTTATCGTTTGGACTGACAAGGATCTCCATTGCTGAATTAGTTCGGCCTAATGACATCTCTTGCATGAAAATTGCACTAAACAGTCAAATTGTTCGTATATAATAAGAGCTGTTGGAACACCTCTCCCAACAAATTCGGTTCGTCTTCCACCTTAGATAGAACCCAGTCATTGAAAATTCCATGTACACGATGGTAATTTGGCCTTAGCTTGGGTCAATACAATCTTAAACGGATGAGACGTTTAGTTCTTTTAGAAAATAGCTCAAAAATGCACCAAGCTCGTGCGTTATATGTTATTTTGTCCCTGACAGCTCTTAGGCGATCAAAAAATTAACAGAAACTCAGTATTATATTTACGCGGTACGAAATGAAATTACAACTCCTGATTTACGCTTGAACAATATTAGAAAGTATTGCAAAGCTGCTTCCAAAGTGTTGCCAAAACTTACTTACTTACTTTAGGTGGCGCTACAGTCCGGGGTGGACCTGGGCCTCAGTCAACAAGCCTCCAGTTTCGTACGCTAAGTTGGCTGAGGTCCTCTTCCACTTGCGTGCGCCACCTGAGTCTTGGCCTTCCTCTACTGCGCTGTCCCTCGGGGGCGGATTCGAAGACTTTTCGGACCGGAGCATTGGTGTCCATGCGCTCTACATGACCCAGCCATCTCAGTCTCTGGATCCTCACTCTTCTGGCTATGTCCATGTCGCTGTACAGTCCATACAGTTCGTCGTTGTATTTCCTTCTCCACTCACCGTCAATGAAGACGGGACCGAAGATCGCCCGAAGAATTTTTCTCTCGAAGCAACCAAGAACACCCTCATCCATTTTTGATAATGTCCATGCCTCTACGCCATAGAGCAGGACCGGGATTATTAAAGTCTTATAAATGGTGACTTTTGTTGTCCGAGAGAGGGCTTTGCTACTCAATTGCCTTCTTAACCCAAAGAAACAGCGGTTGGCAAGAGTTATTCTTCGCTTGATCTCAGCGCTGGTCCTTAACTACCTCAAAGTTATATCTGTCGAGGGTGACGTTCTGTCCGAGACGTCGGTGTTGGTTGTCCTTTTTGCTTGACAGCATTATCTTTGTCTTGCCCTCATTGACCGCTAAACCCATTTTCGCCGCTTCCGTCTCAATACTCGCAAAAGCGCCACTGACATCACGCTGCTTTCTTCCGATTATGTCAATATCGTCGGCGTATGCGAGTAGTTGGACGGACTTTTGAAAGATAGTGCCTCTTGTTTTTGCTCGTGAGTTTTGCACTATTCTTTCAAGTACAATGTTGAAAAAATCGCATGACAGCGCATCGCCTTGTCTAAATCCTTTCTGGACATGAAAGGTCTCGGTGAGATCTTTACCGACCTTGATGGAGCAGCGTGCATTCTTCATCGTCATCCAGGGATGCCAAAACTGGACATTGCTCTATATAGCTCGTCTCTATAGATGCTGTCATACGTGGCCTTAAAATCGAAGAATAGGTGGTGGGTATCAATCTGAAGCTCATGGGTCTTCTCCAAGATCTGCCGTAGTGTGAATATCTGGTCGATGGTGGACTTTCCTGGCCTGAAGCCACACTGATATGGACTTATCAGGTTGTTGACAAACGGCTTCAGGCGTTCACACAATACAGAGGATAAGATCTTATATGCGATGTTAAGGAGACTGATGCCTCTGTAGTTGGCGCAGTTCAGAGGGTCTCCTTTCTTGAGAATTGGACAAACAATGCTGAGGTTCCATTGATCGGGAATACTTTCGTCCGACCATATTTTACAGATGAGTTGGTGTATGCTCCTTACCAAGTCATCGCCTGCCGCTTTGAAGAGCTCGGCAGTCAGGCCATCCGCTCCAGCAGCTTTGTTGGACTTAAGCTTCGATATGGCTATCTTCACTTCATCCAGGTCGGGTGGACGGAATTGTTGGTCATCATCGTCCAGGTTGGAAGGTTGATTCTGCCTGACAACGGTATTTGGTCCGTCATCGCCGTTATACAGTCTGCAGAAATGATCTTTCCAAATCCTCAGCATCGACTGCGACTCTACTACGATGTTCCCTTGTTCATCTCTACAGGCTTCGGTTCGGGGTTTGTTTCCGCGGCATGTTATTTTTACCTTTTGGTAAAACTTCCGAATCTCTTTCCTGGAGTAGCATCTCTCAATTTCCTCGATCGCGCGCTTCTCATGCTCTTTCTTCTTCCTCCTGAGAAGCCGGTGCTCGTCTCTTCTCTTCCGCTCATAGAGCTCATGAGCAGCTCTGGTCTTTCTAAGCAGCGCCGCGTTATATGCATCTTGCTTAGCTGCATGTGCTTGCCGGTATTCATTATCGAACCAGGGGTTTCGTTGTGGTGGACGAGTGAAACCCAGCACATCAGAAGCGGCATCTCTGATGGCGTTTTGGCAGTGTTTCCAATAGTCTTCGATGCTTGATGCTGGCGGCATTGGACCTCTTAGGCGATTAAGAGACACTCGATCGGAAAAGGACTTGGCGATCTCTTGCGATTGTAGCCGTCTGACGTCGAATTTTCTCACAGCATTAGTTTGTCTTGTCGTAGTTTGGGATATCCGCAACCGTACCTTGTCTACAACGTACGTACGTACCGTACAACTCCTCGGAACGTACGGACATCCATAATGCTGAAGGAGTGTCATGCGTCGATCGCAATGTGATCAATCTGGTTGACTGTTGATTGATCAGGAGTTCTCCAATTCCCCTTGTGTATGTCGAGATGTGGGAACCGCGTGCTAGTCACGACAATGTTTCGCCCCGCCGCAAAGTCGATTAGCCTGAATCCGTTATCAGAGGTGGTGTTGTGCAGGCTATATTTTCCGATTGTTCCACCAAAGATACCCTCTCTTCCTAGCTTTGCATTAAAATCACCGAGGACAATTTTAATGTCATAGCAAGGGCATTGCTCGTAGGTCTTTTTGAGGAGCTCGTAGAAGGCATCCTTGGTATCGTCATCTTTCTCCTCTGTGGGGGCATGCGCGCATATGAGGCTTATGTTGGCGAATTTGGCCTTGATGCGCATTGCTACGAGGCGCTCGCTCACATGCCGGGAGCTGAGGACTATTTGTCTTAGTCTGCCTCCGACAACAAATCCGCATCCAAATAAGTGCTGCTTTTGTCGTCGATAGCAATTGCCGTAGTAGATGTCGCAGTTTTTCATCTTCTTTTTGTCCGGCCCATCCCATCGCATTTCTTGGATGGCGGTTATGTCTGCTTTGCAGCAGTCTAGGGCCTCCGCTAGTTGCTCGGCTGCACGTGGTCTATTAAGGGATCTAACATTCCACGTGCATATCCGAAGCTCATTGTCCTTAAATCGTTTGTGTGGGTTGTCAACAGTAGATCCGTCCATATCCGAGGCTTGTTGATGCTTCGTAACTTAATTTTTTTTTTAAATGGCCGGGCAGTTACCCCGGCGGCACAACCCCCAACCTGGAGGACCAGTTCCATTTTGAGTGCCCCTAGGACGAGGGGTCGGTTACACCGAAGCCCGTAACCTGTTCCGGGATGTGAGCGCTGCCGTTGACCCTTATAGGACTCGTCAGCCACCATCTCTTTTCCAAGACCTTGACAAAGTCCTGGAAATCCTTTCCGGACTGAGCTCCAAATATGTCGGAGTAGCCCGGATAAGCCAAAACAGTGCGAATTTTAAAAAGAATTTTCGGTCGAAATAATTCACCAACTGCAGCTGGTGTAGGCAAGCTTGCGAAGACTGTTTTGCTGATTGGTGGCCGAATATATTTCCATTGTCGTCGTTGTGCGCTAAACGGAGAATATTATAACTGTTGCCGATAGTGTGCGCCTCAATCGCGGAACTTCAACTCAGCAACTGAACATCAGTCGGATTTTTCGTTTACATGGATCAATTGACTCAGAAATCGAAGCAAAATGACCACCGGTTTGGTTGTCGCTTCTGTCGTCGTGTCGAACAACTTGAAATTGACAACAATTTTTCCTAAAAAATCATCTTTTTAGATGTGGTGCGGCTTTTCCATCTCGGTGATAACGTAAACAAGCAAAATTGGCATCTTTGGAGCTTGAAAGACCCAAACGTAGTCATAGAGAAGCCAATACATCCTGGGCGTGTGACTGTTTGGTGTGGTTTTTGAAGTGGCGGCGTCAAAACAACATGAAAAACGCTTTTTTATGGCCTAAAACTGATGATTTGGACTTGGGTGAACTATGTTTTCAACAGGATGGGGTTATGTGCCACACAAGTCGTCCAACAATCGATTTATTGCACACTATGCTCAATAATCGTGTATCTTATCAGTTGTTTTGAAGACGTTGCTTGGGCGTCACGAAGCTGCGATTGACGCTGTTGGACTAGCTTTGTGGGGCATCAATAAGATCAATCCTATGCAAACAATGAAGAGACGATTCAGGCTCTCAAGTAAAATATTTATCAAGCTTTTCGTGAAATAGAGGCCGAAACCATCGAAAATGTTGAGTTGACAGAATGGTCTACTGGCAAGCCAGCCGAGGCAGGCATTTGGATGAAATACTATAATATTTCGTAATGTTTCGTAAGGCTTACAACTGAATATTGAACCTCCCTTCGGTGGATGCCAGGCCAAAGGGAAAACACAACAAGCCAAAGGAGGTCTCATTCGTTATGAAGCGTTAAGTTAGAGATCATTGGGTAAGAATTTTGTCAACTAGAAAAGTGGTTTAGTCTAGTCACATGTCCTTTCTGCATTATAGCAACACTTGCACTGTACTTCGACTTCATTGATCTACCGTCGCACTTTCTTCCATTGGTTGCTTAAAATTTCAACGAATTGGACCAATTTTTTTAGCGAGGTAGCCTTTAGATCATCTTCATGGAAAATATGTTTTTCGTTATGAAATGTTGTTCGTCGATATCATGCCAATGGTGCGTAAAATTGAATTTTCTGTTGTAAGACGTGTACAGAATTTAGTAAGCCACAGAGGCTTCCGTTATGCAGGAGTAAGCTCTGCTATGGGTGGTTGGAATGGCTCCTCCGTGGCTTACTAGACTGCTTACAATGGCGCCAAACGTGGGGCCGACTGAGACACTCAAACGATGAAGACATGATTACCAATTACCTTTCAACTGTGATTGACTTTGTATTAGGAGCCACTATTCACAGATTGTGGTGAGGTGGTAAGGATGGCGCGATGGTTAGCTCGTTGGACTATCACGCAGAGGGTCCGTGGTTCAATCCCCGGCATCGCCAACAATTTTTCGAATCGTCATCACCCTTTTGTCGGGCAATGGCAAACTCCCGGAAGTAAAATTGCCTATGAAAAAGCTTCTAAGGAGTGCCGTTCGGATTCGGCTATAAACCGTAGGCCCCGCTCAGATGTGACAAAAATGACAACATGAGCAACACAAATGAGTGTCAAGAAGCTAGGCCATGGCCCATGTCGGGGCGCCACCGCCACAGTGTTTTTTTTTTATTCACAGATTCTGCCATTTTTCTCACTGTTTCATGTCGTTTATGTGGAAGAATCGATAAAGTTTAAAATAAAGCAGTTAGGTCTGCCTGAAAGTTTGTGGCATCCTTATGAGAGGTGGATTCGAAGTCTTACTATTCCTGCTCTTACGTCTTAAGACGTTTTCGAACCAACAATATACCACTTTTGTGAGTCATCTTGCAGCCATATAAGACCAAGTTGCCCACATAAAAGAAGAAGGCACTGAAACAATCATTTACAAACTTGCATCACGGCTAAAAAAACAGTCTCTTCAATATGGACTACATCTAGGCATTATCACAATGTTAGAACTTTCGTTTCGTAGCGCTCCGTACCTCCGTAAGTGTCGTACCTAATAATTTGTATGCATAGAAACAAGCACAACAATTTAGCACTAGTTTAGGCAGTATTTAAGGTCCCTTCCTCTTGATGAAACCCTTTACGTAAAGTGATTAAGCCCAGACAAAAGTGATTACTAAAGTGTTTTCGAACAATTCTTGATCAACTGTTGCGCACCCAAAAATAGTTGAAGTCGAATTCTATTAGTACGCATCAATAAGACGGGTCTTTCCTCTATTCAGAGTGGTGGGGTGGTGATTATTTGCTGTTCATTTTCTAGCCCTTTCTTCTTTCTTTCCAAAGCACATCAATGCAGATATCTCCAGAAATCACATGATCATCATCAACCTTTACTAACCTCAGTGCTTCTGTGCTTCTTGTCTTGTAGTAGTCTTATTTTTGTTTCTCGGCAAGGACTTTTTACTGAATTATCTTCTTAAGCCAACGAAACATCGTTTGGGTAGTGTAACTCTTTGTTTTATATACCGATGAGATGTGGAGCTAGTACTGGAACCTGGGTGGGCGAAATTTCTAACTTTTTCAAATATTCTCCGCTTAACCCTCATTCACAAGGAATTTAAGAAACAGAGTTCTGATTATTTTGGATCAGTGAGTCTTATCAACCATCGTTCTGTACAATTTGGCGAGTTTAATAGACATGCCAAACTTAGAGGTGACTTTGTGTGGCTCATCTCAATAATTGCGCTCAGATGCGATCGTGAAGTCGATTAAGAGCTAGCAATACCTATTTTGTTTGCAAAAGTGATTTATTTGGATCATCAGCACGGACCTACTCGTGCTACGGAGATGCCTTGCCTATATCTACAGGTCTCTGTTTGGATCATTATGAAACTTGCGAACACTGGTTATGAAAAACCACCTCTCAACGTTTTCTTTTTTTTTTTGATCGCTTGCGTATTCTGTGGAAAGGGGTCTATTCTTCCTTTCACATAAGCCGATCTTGTTCTACTCTGCAGCGCCATTTCACACCTCTCCTAAAACCTAAACCTAGCGCAACATTTGATATTGTTGCCACTGATCTAAGGTGGTTGTTGGACAATAGTTTGTAAGAGATTAACGCCCATTTAAGGAATATCAGACTGGCATATTCTTTTGCAGCTTGTTGCGCTTGCGGTTATTCAACGTTAAATAACTTTAAATTATTTCCTTATTCTTCATAAAGGGTGAACCAACAGATGGTGTGGATTGTTGGCTGTAAATTACTGTCATTTACTGCATTCAATGTCGTTGTTCTTTCTGAAAGACGTCATACAATCTTTGGAAATTTTAGTCATGGAGTCGTTTACCAGCCAATAACGTATGTTAGTTGTTCAATATTTTTACGGAAATGGGCGATCTGCAAATGTAGCATTTTGTAAGAATTCGTCGATTTTTCGCTCAACATAATCGCCCTAGTCTAACCGAGCGTCTAGCTCCATATCAGCATGCTCGGCCACCACGTACACTCCAAAACATCACAATAGTGAGCGGAAGTGTTCAAAACCAGCCAGGCATCTCAATTCGTCGTCGAAGTCAACAATTGGGCCTCACTTATGGGAGTTAACGGGGAATTTAAAAATAAGCCTTTGGACCATATACGCCGTCGCCACGATGGCCAGGACAATTTGTTATCGAAATTGATCTTTTCCGATGAAGTCCATTTTTGGATGGATGGGTACGAAAAAATAAACAAAATTGTCAGTTCTGGGGACCGGAAAAACCATACGAGATTTACGAAATACATCTCAAAAAGGGCACTGTATGGTGTGGACTATGGGTTGGCGGCATCATTGGTCGGTAGTTTTTGGAAGGTGGGGCTGGAGAGACAGTGACAGTGAGTGGAGAACGTCACCGCAACATGTTGAACGGGTTTTTTTTTCCAAAATTATTTGAATTGGATCTGGAAAATCTCTGTTTTCAACAGAATGGTGCTACCACTCTCAGAAGCCATCAATCAATCAATTTATTGCATACAAAATTTGAAGATCGCATTATTTCGGTTAGAGGAGAAGTTGACTGAGGAGTCGCTGGGTTAGAAAGGATCTCAAACAAAACTGCCAAACTGAAATTGCAGCCCTTGGCCTACTTATTCCTCAAGAAGTCATAAATACTTTTGACCTTCGGACGGTTGCTTGCTTTCTGGGTTACAAAAAGGTAGGAAATGTTCAAACATCCATACAGGTGCTTAGTGTAAATTAAAACATGATCAATTCAGTTATCTGGCTTTAGACTATTCCCCCAGCAAGAAAATCAATTAACCTCACTTGGAGCATTGCTGCTACATTTGGATGCATAATTCTTCTGTGAAAGTGTAACCATGTGTCAGCCTGTTGTAGTTAAATTTTTCCGTGAGTTAGGTTGTTACAAGATGTTCATTCACTTTCTGAAAGCTCAAGAATTCTTGCCCTATGCTGGGACTTATACCAAATCCTCATCCAAATAGAAGTTACTTATGTTCGGTTTGGCAATCACCGTAGTGTACGAGTATGTCATTGCTCTTCCATTTGCAGCCACTGGATTACCCGCTTTATAGCAGTCTAAGGCCTGTTGAAGATCCAAACGTCGTTGTCATTTTATCGTTTTTCAGATCCACAGTACTTAGTCTGTCCTTATCCGAGGCAATTGGCTGTTTCGCATTAGTAGGGTTTCAGTGTGGCCGAATTATCTACACCTCACCTTCTCGGTTAGGTTGATTCTGTGATCTTTGGAGTTGAAGGCTCAGGGTTTTTAGTGACATGCTTCAAAGATATGAAACTTTTTGTCTTACTACTAAAAACCCATCAGCCATCATCCCTATTTCAGCATAATAGTTTAGTGCTCACAATATGGTGTTTCTACGTGGTTAATTCCAAGGCGTTACCCCGTTGTTTTCCTGCACCATAGTCTGTTTAAAATTAACAAAAAAGTACAAGATGGAAGGTCTTTAACAAATGCATATATCTAAAACTCGTAGGCATGGCTGACGCTTTCTTCACTTAAAAAGGAAGAACAGTGATGTTGAAAGAAAGTCCGAACCCCGAACAAATCTGACAATCTTCAAAGAACTTCTTGAGCAAAAATCTTGCTTCTCTTCTTACGACTTTGGCGTGAATAAAAAGAGCAGAGAAGAAGCTCTACTCAAATATACTCATAGATTCAGATCAATCAGAGGATGCGGATCAACTTGTTTTACTACAGTACTGCCGCCACTAATAACTAGTTGAAGTGCTGTTTAAGAAGAAACTCGCGCTATGTGCACGCTTCAAATATGTTATTCTTACCTTTGATGCAACTACGTAATATGGCGTACGCTCGCTGGAAACGATATAAACTCCATGAGCTTCACGATAGTTATCGGTCCCTTCGCAACGTAGTAATTTTTCGAAATGTATACCTGGAAAAGTTCTCTGGCAAAAGCCGCACAAAATAGGTAACGGAAGACAGCGAACAGGTGAGTGCGCTGACTTAGACTGTTATATACTCAATGCGCAATTTGTGTCAGTTGCTAATCCGTCACTGCTAAATCATGATTCCTTGCAGTTTATGAATCAGCCTACAGAAGGTAATGACTCCATGGAAAATTTTAATTTCATTCGCTTAACAGACGAAGATGTGGTCGGTTTCGGTTAAACCTCATACACATTGCACACATTTTTAATCAGATACTCACTACTTGCAATTACCCTCTTTCATGGAAAAGGGCCAAGATAATTCCGATACCAAAGTCACAAAACCGAATAAACCCGGAATATAGACCCATCGCAATCTTACCTTTGAGAAAGCGATACTTAAGCAATTGCGAGTGCACTTACGCTGTAAAAACCTTTTTAATTCTGCCCAGGAGCTGTACAACTGCGCTCTTATTTGTTGTCAATGAAATCCGCCAAGATCTATATACCAGCTGCCTTATCTTATTGACTTTGCTGGACTTTTCTAAAGCGTTCGATACGGTGGATTACTCTCTGCTCTGTAGAAAGCTGTTGCACGGCTTTCGACTATCTTTTCCGGCAGTCAAACTTCTAAATTCCTACTTAACAGTCCGTCAGCAATGTGTAGCAGTGGGAAACCAAACGTCTTATTTTCTTGGAGTACCTGTGGTGTCCCGCAGGGATATAATCTCGGTCCCTTACTTTTTGCACTTTATGTAAACGAACTCCCACAAGTTACTAAACATTGTTCTGTTCACATGTTCGCTGATGACGTTCAATTATTCTTGTCCTGTCCGTTGGATACATTGTGAAATACAATTGACATGATGAACGTAGATCTAGATATCATTGAATAGTGGTCCATAAAACATATTCTGTCACTAAATCCAACTAAATCTAGGACCAACCGCTTTTCCACCAATAAAATTAGGTCAATCATCCATAGAATGTGTAGCTAAATGTCGAAATTTGGGGATAGTATTTAATGATACTCTCACTTGGACGGATCATGGCGCAATTACGATTGGAAAAGTATGCAATGGTCTTCGTTTACTATGGTCTACTCAAAGTTCTTTATCGGCTAAAACCAAGATGATACTTTTTAAGTCCCTCTTGTTGTCCATGTTACTATATGGTTGCGAGATTTTTTACCATGTTCAGTACAACACTAAATGTCATATAGAACAACCTTGTACGATACGGTTTTAACAAACGCTTTTCCGACCATATCTCACACTACTCTCTGCAGATAATGGGTCTCAGCTTCGAGAAACCTCATTAAGTTCAGAACACTTATCCTTTTTAACCATATTATGCAGTCCCATCAGCTGGAGTATTTGCACTTAATTTTGCAAGCTCATAAAGAACAGCTGTAATGATTCGCACAGATTCCATTGTTTGCAATCTGAGCGCTAATTTTTCATCCACGCCACTCTGTTATGGAACTCACTACCCAATACACATACAAAATAATTTTTTCAAACATTTGGCCGGTGTTACATAAATCTAAATCTAAGAGACACCCCGGCCTCTATTTAAAGTCTATAAAGGATGATTATAAGATGGATACAACGTAGCAAATGCAAATACTCAGCCTTCGCTTTAGTCAGACATGACTTCATTGCAGCAGAAGATAATCTGGTCTTATTCAAACTTGTCTATCGCCGTTGTTGCACAGAACAAAAGCATGTTTCATGTGCCCAGGCTTGGAGTGCTCATCTTCGGTACAGTTGTAGTTTAAGTATTATGGTCTATGCGCTTGTTATTTTCTAGAAGATAAGGTTGTCAGACTAATAAAAGAGTTTGACCTATTAAAACCGTTCCTTCCGAGCAGAGATTTCCATTTCCTCTATCTAAGACTATAACGGAATACAAAACCATTAACCTGGTCTCGCGACTAAACCTCAGAAATACGAGAGCCGAAGATACACGTACGGATATGTACTACAACAAAGCCATCACTTTCCCTGTCCATATAAATTAACCTCTTCTCGAATGTCTATAGTAGAGTATCGTTTTACTGAACACCATGCTTGACTTCAAAGCAAATGCATTGCATGATCACTTTTCCTCCACTCAAATCGAATTTAGATACAATTTCTCATTCAATTTGTAACTCATTCAGATTCATAATAACTCTTAGCACTCGAATCGTCTGATGGTATCAAGTTTCATTCATCACCACGATTGCAATCATATCTCAATCCATACTCCAGAGACAGAGATTGCTCTGCTCCACTAATAGCCACTTAATCCGGCGTGTTATGGTTGGAAACCAAACATTTCCACTCACTCAAAGGCACTAAGTGGCCTCTTAAGTGCCCATTACAACCAGGCAATTACGATTTCTTGACTAAAGACCGCGCGTTCCTCCAGCCGTCATGTCATTTCATTTATTCGTTGCCTCGTCGCGCTGTTTGAGTATTGGGTACTTCAAATCAACCAATATACTGGGATATTTCTCCAACACGGGTCACGTTTTTTTATTTTTAACATCACTTTGAGGGTGAAAAGAAATAATTTTTAATATCCCTTTGGGTAGGTACAAGTAGTTACTTGAAAGATCTTAGATACAATTCGATGCACCACCAAACAAAAAGGTCATGGTACGTTTAACCCTCAAAGGAAAGTAACTGCAGTAGCACAAAACAAAACCCAGTTGCACTTGCCATGACAATAGATGACTACATATACGTACGAGTACACAAATGCTTTAGGAATTCATGTCGGTGAGCACAGGTAGCGACCGTTTATATACTCATGAAATCCATTAGATACACGAATTTTCTCTGGGTATGCTCGTATGTTATGTTGTAGAGTGTCACAATATTTTGAAACTTCAATATACCACAGCAAATTATTAGAGGCCACTCACTTACCACCCATGGACATATAGTTTTGTAAATTGTTTGCTCTACACTCGTACATCCGCTTTCATTTAGGGTCTGCTTCGGATAGATATTTTCGCGTGAATGAGGGGTGAATATGAACAAAATAATGTCGTTGCAAGTAGACTTACCATAACAATTTTGAAAGAAAAAAAAAAAAACATTGTTTTCAATTCTAAACGGAAAACAATTTGTTTTGAACCATTCTAGAGACAATTAGGATCGGAGTGGTCAGGATAAATTCAGAATTTGAGCATGGATACGCTACTTTGTGTCAGGAAATACTCGTTAATTGAATTTGTCTGCTTTAAACCTCGAAATAGCATGCATAGTACTCTTTTGAAATCAAATGAATGCACGAGCTTTGGAATATTAATATGTATCCACCAAAAGTTGGCCGTACGACGAATGAATTCACGCGACCGAACGGTGGCACAAAAGTCATAGTAACAAAATTGTTTGGGTTTAAGGTCCAAATAAAAGCGAACAAAACGATACCTTGACAAGGGACTCTGGAATACGTACAGGCTCATTCATTTCGTAGTTTCAGGTTGGTAACGCTGGCATTTGACACCTGCCAAACTCAGCTGGCATTTGAAGTGTCGTAATATAAGTTGAATGTTTGCCATTCACAAAAATGGATCGCTTACAAATCGAGCAAGGCCTTAAAATTATTAAGACTTACTACAAAAGCGTTGATTCAAACGTAGCTACTTTTCGGCGTGGTCGTCATAATCGACCGACTACGCAAGCCATCGGTAAAATTGTAAAGAAATTTGGAAGGAGTGGAAGCGTTACTGACGTCGTAAGGCCTGTGCAACATCGTAATGCACGCTCAGTGAAAAATATTGCTGCTGTAAGTGCAAGTGTTGCTGATGATCCGAATTTATCGATTTCCCGGCGGTCGCAGCAATTGAATGTGATGTGCACCTCACTATGGCGTATTTTGCATTTGGATTGGTATCTTATAAAGTACAATTTATGCAACAATTTAAGCCTGCTGACCATTCACAATGCCGTAGATACGCTTCTTGGGTGTTGAAACAACAGACAATAAACACCGATTTTTCAAACAACATTTTCTTCAGTGATGGGACACATTCCCCACTCGGTGGATATGTAAACAAACAAAATTGCCGCATATGGGACTCACAAAACCCACAACAGATCGAAGAAGTGAGTGTTTGGTGTGCTCTATGGTCGAAAGGTGTCATTGGTCCGTATTTCTTCGAAGATGCCAATGCGCAGACGGTTACCGTCAATTCGGAGCGATATGGTCGAATGATTACCGATTTTTTTTGGCCGCCTATTGAAGATCGTGACTTGGACTACATGTGGTTCCAACAAGACGAGGCAACAAGCCACACAACACGAGCAATTATGGCGTGAGAAGTTTCCTGGTCGAGAATTTCGAAAAGAATTTTCTGTCGAAAAAATCCGCCAACTGAAACCACTGTGAAGATACTTCATGAGACTGGTTTGCTGATCAATAACCGAAAATATTACCGTGTTCGTCATAAGTACTCAACCGTAAATATCTAAGCTGTTGCCGAAAGTGTGTCTAAACACGAAAATCTCAACTCGACAGAGATTTGACGGGAATTTTGCATAAGCATCTTTGATTATTCGCTTAGAAGATTCAATTGTTTCAGGATTTGAGCCAAAATGACCAGCGCTTCTCCGTTTGGGCTTCAGAGCAGCTCGAATTTCGGGATATATCTTGCTCAAAAAATCAGATGACTCCTTTCAGATGAGACGCATTTCCATCTCAGCGACGTAAACAAGCAAAATTGGTATATTAAGGGCTCGGAAAATCCACACATAGTCCAGAGTGGCCAATCTATCCTGAACATGTGTGACGGTCTTATGACATATTTGTATCATATACGACGGTCTATTTGTTGCCTGGAGCGTTGGTATGGTACGACAGGGTTATGACTGTAGATGGCTGCTGTCGGATTTTGGCTTGCCAAAGAGTCGCTGCTCGGTTGCCTACCTGTGTGCCGCACTGCCTCCACAGAGGTAATACTAGTTTTGTTGGGAGTGCCACCGAGAGAAGTGGATGGCCTATCCCGGAGGGAGCGAAAAGCCTTGCGTGAGGCATGCGTTGGCTTTAGATGGCAATCTAGTTTGGTGGCTAGCGAAAATGGCAGGGTTACTTATAGCTTTCTTAGGGATGTGCTGACCATCCGGGAGCTCCCGAATAGAGCTTTACCCTCAGCCTGGGCTTTTTGTTGACCGGGCATGGCTCTCTTAATGCATTTCTGCATAAAAGGGGGCTTAGCGGGGCGGCAAGCTGCTCATGTGGAGCTACCCATGAGGATTGGCTGCATATTCTGTGCGAGTGCACAAATTACTTGGATGTTAGGGACTTGCATGCTATGGGCATCATCTTCAACAGTGAGACGTAGGATGTCAGTGGAATTCTCGCTGACATAGTACGGTTCGAAAGAACCCGTAGCTTCGCAAGAGAGGTGTTTATTAGAAGACGCAGTAGGCAGTTAGCGGGTAAAATTTCATACCACCTTGAGAAAGCCTTAAGTGCCAAAGGCCGCCAGTTCTGGGCAGTGATGTGCCCAACTGGAAGTGACCGAAAGATTACGAAGCTCGACCGGAATCTATATTCTGGTACCACGGGAGGTCAGGGGCCCCTGGAACTTTTGTTCCAAACTGACCTAGGAGTTGACACCCTTGTGGGAGTATCGTGGTAGCTGTGGTTTACACCCAAAGTCGCGGGGTGAGTAGACCAAATGGTGCTTGGACGTCTCATGGTTGAACATATGTCGTACCCTGCTACGACCTGTGTTTAGCCATTTGATTGCTATGGAACTGATTGGTCTATTCGATGTGGATTTGACTGTAACCGGGTGCCATGACCCACAGAATGGCTCAAGTCCTCGTATTAGATAGGCCTCGACCCTTCACCAAAGGGGAAGTTCGTGCCTTACACATGACTTGGAATCTGGTACAGGAGGTACTTGATCAACGCATTGTTTTGATATCTCGTGCGAAGAGTTAGGCTTGAGGTATCACTGCAGGTACGTAAAACACTACTGACATCTGTCGTATGACATATCAATGTAAGAAACGTTGTAAGTCAAACGCTGCCGAGGCATGATAACCCATTTTCTGTGGCCAGACATGGAGGATTTGAACTGAGGTGAGCTATGTTTTCAGCAAGATTAACTACTTGCCACACAATCCATCCAGCAATCGATTTATGGTACAAAAAGTTATATAATCGTGTAATCAGTCATTTGGGTGTTGTTGCTTAGCCATTAAGGAGATGCGATTTGACGCCGTTTGATATGTTTCTGTGGGTTGCCATTATAAATTAATCTAATGCGAACAATCCAGAGGTGATTCAGGCACCTACAAAATAATATCAAAGAAGCTAATGGTGTGATACGGTCCGAAACCATTAAAAATGTACCGAAAAATTGGGTTGACAGGATGGCCTGCTTCTAAGCCAGGCAAGGCAGTCATTCGAAAGACGTAGTACTCCGTAATTCTTCGGAAGATTTTTTCTTTTTAATGAATCACATATCGCTGAAAAAAAAATTGAACAGTGTTTTTTCTATGGCCTTCCTGAACAGCTACAAAGAGATGGCCCACCCTTTATGTGGCTACTGCTACAGACACCAAAACCACACAAACTTGGTGGGGAACTCAGCCAAGAGGTTAAGAGTTTTCTATGCCTGAATATTTGCACTAGCATACATTGCTCATATCAAGGTTAAATTTGTCAACTCTAGCTTATGCACTCGGGCCCCTACAGAAGCATTAGAATAAATTCTCAGTGTCAGGCTTTGGCGCCAATAGTTCAATACTACATTCTGATGACATCTTTGTTGGCATAGTCTGCATGTTCGAAATTTCCGTTTGCCCAACATTGTAGTCAGGGTATGACTGCATATAATATCTCGGTCATGCCAACAATAAAAATAAATCGTTTACGATGTTTGACGATAAACGGCTACAATCAGAAGACTTCACCGGACCCTTTGTCCATATTGTTTTACCTAATCTCCCGGCTACATAAAATGACAACAGTGGCATATAGGGAGCGAGAACAACCGTAAGAAGTTCATATTTTGCAATAAAATTTGGCGAATGTTGTGGATTGTACGACGGTGGCACAAGTTTCTGTGAATAGACACCGGTTCAATGTAATGATTCACGAATATTTGTTACCAAATTTGCGGTAGACCTGATGGTACTTCACTTCATAAAATCAACAAAATCATCATCAGTTTATTGAAGACAGAAGAATTTCAAGAAATGAACTCTCCCATTGGCCACCAACACTCGAAGGTATTGCAATATTTTCTGTGGGGCTAGGCGAACTCTCTGGATTGGGTATTCGGTGCAATATGTCATATAATTCCAATAATTCTCGATTCGCGGCCCAATTGCTCAAAAAGTGGTCGAAGATTGGACCTCTAGACTGCGCTTTGTACGAGACATATCCCTTATGCTTTTTTTCCTTCTCCCTTCATAAGGATCAGACAAACAATGCTGAGGTTCCATTCATCGCAGAGACTAACGTCAACCCAAGTTTTGGAGATGACCTGATGTATGGGAAGATAGCTCGGAAGTTAAGCCATTGGATTAAGCAGCCTTGTTAGAAATGAGCTTGAAATTGATTGCTCTGACTTCATGTTGGTTGGCTTTACCGAAATATTATTTTCGTCGTCTTGGTTTAATTATTGGTTCTTCTACACGATGGGATGTTCTTGGTTATCATTGTGTAACAGTCTGTAGAAATAATCTTTCAAGATTAGCACCAGTAATTGTAGTTTTACTGTAAAGTCTCCTCACTTCACCGAGGCCTTAATTTGGTTTTTTTTTTTTTTTGTACGCTGAGTCACCTATATTCTTCCCTGCTTTTCTGATCGTCGAGCATGCGAGTTATTTTCTGCTGGGCCAGAGTATCCATTGTTTTTCCAGAATTACTTATCTCCATTCATCTTCGAAGCAGGTAGGGGTAGGATTAAACAGAGCACGTCAGAAGCGACTGCTTTGATTGCTCTTTGGAAGCTCTGCCACTGGTTTTCTACATTGGATACTGGCCTCCCCCTGGCGAGGTTTTCCTATTGTGCTTGTGTCACGATAAATTTTCTCACTGCCGCTTAGAGCTTTTGGACATCTAAAATATTGAAATTATTTGCGTCAAAAGCGTTATATCTATTTGGTAACAGCATGTTTGTCAGGAGGCACCATGTGGTATAGCTGCGTTATATGATGCCAAGATGCACCCCTTGCCTTACTTGGCATCGAAGGACGATTTTTGCATCATATTTAGTACATTGCATGTAGGTGTTGTCCAGGATGGGTCTCTCTCCCCTGTCAAAGCATGGGCTTATTTTGACGAATTAGCATGGTCGTCGGGCTTTTGCTTAGGTGCGAAGGTGCTTATCTTGAGTCTCCAGTTGTCTATAACATTCGCCATTTAATGTCCAAATGTCCAAGTCCGAGATTCATTGCCCTTTAATTGCTTTCCAGAGTCGTCAACTATGAATCCGTCATTATCCGATGATTTTAGCTGGTTCGTCGCATCTATATGGCTTCCTTCTTTGGTTGTGAGGCCTATGACGATGTAGGCTAGTATTATGCTACTAGTTGAGAACACATATCATGTGTAAGGATTTATTCATACTGTCACGGACGACCACCACTGTGAGTAATGGCAAGCATTTTGAGACGACTTCGAGTTTTGCGTTGCTGGCGAAGTTCAAGTTACAGGGACGTGGTTGTGAATACACTCTACTTTGTCGAGGCTTGTAAACACGCCCCATATCGAAAATGGATTTATGCAAGATGACATACTGTTACATTGTCAATTTTGCTGGTACAAATTTGTCGGACCAGATCAATCAGGACTATTACGATGAGGAATTGTTTCACTAGAGCTATATGGTTCGAAATAGATCGTGCCCATGTCAACTAAATAGCTGTTAAAGTTGAATGTTCCACCAAGATCAGATGGCTTTTCCTCGGATACTCTTTATTTCTTTCTACAATCAATCAATAGATCAGTGTCTTGTTCCATACAATCGGAATTTTATTATCTCCGGCTTGCAGGTGAAACCACCAAAGCGTTGTGCTGAAAGCTTTTTTAAATGCTTCTGTTGCCAACATCAAGTAAAAGAAGTGAAGGATTGAGTGCACATGTTGCCAATACGCAAATATCATCTGGGTCTATGCAATCGATATTCAAAACCGATTTGAGCCTCAAACTCGTCTGATCCCATTTGGTTCCGGTTTCCGACTATTAGAACGGGAAACATAGATCTCACAGTCAATCAATCTAGAGAATATCGTGCCAAAGGTGCGCCATGACCAAAAAGAGGACGTCAAAGCAAGTTGAAAATGGAGGTGGTGTTGAAAGCTTTCTTCGATTAAGGTAGTGTATCGCACTATGAATGTTAATCAGAAATACCAATTGAGCGGTATGCGTCGTTTGCGTAAAGCTTTTCACCAGAAGCGGCACGATAATCCCTCCTCTCACAATGCATTTGTTGTATAAGCCTTTTTGGCCAAAAATTCGACAAGTGTCGTTCCGCAACCGCCCCATTGGGCTGATTTGGCTCCATCGAACACAGACGATCTGATCGTAGAGTTAAGTGACACGTTATCCTGGGCACTCGTCCTATAGGCATTGTATCACTAAAGCGTTTTAGTTCGGGGAGTACAATACAATAGAATAGTTCTTTGCTTGAGTGCTCTATTCCAAAAAAGAAAATGTTTTCGTAACTCAAAATAATTTTTCACAAACCCTTCATCAGAGCCGTCAATTTCGCCTCTCAAATGAAGTACGATCTAGTTTCCTAACTGCTGGTTTACCTATCTACTTTTCTATCTCAATCTTTTTCTGCTAAAATTCTGTACATTCTTGCAATGCCATACATCTGCTTTCAAATTGACATACGGAAACCCCTCTAATCCAAAGAAGTCTTTCGAATTACCCAAACTCCTTAACCATTCTTCGATTAATCTACATAAAGCACGTTTATCTCATATCACATTTCAAGTATCCTTCACTGAAAATCTCTGAAATTTCACTCCAAGGACACAGTGCCATTATTCTCACAATCGTTTGGCATTACAGGGAGCCAAAATCATCACCATCTCTCCTCTGTTCCTCACTCAAATTCAAATATAAGCACCCTGGTCTGATGGTAAGAGCTCAAGATCCTGAAATAAACATGAGCGGTTCCGCTTTATTTCTTTCGAATAAAATTCATAAATACGAGTATTCTCGCCGACTACGTTTTCGAAAGCTTTAATCAGTGCTACAACGATTTGTTCCACTAAAAACGAAACGACTCAAACCAAAGACCCAACACACACAGAGCCGTTAACGTCTAGGCTTTAGGAAAAAGGTGTTTAGACTCTTCGAACCGTAAATGATTGATAAAATTCAAAAGACGACGACTGGCATGACGACCCACTCCAGATTTTGGATTTTACTCCTGTCTCTTGGTGGAATATCCTTTTTATGAAAATTTACGACATCGAATCGAGGTTATTTGTATATTCCACAGGGGGGTGTTCGGAGATGCCTGATATTCACCTTTCATCGCATTCAGAGTCTTCACAGGGATTTCACGTGTCGTTACACGAGGGACAACCGACATTTACCCAGAGATTTTCTTTCTGGAAGACTCTGTAGCCCACTGTTTGCCTATCAATTTCATATCGTTACACACTCGGTTTGACATAATATTTTTTTTTGCCATTCCCTGCTCCCAATTTTCCAGGAGACCTCCTTTTTCGAATTTCCAGAAAAAAAAAGAACGTGAAATGAGAATGGAGGTGCGCCTTTTGTGTAGTTCGTAAACTTAAGTCAAAAGGTAGTGATAGCCGTAGGCGTCGAAGACGTCGAAGAAGAAGACAAAGTCGAAGACGACAACATTGTGAGTGCCTCTAGGTGTCCTCGTGAGAAGGATTCATTCCGAGAATTCTCAGTCTTCAAAGGATTTGTTCTATCACGTTATGGCATGGGAATTATTTAAAAACGAAGATAAAAGGATGCAGGCGATGGGCTACAGCAATTGGTAACGTGAATCCCAGCCGTTTGGATAAAGCCTTCTGGATGCTTAAGAAACTCTGGATTTCTAGGAATTTTTTCGTTTGTTTTCGTTTTGTTGTCGTTTAATTTTGATTACCCCCGAAGAAGTCTATGGGGTAACGGTGTGTCTACCTACGAGTATACATATATCTATGGAAAGGAGTAAATGAGAGTGGTAAAGCGGTGATGAACTTTTAGAGAGATAATTGTCTCAGGGATGAATGACAGGGGAGTTTAACTAAGTGTCTGAGTATGACAGGATGGAATTTACTGGGTGAGACCTTGGGAGTTGAAAATTAGATACACAGCAGGTGTAATTTTGGGTCATTTGCCGGTGTTTAGGTATTTTCTAAAGGCGAAAAATTGAAAGCCTTTTTTGGAATGTCTATGGTATTGGGTGGAAACGGTTGCTAATTGTTTGCATTTTAAGTGCGGATGGAATGGAGTTTCAACTGCCTGAAGGGTTGTTTTGTAGAAAACGTGTAGCACTTGATAATTTCTTAAAGCTTTTTGCCTGGAATTAAATGCAGGAAGAACGATGGCTTTAAAGTACTTTTAACTGGAATGGAAATGTTGAACTTTAACTGGTTGTCAATGGGGGCTGGTGGTTAGGTGGTTCTGTTGGGCTAGTGAAGCATAAAAGGCATAGTAAGGCTGGTTGACATACAGAGGAAAACAAAGTTAAACCAAGCAGTGGGTTACCTTGTGGTCTACTCACCGATCTATCACGTTGCTATCGACTCAGGTGCACACCATGTCGTCTGCAGGTTTAAAAGTTCTGACAGAATGACTGCCTTGTCGTGACCAAAGTGCGGATGTAGATACGAGTACATACGTCTAACGACTTAAAGAAGTGGAATTAATGTAGGAAATTGGCGTGGGAGGCATCTGATTGAAGGAATTCATCAGGCCTTTTGCCTCTCAGGTGTTCATCAACCTCTTTTACATTCTGTGCGGCCATACCCCAAGAGATGCTGCAGCTTATATGCAAAGATTTTCTTGACTACTACTAAAAAACTCATGGTTTGATGATATGTAAATGACTTCTGGAGCTTCCACAACTAGTCCATAGGACTAGAGTGGCTCGTGAGGCTTATTAACACAGAACCTGGGACTAGCACCGAATTGCGTTGCAGGGCAATAAAATACAAGCGAAGATCTGCATGGATGAACAAGGGAATTTAGGTTGAGTCGAAGTCAAAATAGACTGCCAAACGCCAGTCCTCCATCAACCCGGAAACATAGAAAGGAGACTCTCTAGTCTGGGTCAACTTTCAACGACCAGCCACGCCGACATCACTTATTAGATCTTCTCCAGTCCACTATCCACAAAATTTTTAGATTTCGGCAGCTTTATGTTGGCCTGTTTGTCGATTTCAAGTGAATTGCCCTGCAAAACCGCACAACAATAAGTTATGGCTTTGAGGTAGTGCTTTTAAACTGAAACACTCTCTAACAAATCATTTTATGATTTACTTTTTCAAAAAAAAGGAAATTGAGAAGCAGAACTTAATAGAACAACTACTTTTGCAGTCCTCTTTTTAGAGTAACTACGGCCTTGGTTGCACCACAGACAGTAGAAGAAGAGTTTTAATTAAAATTTGTAACTGCTGTGACATGTTACGTATTTATTTAATTACTTTGGGTGGCGCTACAGTCCGAGGTGGACCTGGCCCTTAATAAACAGGAAACTTCAGAAAGCTCGATCTTTCAATAACTGCCTCCAGTTTCGCACTCTTATTTGACTGGTCCATTTCCACTTGGGTGCGCCACCTGAGTTGCGGTCTTCCCTTAAGGCGCTGTCCGTCGGGGTCGAATTCGAAGACTTTTCGGACCGGAACATTGGTATTAATCCCCCATACATGATCCAGCCATCTCAGTCGTTGGATCTCCACTCTTCTGGCTAGGTCGATGTCGCTGTACAGTCCATACATTTCGTCGTTGTATCTCCATCTCTACTCACCGTCAATGCAGACGGGACCGAAAATCACTTGAAACATCCAAGAGTACCCTCATTCGTTTTTGATATTGTGCCTGCCTGGGGATTTAAGGTCTTATATAGGTAACTTTAGTTGCTCGAGAGAGGGCCTTACTAGTCAATTGCTTCTTAGCCCAAAGAAGCAGCGATTGGCAAGAGTTATTCTTCGCTTGATCCCAGCACTGGTGTCGTTGTCTGTATTTATAGCAGAGCCTGAGTAGACAAAGTCCTTAACTACCTCAAAGTTATATCTGTCGAGGGTGACATTCTGCCCAAGACGTCGGTGTTGGTTGTCCTTTTTGCTTGACAGCATATACTTGGTTTTGCCCTTATTGACCGCCAAACCTATTTTCGCCGCTTCCGTCTTAGTACTCATGAAAGTGCCACTGACATTATGCTGCTTTCTCCCGATTATGTCAATATCGTCGGCGTATGCGAGTAGTTGGACGGACTTTTGAAAGATGTGTTTGCTCGTGAGTTTTGCACTATTCTTTCAAGTACGATGTTTGAAAAAATCGCATAACAGCGCATCGCCTTGTCTAAATCCTTTTTAGACACCGAAGGTCTCAGTGGGATGTTAACCGACCTTGATGGAGCAGCGTGCATTCTCCATCGTCATCCTGCACAGACGGACGAGATTCGCAGGGATGCCAAAACTAGACATTGCTCTGTATAGCTCATCTCTATAGATGCTGTCATACGCGGCCTTAAAATCGATGAATAGATCGTGTGTATCGATCTGAAGCTCATGGGGGTTCTCAAAGATCTGCCGTAGTGTGAATATTTGGTCGATAGTGGACTTTCCTGGCTTCGGGCTTTCACGCAATACTGCAGATAAGATCGTGTAGGCGATGTTAAGATGAGTAATGCCTCTGTAGTTGGCGCAGTTCAGAGGGTCTCCTTTCTTGAGGATCGGACAAACAATGCTGAGGTTCCATTCATCGGGCATGCTGTTATCCGTCCCCATTTTCGAGATGAGTTGGTATTGGTATCTTCACTTCATCCAGGTTGGGTGGACGGAATTGTTGATCTACATCGTCCAGATTGAAAGGTTCATTCTGTTTGACAGCGATTTATGATTCGTCATTGCTGGATTATGATGGATTATTTCCAAATCCACAATATCGACTGCGACTGCACTACGATAGATACTAATATCGAACAACCGACCTGCTTTCAAGGATACCTCGGGAAGTGAGATTTCAATAGCAGCCATCTGTCTTAACTAGAAAGAAGGTATCTTTTGTCTAATCGGGAGCATATACAAGGACACCATCTAGTTCCAAGTCATTTCTTATTTTGTAGAAGACAATAGTAATCAATTTGTCGTTATTTTGTGGTAACTGTGGGCTCCTGCAATTTATTGCAAATGTTTGGTTTTGTACAAGGTTTGGCAATCGACAGAGTTATGCCTCAGCATCAATTGAGGATTTTTACCACAAACGAGGTACAATATTTTGAGAAATCTTGACTAGTCGCCCTTCCTACCAAAAGACGCGCAAAACAGTGACCTCAGCAAACGTGAAGTGAGATGTTGGAAAAGTTACATGTCGTCTCACCTTGTTCAAATCCCTTTCCGACAAGAACCTTAAGGGTTATTACCAAACTTGACGGAGCGGCGTACGTTTTCCATTATCCTTCAGCATACTCAAATGAGCTTGAACGGGATCCCAAGTCTCAACATTGCTCTATACAGTTCGCCTCTTTAGGTCCTATCACGGGCGGCTTTGAAATCAGTGATGAGGTGATGGGTATCAATTTGGACCTCTTGGGTTATTTCCAAGACCTGTCGTAACGTAAAAATGTGATCTGTGGTAGACTTTAGAGCTCATATGACTATGACTATGACTAAGGGTCATAGGTGACGGAGGATCCAGAGTGTTCACATAATACAGCAGCCGGGATTCAATATGCGATGTTGAGGGGACTTATTCCTCTGTTGTCAAGACTCTACCTTGGAAGTGACTATCCTCACTTCAGCCTGGTAAGATAGATGGAAGCGTTGTCTCTCTTCATCCAAGTTGAATGCTTCATTCTGCCTGATGGTAACATCTTCTTCGTCATCACCGTTTAACAGCCTGTAGAAATTATTCTTCAAGATTCACAAAGATTTACTTCTATCTGCTTACAAATTTCTTTTCGGCTTTTACAGCTTTAGGATCTCTCCAAGGCCTTGATTATGCGCTTCTTTTACTTTTATTATTCCTTCTAAGGAGCCTTTGTTCTTTCCTTGTTGTCTGCTTATAAATCTCGGGAGCCTATCTGGGTTTTTTCTTTTCTTCTGTACATTTGCCCATTTCATAAGTTTGTCTGTCAATATGAAACTCTGTATCTTCTATTCTCTGTCAGATGCCAATGCTGTTCGTCTTTCGATTTCTACTCCAGACTCTATAGTTAATAGCACTTACTTTCCCATACAATTGTAGACGTCTGACGTTGGTCCAGTTCACAGGCTTGAGACTGTTACGGATATGCGCACCGGTCTCTTGGCTACAACAAGGTAATGGTTTGAGTCGATGTTAGTCGCTCGGAACTTTTGGATATCCAAAACGCTGAAGAAGTTCATTTCGTGGATTGCAACATAATAAATTTGAATGACGGTCTGTTGATCCGTATTCAGTCAGGTTTTTAACTGGATATCAAGGTGTGAAAGACGTGGGCTGGCTAAATTTACAAAAAACCTATCTGTTTTCGAAGGAGTTGTGATGGAGGCTTTACTTCCCCACAATATTACCAAACATTACTTCCTGTCCCAGCTATCAAGGACTATCGTCGTTGGGGAAATGATTGTCTGTATCAGGCTCCATCCTATCACAGATATCACAGTTTTCAATCCTCTCTAGCATGGTTCATCCTTTAGCACTTTTTGTGGATTATGTCTGCTTTCAGCAGTCGAGGAAGTCGAGCTGTACCCGAGCCGTTAAAGGTTGGTTTAACGTCGTAGGCCAGTATTTTGGGAGATACTCGTCGTTCACCTCTTACCGAGGACCACTACTCAGCAATTTCATCATCAATCAACGTAGATATGTACCTCTTGTAGTGGATAAAGTGCACCTTCTTGTTTTAAGTATATCCTAAAGGCGCTGTCTTGGTTAAGTATTTTCAAAATTAATTGGAAAGCCAACTAGAGTACTTCCTCAACTGTGTGCATATTAAGTCTTCTGTAATGGCCCTCCGGTTAAGTCGGAAATTGAAGTACTTGACCTTTCATCTATGTGATGAAGTTTGCTTGTATAGTGTCCAAAATTTGCCAAATCCTAAGGACACTTGGACAATAAGTTCATTGCAAAACACTAAAGAACAATACCGGCAACTGCACGGTATTTGTTCATCGCTAACGAGGATCAAATTTTCCTATAGAAATCCAAAATGTTTAACTTTAATTCTCCTTCATACGCCGTGGCCTTAAGGTATTTTCCAAAATAGCGTTCTCCTACACCTGTCAATGGTACACTGAGAAAGCCAGCATCTAGTTCACGGTTTCATGTTTCTCTTTGTTCGGGAGCAAAAGAACAATATTGTTTAGCCCTCCTTATGTAATCATATCTTGGGTAGGTAATCAGATGCAAGGACTTCGAAAAGCCTTACTACGTGCATGACCTCAACAAGTCTTATAACCCTCGGATTTATTTTCATTCTTCTTCTTGTGTGTAAGGAACACACACAGAAGAGAAAGTAGTCCCCACGAAAACAAAGGACTAACAAGAAGAAAAAAAACAAAAACTTTTCCAATCTTAGCAGACATAGGAATTCTTTCTCTCTCTTTCACTTTATCCCTCTCTATCTCTCGACTCGATTTTGGTACACTTTTCTAAAAACTAATTTGTCAATGTCAGGAGGTTTTTTTTTATTTTTTCGTGCCGTAGATACGGTGTATCTGCGCTCCGGATGACTTGCGGCGGTGGTGGTATAGAGCTACAAAAGTGGGCTAGGTAGTTTTTTTTTAGCCTAGTGATGGTTCCTGTTGCCTACACCCTAACTTAATTCAACTCAATGCCTGCGGGTTCCTTGAATAGGCCAAGGAGAACGATGACGAAAGTTTGTGGTAGTATTCGGAGAGGGGGGATGAAGAATACCAAAACAATGTTGTTATCGCGCGTTGATTTTGGTTTCCAACCTCTAAGGATGCATGCCATATGCATCCATTTGTGCCGGTTTGTCTTCCTCGAAGGCACACAATGATGCAACTGCTGATGTTCATGATGAAGTTGAAGTTGATGTTGATGTTGATGTTAATACAGCTGCGTTATGTCTGGGCGTGGGGGTATGTAACCTAATTCTTTTTCCTTAAAGATACTCTGGGAAAACTTCACCAAGCTCATTCGCACCCAAAGGCTCTGATTTGACATTGTCATGTGTCGTGACAATACCATCTGCCAAATAGTGAATTTCTAACTTTTGCCGTTTACCTCACTTTTTTCAGTCTCTTGCTTCGTCCTATTTAAGGAATGAATAAAAACAAAAAGACCAAAACGAATCCTTAACTGAGCTCGTAAAAGGCTTGTTGTTGGAGTTTTATGTTTTTGTGGAATGACTCCTTAGGGAGAGGTAGGCCCAACGTTAAGGTTTGTATGGTAGTGTGAGGACGAAAGAAACCATGGATACAAGACTTAGTTTTTTTTATCCCATGTCCCTTGATGGATGATGACTCATTTGTCATTACATTGCGCGTTAGATGGTAGATAGAGGTGGTAGAGTGGGTAACTGCATTTGGAATGAGATAAAAACTGCTCCCACTGGATGAATGTGTAGAAAAGTGTGAAATTTAGTTTGGTTATCCCCAAGGAGTTGACGAATAAAATGGCAGTTTTCCCAGATTTCGACAATAAAGATTCGCTTTTCTGGTTTTATGATCGTGAATGTGTCTTAAGTGAACTTTAAGTGGATAAAACATGAGGTTCTGCATTGGTAGATAGATGGGAGTTACGAGTATGATTACTGCAACATAAAATTGCTTCATAAAAGTCGCATTTTTCACACAAAATTCACTCGTGCTCGTTTGAGTTTTAAATAAAGAAAAATTACTGGAACTCTTCTTTGATTTTCTGAATAAGTATGAGTGTATCTGATTTGGCGCCCAACAAGAGGTAAAATGAATATGCACTTTCTCCATCAAAATGACAATATTTGGAGAAGGTGTCATCATTTTCATTTGAAGGATTCAGATTCTACCAGTTTCTGAAGGTGCGTTAGGGGGCATAGTATCTATCGATATCTCTTACTTTGTTTCCTTGTAATCCAATCCATATTTCCATTGTTAAATATTTTTCCCTGTCTTATTTAAGCTTTTGGTACTTCACTTGCAACACATTTTAAAATATTATTTGTTCTTTTCTTCTCGTTGTAGGTAAGTGCAAGGGCCTTGGATAACTAAGGATCGAAGGTAAAAATAGCTTTTTTAATTTAATCATGAAATTGAAAGGTTTCAGCCTTATTAAACCCAAAATGCATCTTTTAGAGGCTCCCGACTCGCCTGAACACTTTTTTTGCAGCCAAACTTCACCCGTGCTGAATCCTCTAGCAAATTCAAAGCTCCGTATGAACGCAGTTGGAGGCTTAATTCTTCTGGCACTAGGTCACAATGGGATTATGGAAAACAAAATCGCCGATGAACTATTATGCAAGATTTAAAGAAAAGTTTGTCGCCACCCGAACCTGAGTTTGGATTTTCGTATTTGCTATGAAAATTACTGCATTTGTCGTGGTTTCGGAGAATGCTCATTTCCAAAAGATCATCGACTTTCCTACTGTCCTCAGTAAATATGAAGAATCTTTGTGAGAGGGGATTTCTTTCTGATATCGGATAAACGGGCTAGAACAGCGTGGTGGTTCAGGATAAACGTTTTGTGGCAATAATTTTCCATATGCCCTTCTGGCATAAAAAAGAATTTGTAGAAGCAATTAAAGCTCTAAAGAAGAACAATATGGTGCTGATTTACAGAATCCTTACGAAATGTTTCCCCCTTTTCAACGAATCAAAATATAGATCCCGAAGAGTAGAACAAAAAAGGATATTTTAGTTGACAAAGACATTCCAAAGCACTACAAAGAAAACTGAACAAATGGTTCTTGCTAAGGATTAGAAAATTCCTCGAAATCAAAAGAAGAAGCCTTCGCTTTAGATTTTATGGTGCGGACCACTGTAAAGCACTGCTTCTATATTTTTTCTGTCGATTTTGGGAGAGCCTTAGACTTCGTAACTATCGGGTTTATATGGACAAAATGCCAGAAGCAAAATAAGCCTATATCTTTCTTTACTTGCTAACTCAATGTCTACTATGAACTACTACTACTTCATTAGACAGAAGTCCGATACGCACGCGCTATTGAAATATTTCTTGTATTATGCCTTGGACCTCTCGAATTCACCTCCGCGTTGACGTGTTTCTCTCTCGACAGATCTGCGCCGTATTCATCTTGGTCGAAAAGGCATTCTGCAATCCTTCGTCAACTGATTCGAAAGTAAGTCGTCTATGGAGCCGCTTCAAAGAATCTCCCCAATTCACTGGTATTTTCAACACGGAATCACAGCCTTGATCAATTCCAGAACAAGCATTTCGTTCATTAGAGGCCTGGGCCAAAATATATGTTTATGAATTAAAAGTGAGATTTAGGCACGCAAGGCAATCCAAATCAACTGGAATAGCGATTGATCTTGCGCACGTTACTCGAATATGATCCGCAAGGTCATGGTTGGGAAATGCAGCTTGCGTTTGCCAAAAATTAGGCAGCCAAAAAATTCTTGATGGACAGGTTCAGACCCTAATAAATCGCGTTTTACAGAGATCTCGCCATTAGTCTTAACTGAGATGGCAAAAAGTTAACCTTTTACCCCGTTTAAGGAAGTTCTGTGTTTGTTTTTTGTAAAGGTCAGTCTGGCGTGGATTTCTACTGCTTTTAAGAGCGATTTCACCTCTTTGACCATAGAGTGGGAAATATTTATGACAATTTCGATTATTGATGGCTTAGCTTCATAAGTCACAGCATTCTTTCAAAGATACACCGCCAAGACCAGCAATTTTTTCTTTGGGAAGAGACCGCTATGAGGGAAACAAGGCGTTTATACTCCTGGTATGTCCCTGTTACTGAAAGGTGAACAAATGCTTTGTGATTAAATTCCTATGGTACCAACGCCGAACTTATCAACGCCAAGTTGTGGCAGCCTGATTTAAAAGAAGGCCCGATACTCTGACGCAGGATGATGTATGACTAATGTCTTCCACAGATAGGAGCGGGATATACACTGGAGGACTTAGGAAGGATTTGTTTGACTGCCGGCATCATGGAGAGTCACGATTTATGCACTTATGCTAATAAGAAACCCAACAGTCAATAGAAATCTTGTCTGATAATCCAGGCAGGTCCGGTTCCTCGAAAACTCTTCTCTAAGACTAGTTTACTTAGTTAATTGGTGATCTTATTGTGCCGCCTTTCTGTTGTCCTTAGAATCACACAATACCGTGTAAATTCCAGCCTTTCGACTACTTTCAGACATGATTACCACTCTCGAATCAGCTTGGAAATTGTAAGGATGTTCAACTAAGCTTGGCTGTAGGCACCAACACAGGAACTTGACTCCTGCACCATTATTTACATTGTAGCTGACATACGTTATAGAAGAGTGAAATCTAAGGTCGTTGTTGTCCTTCAAAAAATAACAGCAACGCATCTTCAATCGGTCTGGAGCAACACATGAAGACTGAGTACATTCCTTTGACTTATACTAGGTGGCACAGAAGTCATCACACTATCGGAAGACATGAATCGCTATGCTCCTAAGGAACGTGGAATAATTGTTACAATTTTTTGCGGAATAATTCGTCAGTGGTATTGGTGCAGCGTGAATGTCGACGTAGATTTCTCGGTCGTCCGACACGAACTGGGCAAACACTACGAGCTTTAGCTGCTCGCCTAGAAGAGTATGGTACAACGCGAGATACTGACGGGTTTATCCGGCCCCGGAGCAACCGATCTGGCTGAGAATATCGCAGGACCACCGAAGTATCGACCAGACAACGTACCACGTAAATGGGAATCAATCGGCAGTCTTTACAGAGAATTTTGTTGAAAGATGAGATGATGATTGATGTTCCCTCACAAAGTGCAAACAGTTCATCTCCCACGAGGGAGACAACTTTTCATCAAAAATCATCGTGAGCGACGAAGTCCATTTTCCTCTCTCTGGATATGCGAATAAGTAAAATTATCGCTACTGGGGCTCCGAAAATTCACGTATACCCCACGAAGAGCCACTAAACCTGCTCAAAGTTATTGTATTGTATGCTGTTTACGCTTGAGGGCTCATCGGGTCTTATTTTGTCGAAAAGGCCGCGGGCCAAATGACTAGAGAGCCATGCTGAACGACTTTCTTCTTCCTTTTTTGGATGTTATGCGAATGGAAAACACGTGGTTCCAACAGCAATGGCCCTTTCTACATAAGCCACAACCGAAATTCTGAGGGCTACATTTCCGGGTAGCCTAATCTCTAAATTTGGCTCTAGGTTTTTTGAAGTCACTAGTCTATGTCAATCAGCCTCAGACCCTTGAAGCCCTCAAAGAGAATATCCGTCAAGAATGCGAAGGCCTATCGCCAGATGTTCTGGCAACAATGATGAAAAATGCTATAAATCGGGCCCGAAAGGTCATCAATTCAGGCGGCGGCCGCTTAGCCGATATCATTGAACATAATCCGAAAACAGAATCAAAGTTTTTCATTCATAGAAGAAACTACACCCAAAGAATATCGGGTGACAACTTTTGCGCCACCTTGTATTAAGGCCGAAATTATTCCTGAGGAAAGGGAAAGTCAATTTAGCGGCAATCAGCATCGTACACTTAGTGTTTTATTCACCAGCGTTTCTTCTATCTACAAAATGTGATCGATCTATGCCGTGTTGTCCGCTCGAATTGTACATGCCGTCGAAAGCACACACTATGTCAACAATTATTCCCGGAGCGTACTCCTTCTTGTGGAATGCGTCTTCAATTTTGATTGTTTTATATTGGTAGATATGTTGCATCCTTGTATTCGCAAAGCAGTCTTACTTACATGAAGCTGAACCATTCTCATGTTGTTCTGTAAGGTACTCAGACTGATTGATCTTAAACTTCTGAACTGGCAGAGTTCAGAAACAATTTTATATTGTAGCATATAGTATTCGGATATCTGACATCGATGTCAGGCGGCATAAAGGGATCAAAGGAAGCAATAGCGTATTAAATGCCCCGTAAGTCACCACAACCGAGACAGAGACTCTCTAAAATCGATTAAATGTTGCTGCCATCAGAACTTGCAGATTTCTCTCTTCTCTCTATCGCGTAGAGTCGGTATTGCCAGTATTTGATAAGTCCCATCTTCCATTTAAGCTGACGCAACGACGATTATAGTCTTTCTGGAATGCGTTCGCCCTTTTAGGATTCCCGAGGCAAGCCATAAAAAGCAGAGTACTTTGTTCAACTGTATTCTGAAGAATCTTTACTGGCTCTGACTACCTCTATTGTTGGCCAATGTAGAAATGCGACGAATTCAAAAGACCTTTCACTTCCTGGTAAGCTTGATATTTCTCCTGGTTCTTGTTTCAGAATCTTAACATTACTGACTTTTCTATTTTTAAGGGTGAAAGACAACTAAAGAACAGGGTCCACTGAACCGCCTCATAAGGATCTGATCCAATGACATGCGCACAATATGGCGCCCAACGCAGGGCCAATTCAAATTATCGCTTCAGTTTACACAAGGTCGGCATGCAATGTGTATAAGTTTGAAAAAGAGGTAAAATATGCCATAATATTCCCGATACTAACTATGAAGTACCACTAAGTGATTCTTAGTCAAATTTACTCTCCCAGTTCTCTTCAATTGCGGCTGAAAAATTTCCATTCAACGTTGCCTTCTCTGAGACTAATTCATCAGTATAATTTGAAAAATAAACAAAACTCAATTTCTATTAGTTGATTTGCGTAACCAAAACTAATAAACCGCCGCACAGTGGCATTCCTACCAAATTTTTGAGGGGAAATTCCCCGAACTTACCCACTAAAGTGTTCCTCCCTCAGCATTATCATTCATAAAACATACTCGAAGTCGTATCTCAAGCGAAACTCATTCTAACAAATATGACATTTTTATTCCCTTCTACGTCATTTCATTTCCAGACTTGAAAATTTCCCATATCTCTCTTGCGGATCTCTCCTGTGGGTTTCATCCACGTATCTTGGGCTGGCCTGTGGCAAAAATTTGCATTTTCTTTGAATTTAATTACCATTTTCCAGAGTATTTTTATGTTCTATGCATGCAAAAGCACACATATACGAGTAGATACATCCAGATATACAAAAATGAAAAAGTATACATTCCAACGTTCATAATTTATTTCAGTCAAATTGTAGGAGTAAGCAGGCGAGAAAAGAGAAAGTATCTAAATTTCGATTGTTACCCTCAAGACAGGAATCTCTACTCCATTTCATCGTTTCTACTGAACACGTAGGGAATACAAGTACCAACCAAGGGAGAAAAAAAAAACAAAGACTCCTCATCTCTTGTTTCTTTCCGGCGCGGCAAACATCTCATCCGAAGGTTAATTGACAATAATAAAGTACAATGTAAGATAAACAATTGTTCTTCATGAATTTATACGTCGGAGTTATGTAAGAGATGAAGATTCCCCGACTACTGGAAAGAGAATCCACACAAGCAAAACAAAACATCTAACGCACCACAGGGACTTTGGATAGATACGTAGATAAAAACAAAAACCAAAAAAAACGCAGGACTTTTGGTACTCTTGTGGCATATCAATGAATACTTAACATTACCAAGGACGACACGCTCCTTGCACCAAATGACCAAGGGAAATCACAGTTGGGAAAGTCGTTTTCCCTTATTTTTGTCCTCTGTCTCCGTTCGGCTGTTTTTATTGTATGTAGATGGGCGCCCAACGAGAAACGAATTTTAATTTTTTTTCCCATCCGCATCTTATTGGCCTTCTTGCAACGTTGAATTTGGTTTTTGAAAATTAAATGGTTGGAATATGTTTCAAAAATGCCAAATCCTTTGAATTACAAACGAAAAATAAATAAATAAAAAAAAAGAAAGCGAAATTTTTGCGGTTAATAAGATTCGACGTTGTCCTTATTCGTAAAGCCGTAGTCTAATTGAAATTCCTTAAAACTTTCCGGCATTAGCGTCAATCGGGATAAAAAGGAGCATTTTGCTTCGTTTTTTTTTTTCAGAATTAAAACTGCTACCCTTCCTCATTCCTTTGCGCTACATTAATTTTATGATTTTAGCGAGAGAACATCGGTTGGGTAAAAGAAATAAGGAAATATCGAAATCCATTGGTAAATATCTCCGGGGAAGGATATTTGAAATTTGAAATTCGAAATGGGAATAGAATAGGATTTCGACGGCAGGATAACATTTATTGACTTTAATTTTGTCCATTGGGAGATTACTTCGATTCCGTTGGGCCCGGAGTCGGAGTGGTGGTTTGTGTCGGTCTGGTGTAATGAACAGAGGCCAGTTTTCATAGAGCTAACGAGGCACAACTAATTCGTTTAGAATGCCTGCATAGATACATATATTAAAATTTGTAAAATTTATTTTGTGCACGAAGTGGTTATGTGCTTGTCTGATTGAAGGCTTATCCTAGATGAATTACAATTAAATATGAACAGGGACAAAGAGATGGGTTTTATGAATTAATTAGGGTTGTCAAAAGTGCTAAAGAAGGGTGGGTCATCTGTGGGTATCATTTTAAAAAGGCTGTTAAAAAACAAACTGTTCAATATTTTCTAACGATTATTGCTTTATTGAAAAGTGTAAATGTTCCGACTAATTATGGAGTATTATTTCATTCAAATGACTGCCTCGGGCTCCGATTTGTTAACACATTTTCGATGATATCGGCTTTTAATTAACGAAGAGCTTGATCAAACTTGTTTTTGAGTAACTGATTCGTCTCTGCGGATGGCAACGATTAGTATAAGGCCTCGTAGAAGTAGCATCTTCCGACAGGTGCTGGTTCCTTAAATGACGAGAATGAGCCTCTGCAGCCGAACATCTTGCAGCTCTGCTAATAAGTCCTACTTCACGCCTCCCAGTGGCGCCATCTGGGAATCTCACTAGAGGTTGCGAAGTGAAGTGGGACAAATGGCGAGTTTCCTGCGCCATTAACCAGGATTAGTGTCGGAAAAACAAAACAAGACCTTATCCGGGCTACTCCGACATATTTGGAGCTCAGGCCGGAAAGGATTTCCAGGACTTAGTCAGGGTCCTGGAAAAGAGATGGTGGCGGACGAGCCCTATAAGGGCCAACGGCAGCGCTCACATCCCGGAACAGGTTACTGGCTTCGGTGTACCCGACCCCTCGTCCTAGGGGCACTCAAAGTGGAACTGGTCCTCCAGGTTGGGGGTCGTGCCGCCGGGGTAACTGCCCGGCCATTTAAAAAAGATTAAGTTACGAAGCATCAACAAGCCTCGGATATGGACGGATCTACTGTTGACAACCCACGCAAACGATTTAAGGACAATGAGCTTCGGATATGCACGTGGTATGTTAGATCCCTTAATAGACCACGTGCAGCCGAGCAACTAGCGGAGGCCCTAGACTGCTGCAAAGCAGACATAACCGCCATCCAAGAAATGCGATGGGATGGGCCGGACAAAAAGAAGATGAAAAACTGCGACATCTACTACGGCAATTGCTATCGACGGCAAAAGCAGCGCTTATTTGGATGCGGATTTGTTGTCGGAGGCAGACTAAGACGAGAAGTCCTCAGCTTCCGGCATGTGAGCGAGCGCCTCGTAGCAATCCGCATCAAGGCTAAATTCGCCAACATAAGCCTTATATGCGCGCATGCCCCCACAGAGGAGAAAGATGACGACACCAAGGATGCCCTCTAAGAGCTCCTCAACAAGACCTACGAGCAATGCCCTAGCTATGACATTAAAATTGTCCTCGGTGATTTTAATGCAAAGCTAGGAAGAAAAGGTATCTTTGGTGGAACAATCGGAAAATATAGCCTGCACAACACCACCTCCGATAACGGATTCAGGCTAATCGACTTTGCGGCGGGGCGAAACATTGTCGTGGTTAGCACGCGGTTCCCACATCTCGACATACACAAGGGGACTAGGAGAACTCCTGATCAATCATTAGTCAACCAGATTGATCACATTGCGATCGAAGCAAGACACTCCTCCAGTATTATGGATGTCCGTACGTTCCGAGGAGCCAACATCGACTCGGACCATTACCTTGTTGTAGCCAAGGTACGGTTGCGGATATCCCAAACTACGCCAAGACAAACTAATGCTGTGAGAAAATTCGACGTCAGACGGCTACAAGCGCAAGAGATCGCCAAGTCCTTTTCCGATCGAGTGTCTCTTAATCTCTTAAGAGGTCCAATGCCGCCAGCATCAAGCATCGTAGACCATTGGAAACCCTGCCAAAACGCCATCAGAGATGCTGCTTCTGATGTGCTGGGTTTCACTCGTCCACCACAACGAAACCCCTGGTTCGATGATGAATGCCGGCAAGCACATGCAGCTAAGCAAGATGCATATAACGCGGCGCTGCTTAGAAAGACCAGAGCTGCTCATGAGCTCTATGAGCGGAAGAGAAGAGACGAGCACCGGCTTCTCAGGAGGAAGAAGAAAGAGCATGAGAAGCGCGCGATCGAGGAAATTGAGAGATGCTACTCCAGGAAAGAGGTTCGGAAGTTTTACCCAAACGGTAAAAATAACATGCCGCGGAAACAAACCCCGAACCGAAGCCTGTAGAGATGAACAAGGGAACATCGTAGTAGAATCGCAGTCGATGCTGAGGATTTGGAAAGATCATTTCTGCAGACTGTATAACGGCGATGACGGACCAAATACCGCTGTCAGGCAGAATCAACCTTTCAACCTGGACGATGATGACCAACAATTCCGTCCACCCGACCTGGATGAAGTGAAGATAGCCATATCGAAGCTTAAGTGCAACAAAGCTGCTGGAGCGGATGGCCTGACTGCCGAGCTCTTCAAAGCGGCAGGCGATGACTTGGTAAGGAGCATACACCAACTCATCTGTAAAATATGGTCGGACGAAAGTATGCCCGATGAATGGAACCTCAGCATTGTTTGTCCAATTCTCAAGAAAGGAGACCCTCTGAACTGCGCCAACTACAGAGGCATCAGTCTCCTTAACATCGCATATAAGATCTTATCCGCCGTATTGTGTGATCGCCTGAAGCCGTTCGTCAACAACCTGATAGGTCCATATCAGTGTGGCTTCAGGCCAGGAAAGTCCACCACCGACCAGATACTCACTGTACGGCAGATCTTGGAGAAGACCCATGAGCTTCAGATCGATACCCACCACCTATTCATCGATTTTAAGTCCGCGTATGACAGCATCTATAGAGACGGGCTATATAGAGCAATGTCTAGTTTTGGCATCCTTGCCAAACTCGTCCGTCTGTGCAGGATGACGGTGGAGATTGCACACTGCTCCATAAAGTTCAGTAAACACCTCACCGAGACCTTTGATGTCCAGAAAGGATTTAGACAAGGAGATGCGCTGTCATGCGATTTTTTCAACATCATTCTTGAAAGAATAGTGCAAAACTCACGAGCAAACGCAAGAGCCACTATCTTTCAAAAGTCCGTCGAACTACTCGCATACGCCTACGATATTGACATAATCGGGAGAAAGCAGCGTGATGTCAGTGGCGCTTTCGCGAGTATTGAGACGGAAGCGGCGAAAATGGGTTTAGCGGTCAATGAGGGCAAGACCAAGTATATGCTGTCAAGCAAAAAGGACAACCAACACCGACGTCTCGGACAGAACGTCACCCTCGACAGATATAACTTTGAGGTAGTTAAGGACTTTGTCTACCTAGGCTCCGCTATAAATACAGACAACGACACCAGCGCTGAGATCAAGCGAAGAATAACTCTTGCCAACCGCTGTTTCTTTGGGTTAAGAAGGCAATTGAGTAGCAAAGCCCTCTCTCGGACAACAAAAGTCACCCTTTATAAGACTTTAATAATCCCGGTCCTGCTCTATGGCGCAGAGGCATGGACATTATCAAAAATGGATGAGGGTGTTCTTGGTTGCTTCGAGAGAAAATTTCTTCGGGCGATCTTCGGTCCCGTCTGCATTGACGGTGAGTGGAGGAGGAGATACAACTACGAACTGTATGGACTGTACAGCGGCATGGACCTAGCCAGAAGAGTGAAGATCCAAAGACTGAGATGGCTGGGTCATGTAGAGCGCATGGACACCAATGCTCCGGTCCGAAAAGTCTTCGAATCCGCCCCCGAGGGACAGCGCAGTAGAGGAAGGCCAAGACTCAGGTGGCGCACGCAAGTGGAAGAGGACCTCAGCCAACTTAGCGTGCGAAACTGGAGACAGCTAGCCAGGGATCGAGCTAGCTGGAGAAGCTTGTTGACTGAGGCCCAGGTCCACCCCGGACTGTAGCGCCACCTAAAGTAAGTAAGTAAGATTCGTCTCTGCATTGTTCGCATAGCATAGATCTTTTGTCGCACCCCACAAGAAGAAGTCCAACTACTGATTTATAATTATTGAACTTAGTTTGCAATAAATCGATTGTTGGACGACTTGTGTGGCACCAAACCCCATCTTACTGGAACAATTAGCACTAGTCCTTATCCTCAATTCTTGACTATAAAAAATCGGGTAACATGCCTCGGTAGCAGTCACTGTTTCAGGATGCATTGGATTCTCTATGACTACTTGTAAATGCTCTGAGTTCAAATACGCCAATTTCACGTGCTTACGTAGCCGCCGCTCTTAAGCTCGAACAGAGAAGCGATGGTCATTTTGGCTCAAATTCTAAGTCAATTGGACGTTGTAAGCAAGTAATCTGAGATCTTTGTGCAAAATTCTCGTCAGGCTAGTGCGACCGATGTTCAATTGCTGACATCTGTAATTTTACTGAAATTCCTCACTTTCAACTGTGATGTGCCTACGATGCTAACATCTTCCGCACCAGCGCCGGATACCTTCTTTGAGTTCATCAATTTCGCAGGAAATGACATGGGCTCATATGTCACCTATGTGAGGCATACCTTTGTGCTTCGTAGTGTCTCGTCGCGACGCTAGTAAGTATTCGACAGTCTTTTGTACTGCGGAACAACAGAAAAGTCGCTGACCTTTAAGTGACAGACAGGAAGTATTCGTTTGGTCTATCTTCTGCAGTTAGGTTAGGTTAAAGTGGCTGTTGGAAAAGAAAACCAACCCACTAAGATCTATTGGCCCATTGTGATGCCACGATCCTCCTGTTATCCTCCTACTCCAGAAACCATTTGGAGCTTTCGATAAAGTTTAAGAGACTTTTGATGTCTGTCTTGCTTAAGTTGCTTAAGTCATTGTAGAAGAAGCTTCCTAGGTGGAGATTTCTTCTTTGGGAAAGAGCTGGGAGCTCATCCATGTAGCTTCTGCAAAAGTCGTTAGTAAATATGCCGAACCTTCTTACATATTTACCTAGTGGGCAGTGTCCAGTGATGATACCTATGATGGCGTAAAGACGTTCTCTATTTAGAAGAATTAAATGATTAAACGATGATGGAGCGATTCAGATCTAGTTTTGGCCAGATTTGCTTGGTCGCCAAACATATCGATCGTCCACCTCTTTTATTAGCAACCAGCTTTAGTTCTAGTTTGCATGTAGCAAACTACCTTTTTCAGGTAGAATGGGTATAGTGGTTCCAATTTTGGCAAGTTCATCGGCGCTACAGCTCCCTGGATTATCCCCCAGAAATTTCCTCCAGGAACACCCTTCAATGATTGGGAAGGCGGAAGGAGAGGCTTAGGTTAAGCTTGTCAGCGAAAAGACCACCACCAACCCCACTGTCGGTCTTTGAACCATATCGGTGTAAAAGTAGATTGATTTATTGAAGGCATTTTCTCTTGGAGACTAATCAATTCTCCAAGGGAATCATCTAACTTCAGAGCTGACAGCACCGTCGTGATTGCGGATGAGTTGACATTATTAAAGGCGCCTTCTACGTCTTTTTGACATAGGAGGGTGGAAATCTTACATAGGCTCCGATGGCGTATTCCACCTCCCTCGATCATTCGCGGACCGAATTTTTCCCTCGAGAAACCGCCGTCAGAGATTACTTCTCGAGGATCGGTGTTAATCGATTGCTGTTTCAAGATTCTGTCATCTGTCTGTCATTCGTCGAACTTATTCCGCAGTATCACTCATTTATTTTCGTTACGCGGACAGTGAAAAACACGTGTTCTACGTTCTCTGAGATATTATCGCATCGAGGGTAATATGGAAGTCTCATGCTTCCTTTGAAAGAGGAACTCCTTATTGCAGCCATGACCTGTTAGAAACTGCGTCAAGTAGAAGTTTGTTTCGCCTGCTTCAGTTCAATCCAGGTGCTGACCCTTGGTATCAACCGATGCGTTTATCTTCCTTTTTGCGATTCGGCACACTGTTGTTGCCAGACCGCTATGTTGTGGTTTCCCTCGGCTTTTCTTCTGTGGCTGTCTAACCGACCATTTTGTACTCGCCCGTTGCAAAGCCTTTTCAATTCGTCGGCGAAGACTTCGATGGGCGGCATTGAAAACACGATGAGCATGGCGTTGTGGGATACCGCACTTCCAACTCTTAAAGCGCACAGTCCGCGGACCTAATTCCGCCTGTGTCCAATTTACTTTCGCTGCATTTGACCATATTTCAGCGCCGTACAACTGTATGGAACTAGCGACCCGCGCTAGTAGAAGTCTTTTGTTTTGTTTCTGTCCTCCGACATTGCTCATGAGTCTTAACAGTGCTTGGTGCTTATATGCATTCTGCAATTTCGTATCGTATCTTTGAGGCTAAGCCTAATCGTCTCGCCTATTTTCCGAGTGCTTATAAGCAAAACTTCGGTCTTATGATCCGCAAGTTGCAGTCCGGTCCCGAGGAGCCAGTACTTTATTGTTCTTACGGTCTCATTACAAAAGAATTATATTTCTTGGAGGAATTTGGCAACGACCACGACTGCAATGTCATCCGCAAAACCGATGATTCCCGTGGGATTGGTAGACATACGATATCATCGTACATCACATTCCATAGCAGCGGACCCAAGATGGATCCTTGTGGTACTCCACCAGTTATTAAGAAGGAATCTGTCTGTGAAACAGCCCGGTACATGCATTCGACAAAGACAAAGACAATGCATAATGCGTTGCCAATTCGCCGTATCAAACACGTTTTGCACATCCAGCGTTACTACAGCGCAGTATTTGTTAGTGCCTCCTTCCCAACGATTTGCTTCCATTGCGATTTGGGTTCTATTTGTTGCCGCGTTGTCTATCTCGACTTACGAAATCCTTACTGATCCCCTGGAAAGGTGCCCTCTTGAAGGCACGCGTTGTACATTTTTACAAATATTTCCGGTCGTGTTCGCACGGCCACCCATTGTATATTCTCTATGATGTAGAGATCGGGTCACAGAGGATCTGATCTGAAACTGATTCACTCCGTGATTTGGTTCCAATAAAGTTAGCATAGAACCAGATGTTCGCTTCCCGTGTCTCCAAAACACAGTGCCATTCTCTAGATTTTCTAGCGAAGCAACATGGAATGTCTTTAGAGGGGGTGGAGTTTATATCGGTCTGTACACTCAGACCATGTACTTATTTCCTAGCTGTAGATACATGTGTCATCAGGTACTTTTCACACAACACCGAAGGCACCTAAATTGCTTGGGAAGGTTAGGGATTCTATGATTGTGGCGGAGTTTGGTCATTTCAAAGGGGATACTAAGGAGAATTGAAAAGTGTAAGTTTAGTCGGAGTCTTTGCAGATCCAGAGATAGTGGTGATTTCTGCTCAATTGCTACAAATCACATTGTTTCTTTTGGAAAGAAAAAAATCCCTTTTGCGGAATATACTTCTCCAGTAATCGGAACTTAATAAAAAATAAGACGTAGATATGAAGGATAATCCAATCTCCAACGTGGAAATCGAGGATTGTTGATACAATACAATACACAGTACGAGTACAGTGGCACCATAGATGACTATTCTAACGAATCAAAGAAGAACCAATGGAATCCAATGAAAGCCATTTGAGATCTGTAAACCAAAGGACTCTTCACATAACCCATTACCTCTCCTCTGTACATTGGCATTCACTATCCTTCTAATACTCCACCATCCACCCTCGCAATTCACATCCTGACAACGTGTACGAGTACGAGTACGAGTACGAGTACGAGTATTGTGAAGCAATTCGACTATTTGCACTCGTTTGTTTCGCTTAAATGAAAAACGTACCAGCACAAAGGACGAGAGAAGGTAAAAAAAAAAAAAAACAAAAAACGACAACAGCAACGAGTTAAAGGGTGAGTCCTTGATCCAGGTAATCGCCAGAATTGGAATTCTAGCGGAGTGTGAAAAAATTGCAAAATACTTAGGGAAGAGCTTGCTCGTCCTTCTATCCATCTCAAAGATGTCATGTACTTGTATCTATGCATCCACCATTTTGTGTTTCACTTCTTGGTCCTGTTAAGACAGAAAGCTGCTAAGAAATAGAACGAAAAGTGGAGACATGAACGAGGGTATTATGGAATTTTAAGCGTCAATTCACAAGAAATTGAAGTTGTAAGGATTTTATTTTATTTTCCCAATTGTTGTTGTTCTTTCGTCCTTTGTTTATTCAGTATATGAACTGACAGACGTTTTGTGGCTCCTTCTGACGACTGACGACTCGGCATATTGAAGTCATTCGAAAGCGTTCTAGGGCATACTAAATGTTACTTAGATGAAAAGATGATGAATCCTTAAGGTAGATGAGTTGGGTGTATCTGTACAAATATATGTGGGTGCGTTATGTTGTTAAGGAATCATCCTAAACATAAGCGATTTGTATTAGAGAAGATATTTATTTTAATATTGTATATTCTTCTGTCTCCTCTTGAAGACTCTTTTTGATTGAAAGCGATGATGGCAATGGGGTTGAAGATCCTTTTCGGGTTATTTGAACAACTGATACAGGTTGGAATTGAGGGAGTTCCTTCTGTTGAGTGAGAATTATTAGAGAAAAAATTTCTTTACTTTCTGGTAGATAAATACAATTTGGGATGAATTTAGGATGAAGGCAGTAGACTGAGAGTTATATAAACAGACAATTCGCCTCCAGAACGGTTTGGTTATTATTTACAGTGACTTGTTGCCTCGGGCCCGGGGAGTGTAATTTAATCAAGGTGTATCGAAGCATCCAGTACTCGAACTTCTTTAAATATTTTATATACAGTCTGATGAAGAGGCTTTTCGTCGGTGTAAACAAAATGTTAATGTTGGCTGCATACATATATTTTAGATTTTATCATCAAAACGATGTCTAAGGCAGTATCTTGTGAGGAATCCAATTATTCCGCAGATTTGCATTCTTATTGCGTACTAAATAACTATAGTAGAGTTTTTGAATACGCATCAGCTTAAGCATATAATGCGGAGATGCAAAGCTTCACTCGAGATTTCACAGTGGGTGAAGGTTTCGTGAAAAACTCTTGACATATGGGGCCATGCACCATAAAGGAGTGGGGCATTACAAGTCCTTGTTGATGTGAATTTTTACTTTAAATACTGGCTTACTACACGAAAAGAAGAAGCATATATGCATCTGAATAGGACCTTCAAAATGTAGCTATTTCAGATCAAAAATTTGGACAGCTTGGAACCTAGAAAGAGAGAATTGTCGAAAGCCACCTAAATACGAGTACATAAGTAATTTTCTACTCTCAAACACCAGGAGAAGACACTGAGAGTACAGACTCCTTGTAAGTACTTTATACCTTTCTGCACCTTACGATGCTTGATCTACAGATCAAACAACTTGCTGGCAACAGTGCGATACGACTCACTAATTGGGAGCAATAGCTACGGACACGGTACGATCCTAGCGGAGCTACTGCCAAGCAATCCAGTTTTAACGGATAAAATTCCTTCCTTGACCGACTTCGACATTCCGTAGGATTTAATATATAAGGAGATCACAGATGGCGCGAAGACAGAGGAAGAAACACGTTCCGGTATCTTCAAAAAAGACCCAGAAGTAAGAGTGTCTAAAAACTACCGGACGCAAGTAGTGTCTTTCAATCAGAAGTTCTGACTGGCTTCAATGCAGATTTGATGGGTATCCGGAAGAGATGTCGTTGTCTACATTGATAGCCAGGCCGTTTTTAAGGCAATGGAATTGACTTACAACAACTCTGATGCAGTAAGGGGCTGTTGCGCAATGCTCAAAGCATTATGCAGTCAGAATGGGGTGAGACTGTGCTGGATGCCAGGACACTGCGGTACAGAGTGAAGTGAACAAGCGGATGAGCTTGCAAGAAGAGGAAGACTACTAGATAGTAGTGAGTTTGCCAACATCACACCAATCCTCTGCAAAGTATGGGGCACTTTTGAGAAAAAACCATAAAGACTGCTTCCATGAGGTAGTCGAACCTTGAAGGACGCAGGATATATGATGCGAGGCTCTATGTCCACTCCTTGACGGGCCCGTTTTGGTGAATAATGTTTGTGCGACACAATCCTGTTTTAACCTAACCTTACCCACTTCTTCCGAAGTGAGATTCGTTCTTTTCGTGGAAGCATTTCAATGACTGTGTGTTGATAGTGATAAGGAAGGAAAACAAACGCGAGGATGGAGATGTAGGATTGGGCCACTAGCGCAAGATTCAAGTTCATAACGCAGAGCTTGCGCTACCTTTAACTAACGATCCTCGGTAATAGCAAGAGTTAATCTGCATTCAAGCAGGCTAAAATGGGAAGTGGGTGCTTCACCAGTAGCATCATACTGTCTCACGCCGTCATAAGGCAGAAGATAGTGATTCAGTAGTGGTCAGATGTTGATGACCCAGGCAAATGACTAAAGTTCAGTGATCTTTGGATCTGCAAGTGGAGTGTTTGGACTTTTAACACACTGCGTAATGCCGAGTTGAAGAGTTTTGAATGCTAAAAAGGCCAAATAACCGCTATCCAAGAAGCACAATGTAATAAATCGGACAGAAGAGTAGGCTTAACAGTGATGCCGAATATACATGGGGGATGTTACAGATAACTGCCGCAACTATGACAGGAGACACAGCGTTTGTTTGGATGGGGATTCACAGTCAGGGGAACGCTTAAATAAACGAAAATGCCCAGATAGGCGAGGAAAGCGACATTACTAAAAACTGCTTCTTTGAGGTACCCTTTGACAAGAGCTACGAGAAATGCCCTCAGTATGACGCGAAAACGATACTCGTCCTGCATGAAAGTAAGAGAGGGGCTTATGAGCTCCACAAGTCGAAATAAAGGGAACAACAAAGGCTCATCTGAAGAGTAAAGGGTACCGGAAGCACTCTATCAGAGCCTTAGAGATTTCCTACCATAAGAATGAAAAAATTTGCAAGAATTGAGAAGGAAACTTCATAGTAGAGTAGTGGAACCACTATCTGGAAGCATTATTTCTACAGGTTATGGTGATGACAAACAGCACTCCACCGTCAAGGAGAATCAATGATTCAACTTAAGCGAAGACAAACAACATTTTCGCGGAGTCAACCAAAATGAAGTCGGGACAGCGATTTTCAGCTTATTTCTAACAAACCTGTTTGACAATAACTAACGAATCTTGAAAAAAGCTCAAGACGGTTCCAAATAAACACACGTTCCTTCATTTGAGGAATACCGAGACTCAGGTGGCGGACGCAAGTGGAAGGTGACTTCAGCATGCGAAACGAACGGACGCTAGCCAAGGATCGAGCTGGCTGGAGACACTTGACGACTGAGGCCCAGGTCTACCCCGGATTGTAGCGCCAAATAAAGTGAGTAATATGACAGCATCTATAGAGATGAACCATTGGCGTGTCTTGTTTTAGAATCCCTGTCAAGCTCATTTGACTTTGCATAAAGATGGAGGATTCAAGCTGCTCCGTCAAGACCCAGACCTTCAATGTCAGAATAGGATGAACACAATGCAATATGATTTTTTCAACATGGTCGTAGCTCTTGATAAAATCGTGCGAAACACACAAGCCAACTCCAGTGGTCCTATCTTTCAAAAGTCGCTTCAGTTAGTCACTTAAACAGACGACGTACGGTGACAATATGGAAAGAACGCAAAGAGGTGTTAAAAGAGCGTTTGTGGCCAATGAAGTTAAGGTAGCAAAGATTAGCCAGACGGTCACTGAAGATAAAAAAAAATATATGCTCTCAACATATAGGGACACACATCGTCTACTTTATAAGACAGTAATCGTCTGGTCTTGCTTTACGGAGCATAGGCGTAGAGCATTGAATGAAATAGTCGGCCAAATTACCCACATAAATTCTGGAGTCTCCAACCAACAAAGGCGACAACAAGACGGCCGGGTCTGACAGCATCCCGTACAACGCAATAAAATGATGACGATGCAGAATTGCTTCGAAAAAGGAAAGTTTCCCGAAAAGTAGAAAATGAAACATTTGCTACCAAAAGGTAAGAAGTCTCCAAAAGAACCATCGTCTTATCGCTCAATATGGCCGTTGAACACAATGGGAAAGATCCTCGGGAAGATCTTTCGCTTATAGTGGCGACTTACATACTTTAACAACAGAGAGTTGAGATATACTCGTAATACAGATAAAGCTGATAAATACTACAACGTAACTACCGAAGTTCCACAGGGATCGGTTTTATGGCCCTTATTGTGAAACATAATTTACAACGGAGCTCTACGCTTGGTGTTGCCTGGTAGGTGACGACGGTGATTGAATTCTTCGATAACATTGCTTTCGTGACAATAGGTAATAGTTTCGCATAACTGAATCCGCTTCAAACGCAGCTTAGAATTAGCCGACCATAAAACAGAAATTGTCCTCAAAGCCAATCGCCACCTCTCAGGTTGGTAACCAAATAATCAGGCCTAGCGAAGCGGTTAAATATCTTGGAGTTATGCTGAACACAAGTGAACTATTTAACTAATCAAACATCGCAAAACCAGGGAGCCCTCTCGCGCATAATGCCTGGCACTGGTAGACCTGTGCACACAAAAGGAATCCCATTCTCCAAAGTTGAAAAATCAATTCTGCTATTTGCCAACCCAATTTCGGCACAGGCACTAAGGACGACCGTCTTCAATAGCAGTCTGCCGTCATACCCTATGCTGCTTTCGAACCATATCGGAAGAGGGCTATTTTGTTACAGCTGGAATGATTCCCGATGCCAACAAAATCAAGGGGAACAAAATTGAAGAAAATGCAACTCCAATATCTTTGTGGCAAGCTCGCTGGGATAATACAACCAAAGGCAGATGGACATGCAAACTTATACCGACAATTCATGACTGGGTAGAACGCAAGCATGGGGACTGCAACTGCTGTGCTACGGGGCTATGGTGGATCTCGCAAGAATTTCCAGCGTTTTGGGTACGACAGCTCATTATATCGCCCCATCTTGCTTATCGTTAAACAGTATGAACAGCAACTGTCTACCAAGACAAATATTTTGTAAACGGGATTAAATAGAAAAAAAATATTTCTAATGGAAGTCGATGAATCTCCCGCAGCTGTAAGTGCACTCTTTTCTAGAGGGTCAACCACAGCCAATGGGATAAAGGTTTCTATCATTCCGTCTTCTATTTGCTTTGTCCTGTAGAGGATACACGAATGAAAATACTTATTCATCAAGCTTCGGATGTACAGGAATAAAATAGAAAAATGGGAACATTGCCTTACCAACAAAGGAGCTGCTTTTTCTTGACAAAAAATAAAAGCATGAAGAATGCAGAGGGGTAACAGTCGAAACAATTGAATGTCAAAGCAAGTTAAACGAGAAAATGACTGATTGCATCAAAGAAGTGTCCTATGAAGCAAACGCCTGAGTTGTCTGGCAATTCCGTGCCGTCATCCACTCACTAGAGACTGCAGGTTTTAAGTTACTAGGGATATCTATGTAACTATGCTACAAAATGAGTAGGAAACATCTCCTACCATTGTCTCTGAAAGGACTTTCATCGATAGCGGGAAAGTGGAAACCGATGACTTAATTGCAAACAGCTTTAGATACTTCATGCATTTCACAACAAATTGATTTGCGAAGCTGCCCTTGAGAGTGTAGTGCTTTATAGAGATAAGTCTTTGCTGAAGCATCTATTGGTTCCTATCTTGCGACTGCGGACCTGAGAGCGCGGCAATAGGAAATTCCAATTGTCGAATGGAAGCTATCCTACGAGTATGGATCTACTGTAGTTGTCTACGTCATTAAAAGACGGAAACTGACACTTTGTTAATTGGCTTTCTTATGAATTAAGGTATTTCGGTGTCACTTTGAGTGGTAAAATTCGGTGGACACTTTTGTGCACTTCCGCACTCAAAAACGAATCAGGACTAAACCTAACTTGTGATCAAGGTGATGTACTAGTTACATTCGACGACTTCTACACTGAATGGCTAGGTTCGATTCCCAGGGCTTACACGCAGAAACAAAAAATAATAATTTCTGACTTCAAAACCTCTTCTGTAGGAAATCAAGGAGACCAAAAAAAACCTTAGGTCGCACTCTCTGTGTTAAAAATGACAAATCAACCTTGTCTACAACAATTTTGAACTATAATAGTACAACGGAAGTTTTAGACAGATAGATAGATGCCTTCCAAGAGCTCTGAAAGATCAACCGGTCTATCTCTAAGCAGAAAAAGCGGCTTACTTTCAATGGTCTCCACGGAGTATTTTAAATCTTCTGCTGCGACTCTGTTCTAAAACGCAGAAGACTGTGTTGTTCTCCTTGCAATAAGGACCACCTGACTGACTCATCTAATGCTTCCAGGTATCACCACTTGGTCCTCCGATGAGATGATAACAAACTTCTTTAAACTGAAAATATCACGTCGATCCTCCTGCTACCTATGTGAGTCCTATTAAATCTTCTACATCAGTTGCCTCGTTAAACAAACTTTCAGGAACGTACGTGAATTCTGCTCTTATCAGACTGCAAAGAAAGATCTCTTTTAGCTGCATGAGAACTTTCTTATTGCGCCTGGCTCTGCTGTAGACACACTAAACAATCAAAGTCGTTTCTGTTTGTTCAGAAATTGTTTGCAAAGTTTAGACCAGGAAACGAATAGCACTCGAACGGCTCGAAAGCCAATCGAGAATAGTATCTCTATGGAGGGCGAAATCATAAGTTTTCACGGTTTGTTGGGAAAGCTTGTGCCTGGGGAGATATATGCAATCCTGATAGCAACGAAGTATATTGCGAAGAAACGGTGAAGAAGGTGAAGCATTTTTATCTTTAGCAACAACCAAGCTACAGAGAGTTTTTCACGATGCAAAGCTACGTTAGGATTGCCTGTGTCCTCGGCTAGGGCCTCCATTGACAGCTGGGTTTTATACAAGAACAACTGCAGAAAAGACCTTATATTCAACAAAGAGTCCTACACACTACACCTTCCGCTGCTCTGGATGTTTTGTTTCACTTGACACCCCTCGACGTTTTTAGTAGACAAGTAGCCGCCAGTCGCTTAAAGTGGGCAAATAGGAATCCTACCAGAAAACATCGCCCTACCCAAACAATGGTTTCACAAAGACTTCGACGTAAGTATTCCCTCTAGATCGTCCTGGCTTCCTGGTCGATAAATCAATCCGCCTTTTCACCGTCGCGATGGTTCAAAGACTGACAGTGGGGTTGGTAGCGGTGTTTTCGCTGGCAAGCTTAACCTTAACCTAATCTTCCACATTCCCAATCACTATAGCGTGTTCCATGCGGAAATTTTCTTCAATTCAAGAAGCCCGGTACTGGCTGGAGAAAAAAATAATATCTGCAATGGATATCCTCATCTTTGGTGACAGTCAGGCCGCTATCAGATCCCGGGACTCATGTCTTTTCCAGCTCAAAAACGGTCATAGACTGCCGTACATCTCTCATGGAGATGGCTGAGGAGTTCAACATTCACCTTTGCGGGGTGCAGAGCGGGCTGTAGAGCTGACGAACGTACCAAAATTGGAACCACAATACCCGTTTACAAACAACTTTTGCAGAAGCTACATGATCGAGGAAGAGGAGGAAACAATCCTACACCTTCCTTCTAAATGTCCAGCTTTTTCAAGAAAGCCTTTTAGGGGCCCTATTCTATAAGACTTAAGCGATCTAAGCAAAGACAAAGTCTTTTATGCTTCATCAAAAGCTCAATTTGGTTTCTAGAGTAAAAGGATCTTCAGATCCATGTAGCGTCACAACGGGCCAATAGGGCTAATTGGTTTCTTCTTTCTCCAACAGCCACTGTAACCTAACCCAACTTAACCTTACATGCACCAAAGCAGTGGTGATCGGACGGCTCCTTGTGACCTAACATGCAGTCGTCTTTCCAAATTTTCGGTGTAAAGGCCACTCTAACTGCTCGATAGGGCTTAGATATGCCATTCCTGGCTAGAAGAACCTTTCGATGTGGCCAGCAGCTGGTCTGTACCTATATCAGTCTGCTGATCTCTACATTTACATGGGATACCTGAATATGTGTCATCGGCTACCGGCTGGCAACTTAAAGCCCTCAACGAAAGTAACAGAGAAACAGATGACAGATACAGCTCATTTTTAGAAGGTGGATATCCCGTCTCTTCAATTCGTATTTATTTTACCCTGGCGTACCTTAGGTTACATAATGCAACGCCCTTTGTTCAAATATTAAAATCCTTACAAGCGTACCTTGCACTGCAATACCACCGAAGAGAGTATCGCTGTTATTCGTTTCACTTGTATAATTGAATCTTAAAAGCAATAGTAGCACCTGAGGACATCAGAATTACAGCGCAAACAGAGAGGACACGAAAGGACACAATAAAATGCGAACATGCGATTTATACCGCACACCCCCAAACTATGTTTCCACGAGCGGAATTACCATCAGCGCATTCTTTCGCCAAGACTAATCCTTCTATCCCCTCCCCTGAACATTTTACTTTTCCCGGGGCACATTTAATTTTGTTAATTAATGTGACGACATAGTCATCCGCAATGTATCTAATGAGTTGGCGCTTTCTAATGACAGGATAATTGGATTCCTTTTTCCAACAATTTATAGTACAACCATGGTGCAGTCAGTGGTGGCGGTGAGGGGTTCCAAAGTGGAGAAGTAAAATAACTTTTTGTTTTTTCTAAAAGAACAAAATAAAAAGGAAGCGCGGAATGTAAATGTACGAGGATAATGCCAGGACGATGATGGTAATAAAGGATATTTTTCCATCTGAATTCCGTTGTTTTCATAATGGGAGGGGAGAGTTGCAGGTTGGAATGAAAACGAAGACAATGAGCCTTGAGAGTGGATACCTTTGTGGCGTACAATTTTTTTTTTTGTTTTTGTAAAATAAATTCGCGAGATACGAGTACGAGTACATGTAACAGATGGAAGGACATTGGTGTCATAATGAAATTCCAAGGTAGTTGTTGTTTTGAACGGGTATACGAGTATGACAACGAAACGGAATGGTATCCAGAATACAGGGTGATAAGTAGTTGGTGTAGGAAGAAGGACGAATAAAGGGAGTATTCGTTATAACATAAAGGAACTTGAAAGAGTTTTTCTATGGAGGACGGAGGGATATTGCTCGATTGTGGAAGGATTGAATTAAAGATTTAGTAACAGAAAGCTTTGAAAGCAACACCTGTTAATAAAGATAATTAGGGAGGGTAAAAGATACGTGTTATGTTCGGAAAAAAAGTATCGATCGACAATTTAGCCTAAGTGAAGTACATTTCATTGATAATATCTTATAGTTCTTAGCCAAACTGTACTCGTGAAATATTTCTCTGATACCAAAAGTTTGCCTACGGCATCACCATTGCAATGTAATCGTATAAGTGCTTCAAACTTGTGCAAAGTACACCTACATATATGTTTCCTGCGCAAACTCAACATAATTAATTGAATTCTACTCAAGCTGGAACTTCGATTTGGAGTGAAGCTGGCCCCAAAGGTCTCTTTCCATTTGCCTGAGCTATCTAAGGTATGACCGTCTGTGCATGATCAGTCTGAAATGTTTCGAAGACACTTCAGCTCATACAGTCGTGTTCATTCGCAGAAAATATACGATGAAGTCCGTAAATTCTGACGGACTCTATGTTGTGCTATTTTCAAATTGTTCGTCGCTGGATTTTCCTCTTAAAATTCGAGGCCGACAATCGGGCAAAGAACTTTTCTCCCGAAGCAATCAAGGGAGCTTTCTTACTTCCGTCGCACTAAATGATAGGGCTGAGATGGTAAGGGTCTTCTACTATGCTTCTGAGAGGGACTAACTTTTCAGTTGCAATTCTGCTTGTGTAGTTATCAAAAGTGATACCGGGGGCTATGAAGATATAGGTGAAGTACTTTACCACTTCAGAACTGTAGCTGCCTATCGCGAAGTTTTATCCTACCGCGCTCTTTTGACCGTAAATACTTTGCTTTTCTTTCATTACCCGCTTAACCCATCATTGCTGCTTCTGTTTAAATAGTCGGAGATGCTCCATTGACAGATCGCTATAGTCTTCCTTTTACATCATGTCGATGAGGCTTCCGGAGTTGGCCTTAGATTTTCCTATAATTCTTGTAGAAATGAATTTGAAATAGACACATGACAACACATTGCAACACATAATAAAATCTTTTGAAGGTCTCGGCTTTGTCATAACCAACCATGACTGAGAAGCGATCTTGGCAGCGATGCCAAAACTAAACCCGACACACTCGACAGGGTAAAGTTTGAATCTATCGATGCTGCTACATGCGTTCATGTGTAATGTGCCTGCTGCAATGTAACAATCAGTTTTTTGGTGGGCTTTCTTGCGCTAAAACCACACTAAAAGCGCCCGGTTATACGTAGAGTTTTAGGCATTCACATGTAAAGAGCCCCATTATTGGGGCAGTTCATGGAGTGTCCCTCCTTAAGGAGGGGTAAGCAATGCTGAGGTTATATTAGAAGTTGAGTTGATGTATGCTTCGGATCCAACCACCGCCTGGTGCTTGAAACAGCTGGGAAAGTAAGTCATCAGCTGCAGCACCCTTGTCAGACTTAAGCCACAAGACTGCGAGCCACGCTCGTACTTTCCAGCTGGGTCCTTCTGGACATGCGCTATCTTTTACTAAATCATTTGTTTCCGTAGTGTTCAATTTAAACTTACAGATCAGATGCGAGTCTTTGATAGTGTGAACTTGATACTAGCAGGAAACAACTTTTTGAGAAGTTTTGGTCGACTTGTTTAGAACATTTTATGCATCTAACATCGAAATTTTCACACCACTTTTACTGTGTATTCCTACTCGTACGCGGGCTATACCACAGTGCTTGTCCGAAATGAATATTGTTTCCTACAAACGGCCATTCAGAATGGTTCTAATCTCAGTGTGACTAATCTGATTGACCGTTTTTTAATCCGTGGGCTACCAGGTTGCTATGCGAATGTTGAGGAATGTGGCGTGCTGGCTATGATGACAATTGGGTCCTCCATGATTTCAATCAGCCTTAGTTCAGTTCTACTGCAAAGATCGCTTCTTAAATTTTTGTTTTGAATCACAAAGGACAATCTTGTCTCCGTACTAGGTACAAGTATAAGTATAAGTATAGAATATTTCTTTGGAAAGTGGTCGATACCTTTCGTGGGGGCCCAGCTGATGTCAGGCTTATATTGACGAATTTTATCTTAAAAGTGAATGAAGTAAGACTCAGATGCATAGAACGGAAGACTTATTGCATAAACGTTCCTCTGATGACAGAATCACATCCACTTAAGCCTTCTTTCTCATCTCTAGAGGAATCTGCATAGTTGTTGTCGTAGTTTTTTTTTTTATTGAACCCATCCCATCGCCATTTTAGGTTAGCAGCAATATACGACCACTGACTGCATTAGTGTGCTTATAGCCTAAAAGATTACGATCAATACAGAATCCTAAACTAGTACAGCATTCTACAGCCTCGATTTTGTGATTACAAACGAAAATATCAGGTAAAGTGCTAAGACCAACGTTTATTTTTGATATGGGTATTACCTGCAATTTTGTTTGGGCTAAGAAATAACATATTGGCGACGGACCAAGCTAAGATGAGATCCTCATTAACAAGGAGAGTAAGTTCATCTATTTTGTCAAAGGGTAAGTTGAACATCATCAGCATAAAGATACACAAAGGCATGGGTACAGATTGATGGAAGATCGTTAATGAACATGCAAAATAATATTGGACCAAGAATTGACCCTTGAGGAACTCCTCCTTTGAAGAAGAGGATTTCTTCCCGGAGAAATACTCTCCAAAATCTGTCAACAAGTTTGATTGATCTGTCACTTGAGCCGAAGAAGTGTTTGAGCTTCCACATAAATATGCTGTGATTCACCTTATCGAAGGCCTTGGAAAAATCGAGAAGGCAAAGGAGACTTATGTGACCCCTGTCGTAATCCTTTTCACTCAACCAGGTTGGCCATAGCTGTGATTTGCTCTTAAACTATATAGTTTGGTGTACAGTAAACAAATTTCTGAGAATTTGAGGGCTTAAAAGAGACAAGCTAAGAAACTGATTGGTCTGAAATTGGCAGGAGAATTGACATCTGTTTTCTTGGCGATTTTCCAACTTTGAGAAAAGTACTAGCAGCTATGCAAAAATTGATAACGCGGGTAAGATGGCCAATAATTTTGGGTAAAATGAGTTTAGTAAAACGAAAAGGCATACCGTGCTCACCAACAGAATTGGACACATTTAAAAACCAAATTTTCACTAGATACTTCGAAATCCTCCAATCTATGTACAAAACTCAATGTGTCCTAAATTTGGCTGGCAGCCCGGTATGGGCCATGGCCTAGTTTCTTAACACTCATTTGTGTTGCTCATGTTTTCATTTTTGTCACATCTGAGCGGGGCCTACGGTTTATCGCCGAGTCCGAACGGCACTCTTTAGAAGCTTTTTCGTAGGCAATTTTACTTTCGGGAGTTTGCCATTGCCTGCCTAAAGGGTGATGACGATTCGAGAAATTGTTGGCGATGCCGGGGATCGAACTACGGACCCTCTGCGTGATTGTCCAATGAGCTAACCATCGTGCCATGGCCACCACCCATTGCCAATGACAGGATTATTAAATTGTTCAGGGTAGAGGTCACATTTTAAGTCATTGCTATTGGAAATACCTATCTTCCTTAAGTTACTCTAGACTTTCTTGGCAGGTAGGGAGGTACTGAGCTTTGAAGTGTAATAGGTACCTTTTTCTGTCATTTTTTGGCTTTCTTTTCGATCTACTGTGCAACTTATTGCGATTCTTGATGGAATTAACAACAGAAGTAAGCCAGGGGCAACTTTGGTTTCGAATTCTTTTTGGCTTAGTTGATACATGTTCATTAAACAGTTGCAATTGTGTCGACTGGAAAGTGTTGACTTTGTCATTGGGTTCAGCACTTGGTCTATTAATTTCGGCCCACAATTTAACTGTCAGCATTCGATTATCATTGTGATATGATATGCTGGATCGATATGGATCGATATATACTAGTAAAATGTTTTGGAATAGTGCAAGTTCCCTAAGAAAAGTGTGAAAATATTTGTGGGACTGAAAAGCCAGGGTTGATTCATTTCGAGATGATCACCGGAATTGGATCTATCTGCATCCAATTTGCATCAGTTTAGTTGACTTAAGGATTTAAGCACGCACAACGCAAACAAAGTCATAATTTTTTACTCAGAATAGATTCTGGTGATGAGGCCCAACTTTCAGATTTGTCGCTCAGAGAATCCAAGAGAAATTGTGGAGCAACAACCTCTCTATCTACAATGAGTGACAGTTTGACTTTTGGGCTGTTGGTGTCTTTCGATCTTATTTTTGCCGAAAATCATGATGGTTGGACAGTTTCAATGAATAGATGGCGTTACAGAAGGATGTTGACTCGCATCTATTGCCTTAAATTCATGCAACGGACCGTCGCCGTCGGAAAACAGCTTGTGGAATAATGGCTCAATTGCATGACAAATCTCCTGAATGTATGATTTCTCAAATTGGTGACTTCCGTTGGCCGCCGAGATTGTGCGACTTAACACCATTACACTTTTTTCTTTGGGGCTATCTTTAAGACAAAGCCTACGCGAATGCTCCACCAACCATGTTTAAAAAGAAAACGTCATGGCTTTTATTCGTGCTGTTATGCGAAAGCGTGATAAAAAAATTTCAATCAAAAGCATGGCATTTTTTAGGCAAAGTTGAAATGGATATTTCACAGATATTGTATTTCGTTAGTAACCTCAAAATTTGTCCTTTAATGTAAGTAAACATTTTTATCACTTTCTGTTAAAATGATGTATGTTTCAATCGATTTAAAATAATACCTCTTTTAGGATGATCCTTTAGAAGTAAGAGGAACAACATCTTTCGGTTCTAGTTGTTCTGCTAAGCTTGCATCTGCATGTCATTTTTCAAAGTTTTCTTATTCCAAGTCTGCTAATGGTCCCTGTTCTATTGCAACTATAAGTGAAGTCACAAGCACAAAGTTATCTATGTCATTGCATGTTTGTCGGGTTAACACATATGATAATTCAGGCTACGTCAAATCGTCCGACTTAAGGACCGCATTGTACTACACAGCACTGTAAGAGGCTGATGGCAGTAGTCCCACTATTGCTCAGAAATCCTGAATAGATTTAGAAAGTTCTCATATGATCTCAGCTGCGGATATATCGTTGTATCTCAAATAAGATCGTAAAACCTTTGCTTGTGTAGTATACATTTTCTTTATTTTTGTTCTGGGTACCGACTCGTCAATTGCAGAGGACACCCCAATTTAAAAGGTTTTTGTGCCATAACGTCATTTTAGGATCACTCTGCTGAAGATAAATGCTTGCAGCTCCTCGGTCGCTAAGACTTCCCTGAGAAAAAATGTCCTCATGGTACATAGAATCATGTTTTCACACAATTTATGTTTTGTGGCCTTGTCAATTTCCAAACAAATTCTTCATTGATTCTCCTAACAAATATTGGCCTTGTGTAAGTGATACCGAAGCTTGTAGTATCCTGTGAGAAAGCTGACCAAAATAAAAGGTTTTATATTCCTTTTAGTCTGTCAAAGACCTAGTATATGTTATACTCACAATGGGACCGACGGATCATCATTATAATTCTCCAGACTTCTGTTCGTTGAATACGAGATTCTGCGGAATGGTTCTGGGCTATTGAACGGATTGGCTTAACCTCTACTGGGCAGTTCATCAGCTTTCAATTTCTTTAATGTCCTTGTACACCAGAGCTTGACTTTGTATCCTTTTATTAAGTCCTCAAAAATATTGAAGCCATTCAGTGTTGTTTTTCATTCTAATTCTATGGATTATACTTATACTATCATAAACAGGATGGATCTTAGCTTAAAGGATGCTGGGTATTTTTCCATTTAGTCCTACAACGTTTGTTATGGACCGCGGATGCGTGTGTCTATTTTGGAACCTTCCACATACCACTTGTTATCTTTTAGGTTTAACGTCGGGTTGTGCAAGTCCCATACATGTCTATTTGGGAGGTCTACCCTTCTATTAAAGCATAAATCCAATCATATCGACTTCAGAAACCTCTTACGAATTCCGTCTCTCATGTAAAAACCTGAGTGCTTTGCGAATTGTTAATGTCGAGTCATTGGTCAAGATCAAGTGGCACCGGATATAATGCATGCGAGTTTCTGAAGACGTCGCAGCTTTCCTTTTGTCTTATTTCATCGTAAAACATGATTGTGTAGACCCAATAGGTGACATTTGGGCGTATACCCTGCGTCTACTTGTGAGTCCCAATTACTTGGAACTACTCTAACGGAGAACTCTATGATATTGTCAATTCTGGTCAAGAATCAACTATCGTCTTCGACTGAAGTGAATGAGTACAGCCCTACTCGGATTGGTTGGGAGGTTTATTTCAACTCATCAGTCAGTCACTACCGCTGCAAACCGCCAACAGAATACAGCCTTAGTAAAGGATTGCTCACCAGTATTTGTGGTTGTTTTATGGCAATAGAGCATCGCGCCTAGCTAGCTGCTGGAAGGATGATCAAACCCTGCTGCATGCACGGCAGGTTCATGTGCTTAGTAGCAGTTACATGGTCACGATAATCATCTGAAATATCATCGAATTATCTTCACATAAGAGGTTTTAGGTGCTTACCTAAGCTACTGCGACTCATCTCTTGCTTCCAATTAAAACGGATGTATTTCTACCTTATTCTAGCATCAAAAGTCCATCATTACAGCATTTGTAACACATCTCCTGACAGACACTGAACTGCAGTCTGTCTGTTAAAGCTGCTTTCTTCTACAATCGTTTGCTTTGATTTGAGGTTCTGCTGTCACTTGCTTATTTGCTGCAGGAAACGGTGATATCTTTCTTACTGTTGCGAATATCCCAGTCTATCGCATTAGATCCAATTGACTGCTGATTTAAAAGAATCTGACATTATAGGAAGCATTGAAAAGGGTGTTTTTTAAGAGCTTAAGAACTTTAAATAATAATGCAAGACAGAAATATTGTTGGAATGAATTTTTCATTATTATAATCTGGTAGATAATTTCATGCCATATATTATGGCATATGCCCGCCGCGACTACGAGTGACATAGTCCATTCAATCAGTCCAATATTTCACTACTTTTTCCAATAAATCTGGCCGTATGATGTCACTGGTGGCTGGAACATTGGCTTCCAATGCTTCACGAAATACTGGTGTGTCGGCATAAGCCAATGACTTAACATAGCCCCATAAAAAGTAACCGAGAGGCGTTAAGTCGCACGAAAGAGTTAGCCAGTTAACAGGACCACTTCCGGAAATAAAGTTGACACCAAATTGATTTTGCAATAAATTGATGGTTAAGCACGCTGTATGGCAACTTGCGCTGTCTTGTTAGAACCAAATGTCGTCAATGTTTAGCTGATTAATTTTTGGAAACAAAAAATCAGTCAGCATGGCTCGATAGCGCTCGCCATTCACCGTAACGGCAGCTCCTTCCTCATTTCGAAGGAAATAAGGACCGATGATGCCTCCAGCGTATAAACCGCACCAAATAGTCAATTTTAATGGATGTAACGGTGATTCGTTAACAGCTTAAGGATTGTCTTCGCGAAAACGATCAATAACTGCACGAATCGTAACGATTAAGTTGACAGTAAAATTGACGAAGTGCTCTATGAACTTCACGAACAGATTTATTTTTTTCAAAGTAAATTTCCACATTTTGGAAGCATTGTTCTGACGTTGAACGATTCGCGATGAATTGTCAAAGCTTACTGAACAGAAATTTCAACACAGTTTGACATTGACAGCTGTCAAACTATAGACAACAACCATCAAAACTTCTCATGCAGCTAAAAAAAAACACCTTTTACTACGAAGCTTTGTACTGCTCCTTGTTAAATGGGCTCGAACTAATATACAATCGTTGCCCGCGATATTTTATCAGAAGCAGTCAAGAAATTTTCCGTGTGGCATCTGATGAATTCCTTGTTGTTTCCCACCCGTGGTGCTCGAAGGCACTAGATTCAGGTGAGAATCGTTTATTCTAAAAGGTGTTGGCCCTTAATTGGTTCAATAGTTATCTTTCGTTACTTAAAAATCTAGCATTCATGGGCTTTTGAATATTCAATGTTGGTAAAATGCAGTCTATTTCTAAAATCCACCCATCACATCGATTTTGGTCGAGACTATTGACCAGTTCCAAGAGAAATCTTTTCTTTGTTTGCATACAACACTGCTTATTGTTCTTGCCTCTGGCAGATCATCTTGTCTTGGTATAGTACCATGAATGGACGCATCTTCCAGTTCACCAACAGAGAGGATTCTTACTGCTTACGGACTTATTTCAAATGCAAGAGGTTGCTCCTGTCTTCTTTCCATTCCTCAGATGTCTGGTTTTTCTGGTTCATTCCTTAACATTTCTGTCTTTCCCTAAGGCTGTGTTCCTTTCAATTTATAACAGTTGAGTTATACAAGTTTCTCTAGGCGATTTAACAAACTTAACATCCACTCGAGACATTTACCCTCAAATCATATCCAACTGGAGTAAGTAATTCATCCAAGGATAAGTCCCAGCCGTTCATACAAAAATTCAATTACGATACATCCCCGGGTTCTTTAAAAAAAAAAAAAAAAAAAAAAACAACAACAGTAATGTAGAAAAACCTCAATCAATCATCTTTAAATCGTCCTCAATTCCAAAACAGATGCATCCTTCGCCAATTTCTCCAGAATAAGGACATTCCACCCCATCTCCACCATTCATAAGCGAACAACTTCCTCGGTAAGCAGTCTTCATATCCATAACCATGCCCATATCCTTCCATTACTTTGTCGTTGTAATAAACCTCCCCCTTACCACCATCCTTTATCCTTTTATGACATTTAGACCATCTTCTTGAATGCAATCCAAAACCAATAATTCAGAAACGACTTATGTTCATGTCCAATTTCTGACGCCAACACGAAATACAGAACAAGGACATCTCACAAGAAAACGAAGGACTCACAAGTAACTCCCCCTTACGAGTAAACTTGAAAAAAACAAGAACTAAAACCATCGAAAAGGACTATTCGTAGCGGACTATTTGTAAAGGACAAGTCCGCAAGCGAAGGAATCTGCAAAGATATATTATTTTTGAGAAGTTAAAATAAAAGGAAAACGATGAATTATCCTTACATGCGCTACGCTCTTTAAATGCATTTTATTCCTCCCTAAGACTACATGACACGAATAAAGGATATAAGGATATATTAAGCGAATAAAGAAAAAAAAAAAAAAAATTGAAATTATGAAACGTAGCAAAAGTAGATGCCGGAACCCCTCAATGCAAAAAAGGATAATAAAACCTTGAAAGGGAAACTTAAGAGAAAGAAAATAAAAACAAAACTTTACCAGGAGTCAGGTGTGCACGGGTAGTTTTCCCAGGATAACACAGAAAAATGCGAAGTGGAGCAAAGATATTACGTACTAAACCCAACAAAAAAAAAAAGAAACAAACGTGCGAGTGTCTGCCAACAATTCTATGGGAACATTTGTTTGTGTGGTAATTTTCCTGTACAAGATCCTTTTTAATGAGTTTCTTCTTCGTCTCGATTCCTTGAGATTTTCTTTTTATTTTCCCTCTTCTCATACCATCTTCCCTAGATGGGATTGGGGGGCTGGCTCTGGCTAAAGTCGTTTCGAGATGCGTGTTATCCTTGTTACTAACAAAGCGCTGCTTAATTTATATCCCATTCTCCACCCCAGAGTGTGGAAGTAGAAGTGGGTAGTCGAAGAAGTATGGTATGCCAAAAAGGATAACGACATTTCCATAAGATGAAACATACATTTGGGGAGATTTTTTGTTGTTGTTGGTCCTTTTTCTTTCCAGTCATGAATGCAAGCCAGACAACGAAAAAAACATTCGCACCAAAGGACAGAATATCCTTTTTGTGGTGTAGTCGCAGCTACAATACACGCATGGCTCCAAATTCCCATGCTAAACTTCCCAGATCTCCTTAGTTCTCACATCATTCTCCAAACGAAAGAAGTATTAAAAAAGTCCAAAAGTTTCGCATCCTTCATTCTGTGCTCTGTTCGTAAGCCCCTCACGAAAATTCACCAAATCAAAGGAGATATCCAAAGAGAGAGGAATAAGGAAAGTAAAATCCTTTTTCCTTTGGCATCGGGAATTACGATGGAACTTAGTAGAAACGGAAATCCGTTTTATTTTTTTCCCAAGCAGATATAAGGATATTGGGGATGATTCCCTGGATAGAGGTAGAAACGTGAATAATGTTTAGTGGAACAAAACGAGATCTTCATATTATCCTGTAAGTAACCGACGCAATGCAAAGCAGTGTTGCCACTTAGTGGAGGATGGAGAAAAATAAAAAAACTATGAAGGGATGAGGTCTGTTTAAATGTCGCATCCTCGAATAGTTTTTTAAGTAACAAAGGTAAGAATATTGCACTGCCCTATGCAACACACCATCGCGGCTTCTAGTCAAAGAATTTAGTTACTCTGCTGGCAAAATTGTAAACTTCACTCCGTAGGTACGGCTCCAGGGCGATTCTTAGTTATTGAATTGCATCTTTAAGAAGTTATTTTCAGGCTTAGTAATGCAGTTTACCAAACTCTGTTCCAAACTCAAATTCAATTTCAAGTGGTTTAAATTCCATCTCCTTAAGCAAGTTATTCACTACTGCTTTACTTACGAAAGCCCCAAACTGGACAGCAGGACGGTGTGTTGAGATCTTCGCTGCGGAAAATAACTTGGCCCAGCTTGTAAGTGAGCCCACGTGAATCCGAGACGTTGATAGTCATACCGCCAACACCCTGGACTTGTTTCTAACTTCTCACCCTGATAAGTACACCATTGATGTGCTCTCGCCTTTGGGCTCGTCGGACCATTGTATCATATCAGCTAAATTCTTGTACATTGACCACACAGTTAGAGAAAATATTCCTAAAAGAACCCTATGGCAATACGAAAGAGCCAATTGAAGCGGGCTTAACACCTTCTTAAACAATTTTAACTTGTCGTTATGTTTCCTCGGAATGACTGCAACGCCTAAGCGCGTGAAATTTCTCTACCGACGACCAAAAATTGAGGCAAAAAATACTACAATGTCCCAAAGATAGTAAAAACTTTTGGTCGTTCGTCAAAAATATTAGAAATTCTGCCTCATCCTCCATCCCAACGCTCATTTATAATGACATTCCAGCTGTCAGCTCTTTGGACAAAGCCAATCTGCTTGGTGTACACTTTGCGGCCAGCTCAACGCTTCCAGATTGTGCTTATCCTCCGCCTACACTTGAGTGCGTCGAATCTTCAATGGGACGAAATCACTTTCGCACTCGTGTAGTAGCAGACGGTATTGTATATCTCTCCTTCTATTGAAGAGGTGTTCTTCTACGCTGGCAAAACCACGCTTTTCTATCAATCCTTCTCTTTTGGACCCTCTCCGAGTAGATGAAAACAGCATTTATCTAGCCCGTCCCAAAAAAAGGCGAATTTCTAAGGTCATGGAAACGCTGATAAATCGTCAGCTCATGAAATATCTCGAAACACGAAGATTTCTTAATGACCGGCAGTACAGTTTTCGGAGCAACAGGTCCACTGGTGATTTGATGGCATGCCTCACCGAAAAGCGGAACCAAAGTTTATATCAATCTGGCGAAAGCAAGATAGTTGTACTTGATATTTCTAAGGCATTTGACAGAGTTTGGCATCAGGCTCTTTTGTCGAAAATGCGTGCTTCTTCTTCAATGGATGAGAAATTACATTTCGGAACGTTCAATTCAAGTTGTCTCGAATGGTTTCAAGTCTGATATTTACAAAATAAATGCTGGAGTGCCCGAGGGATCCATTCTGTCTCGGACACTCTTTTTAATTTTCATCAATGATCTCTTGTCTGCTACTTCCAATCCTTTGCTGACGGCAGTACTCTCTGCTTTTCATATTCGTTTCCGGACTCACGTCCCTGCTCTTCGGCTGTAGAACGAGAACGAAAGCGTATGTTAAGCTCATTAAATTCCGATATAAACAGCATAACCAATTGGGGAACTATCAAATAAACAGCCATTATCCATGAATGGCACTTTTATCGATGAAGCCGAAAATCTTTCCATCCTCGGTATGGGTGTCAATGACATCTAATGCTGAAGTGACCACGTATTCGAAATCGCCAAGAATGCAGCGAAATGTCTAGGTTTCCTCAAGCTATGTTAGAAATATTTCACCCCCTCTGATCTGGCTTCAATATAAAAGGCTTTCATCCGCCCAAAATTGGAAAACAAGCTCACATCTGGTCAGGTGCTCCTACGACTATTTTGCGCCTATCAGATAAGATTCGAAACCGTGCGAATAAGCTTATAGTTGATGCCAATGTTACACAATCGACTGACACCTTCGACCACCGACGTAATGTCTCCTGCCTCACCTTGTTCTATCACTATTTTCACCACCAGTGCTCCACAGAAATGGCCAGTAGCATTACCCCTCTCCAAACCTCCAACCGTAATCCCCGTCTCGCTTTGAATGCTTATCAGTACACCCTCAAGCCCACTATCGGACATACCCTGAAATATCGTGATTCTTTTCTAAGCCGAACAACTCGCACATGGAATGCCCTGCCAAGCCCTTTATTCCCTAGTCATTATAATCTCCAAACATTCAAAACCAACGTACATCGGTACATCTCTTTCTATCCTCCCTAATTTTCCATATCTTGCGCTGTGTGCAATCATTTTAAATACTTATAACCCCTTGATCGCTCGCATTTTATAAAAAAAAAATTCCAGGCATACCCTTTGAAACTATACCCAAGGTGTTGTTGCTAGGGTTAGGTCAAATTTAGCTGAAACCTTATAAACTAAGGAGCATGTAAGTCGGGGAGATCTGTTTCAGGACCCAAGTCAAGCAATATAAGCAAATTTGAAGAACCCGACATCTTAAGCAGACAAAGTCTGGAAAAGGAAGAAGACCAGCCGATTTGTGAAAGCTCTACGAAAACCTAGGATGAGATAGAAAGCAGAGAAAACTGTTGAAAACCTGAAAATCGTCTTTAAAAAATGTTTTGAAAGAATAATTTCTGGAAATATGCGCGGGCTACAGGATTACAGGTATCTAGTGCACTGAAACTCCTTTAACGAGTTTGATAGGCTCGATTCAAAGAATCATAACACAGTATCTTCATTAGATTAAAGCAGGTGGCCCACAGATGGGCCTATTTTGATGTCTTTCATTTAAAGGTGATTCTATAGATGAGCTGCCAGCTATGCTCGGCGCTTCGAGGTAGAGCTTACCTAGGTAACGTTGATGTGTTTTGATTAAACCATTGCAGTCACATACGAGTAGTTTGCGTTCTGCTGTTTTCATGTCCTCGTTGCACAATCTGTATGTACTCGTATTGTCTGTCCAATAGGGCATTGGCGTGTGAATACGTGCGATCAGTCGCATTTGACTTCTACTTAAATGTAGAAGTTATTTCGTTTTTTTGTGGCAGCTTTTTGGCATAAAGTTCTTAGCTTGTCTGTTTCCTTCGGTTTTCCTCCAGAAATGTAGCTTCTTTTCCTCTAGCCAGGTTTTAATACATCCTGGTGTTTATTGGTGGCCAACAGAATGGTCTTGGCATCATGAATTGGGATGTGGATCAGTTTCTGTCTAGTTCTCCTGCTTTTTCATTGCCTTCGTATCCACTGTGTCATGGCACCCAAATCAGAAGGACTTTGTATGTTATGGCCAGTAGAAGTAGGAATTGAAGGCAAACTGAAGCTGTTGGTGCGGATTTTATTGACACAGGCTAGTCTCCGTATTTTGTTGAGTTTAGCGTATGTTGAACTCTGCGTTGCTTTATGGCACCAGACGACGGAAGCATATGTGATGATAGGTCTCGTTATTGCCGTATACCTACATTCACAGCGAATTTTGGGTTTTAGTGTCCAATTTTTCCCGATTATATCTTTGCTGGGTAATAGTGAGGTCCTGGCCTCTTCAATGATCTTAGAGAGAAGACTCGACGTAAGTTTTGCATCCAGTATGATTCCTAGATTTTTTACTTTCGTTGATAACTCTGTTGTTTCACCGAAGAGAGTGGCACTTCTGAGTCTTCCACGCCTTTTTCTGCAACTTACTCTGCTTTTATGTGGATTGACTTTGTGAGCAAAGTCGAGACTGTGTCTTCGAATTCACTTCCGATTAGGATAGCAATGTCATCTGCATATCCTTGGACATAGAAACCGTCATTACGGAGAATATTCAGTAGTGCATTAACTACGATGAACCATAGTAGGGGGTGAGAGTACTTCTCAATAGGGGCATTTTTTTACGGCTAACGCACTGAGTTTATTTCTGCCTAATAAGGTTTTTATTTATACTCTACGAGTACTACACATTTTATCCATTAACACGTAGTGTCGTCAACTCCCATGTCTGTATATCTGGGAGAATTCTGTGTTGTCAAATGCTTCTTCTATATCGAGGATACAACCGACCGACCGCTACCTTTGAGTGATTTTTCGATCCTTGTTGTGAGATTCTGTAGAAAAGCTGGGAATATTCCATCTTTTACAGCCTGGGGCTGTAAAGGATTGAAAAGAGTAGATTGCCCGAATTATTTTGCATATCCTCATATTGACATCGCTATCACTGACAACTGCGATTTCAATATACACAATTCCAGGAGGCTTCGACATCCTGAATAGACAATACCGCCTGATCAGACAGTAAGAGAAAAGATTCCTAGCAGAACGTTTTAGGAATACGAGAAAACCAATTGCAGAGAGTTAACAGGAAGGCCTCCAAAAACTTCTTTATGCATACAAAGTTTCAACTCTACCACAAACTGAGGCAAAGACCACAGATCACAGCCCCGAACGTTGATCAATCACTAAAGGCAGCTGTCAGTTCTTTATGTCATAATTCTATTGGGCGATTTCACTTCCGCGTAAGTGCCCAATTCAACACTTTAGCACTCTCTGGGAAGGTGAAAAACAGCACTTCTCCAACCAGTTCCATTTCAGTTTTTCTCTCATCTTCTATAGGCCTGTCTCTTCGATCCAATAATATGGAATCACACACAATCAAACGTGAAAGATTCTCAATGAAAAGTGGAATCATTGTCTACGTCATTTTGTGTCTAAGCAAGATAGTTTTACTTGCTACATCAAAACCATGTAACAAAGTTTAGCACTAGGCCTTGTTGTCACAAATAGTTACATTTAAGATCGATGAATCTCCACTTTTGTGGATTAGAAATTACCTTACTGATCGTTCAAGACTGCAATGGTTTCAAGACTAATATGCAAAAACAAATAAAAAAATGGTGGTGTGCCTCAAGGCTCCATTCTTTTCCGATCTTCTTTTTAATTTTAATTAATGCTCTCTTGTCTGCTACTTCTGATAAAATATCTTCGTTTGCTAAACTCACATCTCTGCCTCAGCGACTGTAGTTACGGTGGAAAGGTGTTAGTTACGCACTCCAAGTCGGTTTAGGGCCCCTTTTCTCTTTGTGCGCTCCACTTTTAGTGATATCTTCTTCTATTACGTTGTCCTTTCGGACTAGATTTGAAGACTTTGCGATCAGGAGCACTGATGTCTACCCAATCTACATGTCCTATGCATCTTAAGCTATTGATGCATAGTTTTCTGACTAGGTCAATGACGATGTACAGCTGGTATAGTAAGACCTCAAATCTTCCCGTATTATAGTCTATCAGCGCAAACGGGGCCGAAGGATTTCTGTCTTGAAACGACTGAGGATATCTTCACCCACGATGATCCTTACTTTTTCGAGATAGGTCCTTACAATTCAATTGTCTTCTTAGCCCAAGAAACAGCGATTGGCAAAAGTGATTCATTCATTTTATTTCTGTTGAAGCCTAGAGACCATCAGGTTTCAGGCGTTCAGTCAATATGGCAGATAAGAGCTTTTATGCTGGAAGGTATTTTTTTTGATTCAAAAACCTTTACAGAGATTCCATTCAACAGTCATGCACTCATCTGACCAGATTTGAAAAATGAGTTGGCAGCTTTGAATTGGTCAAGTCCAACTGCTCTGTCGGCTTTCAGCTTAGATATTGGTATCCTTTCCTCATTATGGTCACTTGAACGAAAGGTTTGGCTATCATCGTGAAAGTTAAATGGGCTTTTCCCTCTCCCAGGATGTTGGTCATCTTCGTTATCATTCAGTCTGCAAACAAGTTTTTTATATTTTCAGTACTAACTGAGATTCTACGCTCTACTCGAAGAGCTCATGAGTGGCTTTTGTTCTTCGTTGCAGCGCCGCTTTTCACGCTTCAGGTATTTCTTAGTGGTAGTCAGGTGAAACATCAGTTGTGCGGTCTCTGCTGTTGGTTTGCGATTGGTCTTCTGTACTTGATGCTGTCGATATTGATAGATTGCAGGATACACGTTCGTTATACGTCATACCTTCTCACAGTTGTTCTTCTTGACGTGGAGTTTAGGAAACACGCATTCGCATCTTGGCTCTAACAAGACTGTGATACGAATCAATGTCTAGAATACTGGAAGCATGCCTTACGTTTTTCGCAATGCGATCCATTTGATTTGGCGTTTCATGATCCGAAGACGTCATGTCCCTTTGTGTATAGGTATATTAAGACGAGGAAGCAAGCACTCGCTTACTTTAGAGAGATTTCGTCCTGCCGTAAGTCGTAGTTCGTTGTCAGACGTGGTATCCTAAGGGCCATGTTTCCCGAGTGTCCTACAAAATATATATTCCTCTTCTATCCCGGCATTAAAATCGTACTAAGCGACTTAAACGTCATACTTCGGGTGAGGATGAGGAGCCCGTAAAAACATTCTTTGGTCGCGTCTTCCGTTAATTTCGTAGGGGGATGGATCCGTATTAGGCTAATGTTAGCAAATTTAGTCTTTGTACAGAGTGTCGTAAGATGCTCACTCAGGTGTTGCCTAAGTCTGCCCCATATGGCATATCCGCATCCGAATAAGCGTTGTTTTTTCTCCTTATAGCAGTCACCACAGTACATATAGCAGTTTTTCATCCTCCTTATAGCCGGCCCAACCTATCGCACTCTCTAGATGGTGGTGATATCTGCGCGGTAGCATAGATCTCTCGGCTGCACGTGGTCTGTTAAGTGTCCAATCATTCCACATGCAAATCCGACAGTCGACGTCCTCTAAACCTTTGTTAGCTTGTTTATCGCATTTTGTACTGTCTTCCGCATAAGGATCGGAGTCCTACGATGGCGTAGGCCATTATTATGCTACTGGCCGAAGATGCCCTTTCCTTTTATCCTCATAGATTAGGATATACTTATCTGATACCGAGGACAACCACCTGAGAGGTAAAGTAAGCAATGCGCTATGAACTTGATTGTTGTGCTGATGGTCTAACCCAAGTTATACATTGGACAGTTGGCAGTTTTTCTATCAATCGTCGAGCAAATACTCATCATCAGCCTTGTTCCGAGTTTAAATTTTTGCGATCCATTCCGAAAGAAGAAGGGCTTGACCTCGTTCTAAGTAGGGCCCAATTCGAATGGGAAGCCGGATTGGAAACGAAGCTAGTCCTGTGTTCTTTTCAGAATTATACACATTCCCTGACTCCGCATATATCTTCTACTGTTATCCTCTCAAGGACTTCATTCAGTGTTGAGGTTTGGTTCCGATCCGCATAAAATACCCCATCTCCGTTGGAGAAAACTACTCCAATCGCAGTAAAAATGGCAACCTCTGATGTGGCGCATTATCCTGCCGCGTAGCGTTGTGTCTAAAGTTGAAGTGAGAAACGAAAATAGAAAAATACGCCATCAAAAGGTAGGAGGGAAACCCCAAGTAAATGGAATTTGCTTCCTCCTTTGTGTTGGCTTCTGCATCATCCCGTTCAAAGGTATTTAAGGATAAAACTTACACAAAAGCCAGACGCAGATAAAAGGCAAATACAAGTAACATGTACACCAAACTACGAAAGCCGGAGAAGAAGTAAGAAAAAGGATAAAAATAAAGAAAATAAAACATGAGGTAAATGTTTAGTGGCTTACAGAAAGGATATTAACTGAACATGCCACAAGGAAGAGCCAACAGAAAGGATACTTGTGCTCATCCTCACTCATGTCTTCGTCTTGATTTTCTTCAAAAAGTTAATCAGAGAGATATTGCCGTTGGTAGCTGTGATATGTTTGTATGCCTGTCGAAGAGGTGTTTGACGGGAATGTCCTTTTTTTTCTTTTCTTTGTTTGCTTACTCCTTCATAATGTCTGTTCTGCTGCCATGTTGAGTAGGGAAATTCCCACGTTTTAGCGGGAAAAGAGTTGCTAGTAGGACTCTTTTTAAGGATCATCATTTATGGAAATTAAGATTAGCTTTTGTGTTAAGATGAGTGTGTGAGTGTGTAAGTGTTTTGGGGGAGGGGGTGACGAAGTAAAGCATTGGGAATGATTATATTTGAAAGAGAAAAAGGAAAAACCCATTCCACCTCATTCGAAGTGAGCAAGGATAATTATCCTTTTATGGGAAGCAGTGAATGACGGCAGTGAAGCATAAAATGGAGGAAGGTAATTAGCAACGTCTGTGAGGTATAACAAATGGAGGAAATGTAATATCCCGAAGTTGGCGAAGTTATTTTAGGATTTTCCTGCAAAAATTCGTTGTAATTTGTTTGAGATGGTGGTTTGGCGTGGATGGTAGGAGATCAACCACGACGGGTATCATTGCTTGTAATGAATTGAGCCTGGGCTTAAGGTATGAACGAAGGCTTGTCTTAATGTGGGCCCCTCACGTAGTAATTCTCGGTGACCTGGATGTCTATAAATAAATTGGAAAGATGTGAAGGAGTAACGTTTTTCATTTCAAAAACAGATTTACTATGGTTCTTGTTGTGTTAAAAGAGTATTCTTTATGACAACAAGAACAAGTCATCTAGTCATTCGGACGATTGAGCTTTTGTCTTACTCAAAATTATACTTTGACCTCATCAGCAGCAGGAGCTGCTCGTCCTTACATTCTATAAGTAGTAGTGCTACAGAGCTAGTGATGTAGCCAGAATCTAAGATTGCTCTAAAGTTGATCAAGCAGGTGACGTCGGAAACAGTGTTAGAAAAACGCTTGTCTATCTTCGACTATGTACGGAATTCTAAGATTGTAATTGCAAGGGTGGGGAAAGGACAGGTGAGCTAGCAGTTTTACAATTCCAAGATTTATGAACACTTCATGTTTGGATCTCAGCTCACAATAGGGTCCCGGGAAATTAGAACACCGATGACTCTGCTTAGCATGGCTCAGAATATAGTTTCTCAAGACCCTGTGTTACAACTGACCGTATTATAGGTAAGGCTTCCATTGACAGATTGATTTAATACGGACGAAACTTCAGATCTCAATGATATCGGCAGACCAAAGAGGTAAGAGGCCTTCCTGCTGTCCCTCAATTAGAAACGTCTGGACTTCTTATTGGTTATGGAGTGGGGAAAGCATATAGTTGTCTCAGGCAGAGGTGACGCAAAATTGTGAGTCCTATGCTGTGAGAATGGTGATGCCAAGAGGAAGAACTTTCTTGTAACTTTCGTGGTGTATTATCCTGCCAATACATTCTCATTATCTCTATTTTGATGGCGAATATTGAGGATACCCTGCTGGAATAGCAGTGACTGGGTATTGTTTAATCTCCCCAGTAGCATATTCATGCGCCTTCCGTGGTCCTAAATTCCTCCTATGAACGACATTTCTGGGAGTTCTTCGTTTGATATTTTAAAGCCAGGGAATGTCTTAAGTCTCTTCATTATAGTTAGACGTCCTATTGTCTGTTGTCAATAACTTGGCCGTTTTGGTCACCCTTTCTAGGTATGAAATTGTTGCTGTCATCGCAGTTTTATTAGTTAAAGTAGCATCCCCCAAGTTTTTGCCCCTCTAATGGTATGTCAACTTATAATCAACATGCAGGTCTTTTTATTATCCACAGACACCCTGACTTGCTCAAATTCATTTTTTCCATTTCGTGATGTTTTCGACCGAAAAGCGGTATTCCTGTGTTCTCTTCCTTTAACACCATTTTAGGGCATAGCTTCCAGAGCGTCCCAGATACATACAGCAGGAAATATGGCTCTTTTAAGTGTACTTATCTTTCGAATTTAAAACGTATTGACTTACTTAAAATGCCACCACAAGCTGGGGTGGTCCAACTAACCAGCGTTTCCACCCAGCTCGATCTTTCGCTAGCTGCCTCTAGTTTCCACTTGCTTGTACCACCTGATTTTCTGCCTTCTTCTATTCCGCTGTCCTTTGAGTCGGCTTTCAAGACTATTTGAACAGTAGCGTTGGTGTACATAGGCTCTAATTGACCGAGCTAATCAGCCGAGACGTCAGTGTTGGGTGATCATTTCGATCATTTTCGCCGCTTCCATCTTAATACTCGCGAAATTGGACGTACTTTTGATAGATTGTACCTCTTGTGTTCGCTTTTCGTTCAAGAATCAAGAAACGGTAAAGAAATTGCTTGAAATCATATCGCCTTGTCTACATCCTTTCTTGACATCAAAGATCTCGGTGAGATTTTTACCGACCTTGATGGAGTAGCGTGCATTCTCCATTATCATCCTGCATAGACGGAAGAGTTTGGCAGGGAAACCAAAACTAGACATTGTTCTATATAGCTGGTCTCTATAGATTTTTTCATACTCGGCCTTCAAATCGACGGATAGGTGGTGTGTTTCGATCTGAAGCTCATGGGTTTTCTCCCATGTGGTTTATGGTGGACATTTCGTGGCCTTAAGTCTATTAGATTGTTGACAAACGGCTTCAGGAGTTCACACAATATGTCAGATAAGATCTTTTCTGCGATGTTAAGAAGACTGATGCCACTGTAGTCGGGGCTGTACAGAGGACCTCCTTTCTTAAGGATGGGACAAACAATGCGAGGTTCCATTTATCGGGCATACATTCGTTCGGCAAAATTTTTCAGATGAGTTGATGTAGGCTCCCTTCAATCATCGCCTGTCGTTTGAAGAGCCCAGCGGTCAGGCCATCCGCTCCAGCAGCTCTATTAGACTTAAGCTTAGACACGGCTATCTTCATATAACCCAGGTTGGGTGGACGGAATTGTTGGTCATCATCGTCCAGGTTGAAAGGTTGATTCTGCCTGACCGCGGTATTTGTTTCGTCATTACCGTTATAGAGTCTACGGAAATGATATTTCCAAATCCTCAGCATCGACTGCGACTTCCTTTTCTCATTTCTTGAGTAGCATCTCACAATTTCCTCGACCGCGCGCTTGTCATGCTCCTTTTTTTTCCACCTGTGAAGCTGGTGTTCGTTTCTCCGCTTTTGCTCATAGAGCGAGGAACAAACTCTTGTCCTACTATGTAGTGCCACTTTGAAGGCATCTTACTTAGCTGCATATGCTTGCCGGCACTCGTCGACAAACCACATGTTTCAGTGTGGTGGTCCGGTAAAACTCAGCATAACATAGGTGACCTCACTGATGACTAGTGATAGAGGACCTCTTACAGAATGAGGGAGACCCGATCGGAAAAGGACTTGGCGATTGTTTGTCGTCGAAATTTTCCACAGCGTGGGTCTGCCTTTTCGTTGTTTGGGACATGCAACCATAACTTGACTACAGCAAGCCAATGGCCCACGTCGGTGTTGGCTCCCCAGAACGTTCGGACATCCATTATGTTGGAGGAGTGTCTTACCCCTGGCGCAATTTGGCCTATCTGGCTGACGGTTGATTGATCAGAAGTTCTCCAAATCCATTTGTGAATATCGAGATGTGGGAGCCGCGTGCTAGCTAGGAATATGTTTCGCCTTGCACGCCGCAAAGTCACGAATATACCCTTCCGATAGTACTACCAAAAATGTCCTTTCTTCTTAGCTTTCCGTCAAAATCGCCGAGCACAAGCTTGAGCATTACTCGTAGGTCTTGCTCAAGAGCCTTACGCACATATAAGGCTTACGTTGGCTAATTAAGCCTTGATACGGATTGTTACGCAGCGCTTATTCACATGCCGGAAACCAACGATTTCTCGCCTAAATCTGTCTCCAACAACAAATTTGCATCCAAGTACGCGCTACTTTTGCCATCGATAACAATCGCCGTAGCACAATAGATGTCGTAGTTTTCTATCCTCTCTTTGTCCGACCCATCCCATCGCATTTTTCGGATGGCGCTTATATCTATTATATTTTGCAGCAGCCTAGGGGCTCTGCTAGTTGTTCGGCTGCTCGTGGCCTTTTAATGTACCTAATATTCTACTTGTATATCCGAAGTTGATTGGCCTTAATTCGTTTGCCGGGGTTGTCAACAGCAGATCCGTCTGTATTCGAAGCTAGTTGCGTCTTTGTAATGACATGGTCAGTCAGTTATACCTGTGGCAGTCTTGTCTTTTCTTCGAATACTTCAATTGCTTACATCTAAATATCTCTTTAATTATTCACGATCTAATATTGTCTTTTTCTTTCTAGGTAATTTCTTCTCAAACAACTTTCATCAGAGGCAAAGTTTTAATCGATCTTCATACGTGAGTATGTCCAATTATTTAAGTTTTATCTCTTCCTTGATTGTTGTGTAATTCCGCAGTCTTCCAAGATTTGCCTTAATATAAAATGCTGCTCGATGGTGGGCTTCTTTCCAGATCTGAAACAACACTGATAATGATCAATGAGTCGGTTGAGCTTTAGGAGTTAACTTAGTACAGAATTATCTAAGATTCCCTCAGACTAGAACGTCTCCTTTCTTCGCACAATTCCGAACCTATTTCAGAGACGATTTGTATCGAGGCGTGCTATGAATAATTGAGAAAGCGTCTGGTTGGCCCTGTATCTGTTGTATGGGGTCGATATGGACAGGATCTCTTTGAACGCAATTTGACTGCGGTTATAAAACTTGTTCATGTCACTCATTCTACTTAGTATAACCACCGCCCTACTAGGCTCACTATTTAAAAACTTTCAAGCAGCTCCGATACTACAAACTTTTTTATAAAAATTCGCAAAAACAGTAAGCAGCTCTACCTCCAAAAGTAGGATGAGAACGGCCCACATTGCTATTTTGTTTTATTAAATGCAAATTTAGTATCTCCGTCATCTTTTTTATTGTGAAAAACATAAACACAAACAATTTGCTTAAACGGTCAATCTTTGACACCCATTCCCTACCATTCCAAGTTTCTAACAAAGGACACCACAGTCAGACAAAACCACCCTCACAGAAACCTCTTAATCCAACTCTGCATTTCATTTCATTTATTTTTGTTTTTTTGATTTTTTGAAAGACAAACCCCTAAACCAAGTAGAAAGACCATCATACCTCTGCACCTTAACCCGAAGAATAAATAACTTCCATGGAGTCCCATCAAGTGTTTGCGTTACATCAACTTTAATGGACAGCAAACAAAGTCATAAAAATTATGCAAAGCATATTTCGAAAACTCGAAGAAGAAGAAGAAAAAAAAAACCAAAAAAAACGTTGCATGAAAGAACAACAGAAGGAAGCTTAAGCTAAAGTTAAGGCACAAACAAAATAATAAAAACGGGAAACGGGACCCCTAATCTTGATGTACAAGATGTCAACATATAACACAACACCAAAACCACACACAAACATGAGCGATTGTGGTAAAAATTTAAAGGCTAACGCGTCAAGCCACCCTATAACCTCATCCCCTAAAACAGACTGACTACGACTACGACTACCGACTTGGAGACTTGTGTGTGGTGCAAGTGCGGTTGGAATAAGAAATTTCCTTTCTCCCGGCAATGTTGTAAGGCTGACTACACGGATAAAGAAAAAAAGCTCATGTCTTTGTAACGGCATGTGAGTGTTTTAACCACACAAAACGAGTCACTACACCTACGTCATTACTACATAAGGAGAATCTACTCTAGAGGTTTAGAGGTTCATCTTGCCACCCCTAGAGGTGTAGAGTGAGCCAAGTACAAGCAAACCTCAAGTAAAACTTAGAACAACCCCATGCGAGTATGTTTAGAGAGGCTTTCTGACATAGAATAATATTCCCGACATTTATTTCTTTTGTAAACAACGGTTTTACATCACCACCGACCGACAGGGCTCATAGATGGCAGCGGCAACACAACCCACACACAGTACACTTAAGTGGCGGTTGTTACTGTGTCTGGTTTAAAGCATTAGATTCCCTTTTTCTGTTTTTTTTTTTTTTTTTTTTGTGCCTTGGCCTGGAGTAGGTTTGTGCCTGGCGGTGGTGGTGGTCTCTGGAAATGTGGTCTGTTTGAAGGCACGAATAGGTTGGCTGTCTGTCGGCAATGGCATTTGAGATGGAAGACGCTTTACGGGGATAAATGTACTGAAACCCATGGCCATGTACGAGTAATGAGCTGTTGAGTATTCTCTCAGATTTTGCAGTCCATTAATATTCAGCCGACAAGACGAAGGCTTTTGCACATAAATTTGTATACCTTCACTTGGTAGCCTTAAGAAAAATCACAAAGTACGAGTAAAGCGTCCTTTAGATAGGAGTACTGGGAGATGCAAAGACTTTCGGTTGATGTGGACAAAGAGACTGCCCGCCAGCTACACTTGAGATCTGGTATTTGCAATTCAAGTTTCAGACTCAACTTATTGAATGTGCCATCGCACTATTTATGAGGAGATTTCATCAAAGTGTTTTTGGTGGATACTTATGTCTACTCACTGAAGCGCTAGAGGACATCTCTAAATGCCTTACATAGCCTTGCTGTATCAATTTTAAGTGCTTTCGCTGTGGAAAGATACGGATTTATTCCTATAGATACTCCCTCAATTGACACTACAAAAGTGTGGGAAAACAAATATTTCTGCAGATGTTTATGTTGAGAAGAGGTACCACCTCTAGAGGAATCCAAAAGTACTCATTTGGCCAGGTTACATCCTCAATAGCTATTTTATCTGCAATTCGGTTCAAGGAAATTCAACACTCATCTATAGAACTGTATACCAAACCAAACATGTAGGTAATTCTGATGCGAATTTAGGCTCTAAGAAATTTGCTCTTAAGCCTCACTTCTACCTTCGTGTCTAGCAGGTTTTGGTTCTACAGCACAGTCAGTGCAAGGCGACAGTTTGCCATACTTTCTTACTTTAGAGGCTGCCGACCTGAAAAGGACATGTATCTGAGATAAGGTAGCCTTTCAACTCCTGGGTATGATTCTTCTAACTTAGTTGTCCAGGTCGAATTCTGTCGTTCATGTCCTTTCGGAAGTTCTGCTTAACTTGACGTCCGAAGACCCTGTTTAATAGAGAGTAGGTAATTGGCCATCTATTTATGGCTGAGTTATCGTAAAGATCGTGGATATAGTTCATGGGACTATAGGAGGTTGTATCTTTCCCCCCTTTGACGAAGAATTCACAAAGTAGGGGCAATGATTTGTTAAGTCTGCGTTTGTCCTCCAAGTTTCGCCAAATTGAAGTAGCAGTGGGTTCTTAGCGTAAGACTTCTCCAACAGGTTGTCAAACGTCGAATCTTTGTCCTAGGAGGTGGACAGATACTTCTTTCTTTACTGATAAAATGTATTTTATTTTGTTCTCGTTGACTTTAAAGCCAACTCCCATTACTTAAAATTCAATTGCCGGAAAGGTCTCTATGACGGTAAAGTCTCTTTGAGAACGGTCGATGCAGTGAATGTTGTTTGCGTATTCTAGCAGCTGGGCAGATTTTTTCAAGACAGTACCAAGAATAGATTGAAGAAATTCCATGACAGTGCATCTCGTTGCCGAAATCTGGTACACATTTGGATTAGTTCGGAGGAACTGCATCCAAATTGTACATTGCACCAGTTTTCATGGGGTCACAAGGCCACTATCTAGTAGAACTCATTGTTGAGTGGCTTTGAAGCCAATGAAGAGATAGTGAGCCCCGATGTGAAATTTGTTGGTCATTCCAGAATTTACCTTTGTTGTTGAAAATGTGGCCGATCTGACTGGCAGGAGACCGACCAGACTGTTACATGCAGATATATATCTCGATAGTTCTACCAAACATGGTAAGGTTAGGTTAGGTTAGGTAAAACAGGGTGTGCCATAAGACACAAACACTAGGCACCAAAACGGGCCCATCGCGATCCCAAGTGGGTCCAGTTAAAATCGATTCCAATTCGCAAAAAACCTAACCAGTCTCCCTATTAAAACACCTAATTTCTCTACAAAAGCCAAGAAGGCCTTTAAAATTCATACCATCTATTTCCTCTAAGAATTTCCTTCGGCTATGCGATATTGCCTCACATTCAAACACTATATGTATGTGTGTTATGTCCTCCACCGCTTGTAGACCCCCACAAAATATACAAGAGTCTGTATTTGTCAGTTTTAATCTCTTTGCGTGTTTTAGCAGTAGACAGTGTCCTGTCAGTATTCCTATTAGCGTCCTTAGCTTATCCCTATTCAGCTTAATAAGCTTCCTAGATCTGTTACCGTCGAGAAGTGGCCATAGAGCCTTTGGTACCCCTTACCGTGCAGAGGGGTGGTTTGACATCAGCAATCTCACTATTGTCGAGTAGCTCTCCTCTTCTCGCAAGCTCGTCTGCTTGTTCATTTCCTTCTATACCGCAGTGTCCTGGCCCCCAGCACAGTCTCACCCTGTTCTGAATGCATAACGCTTTGAGCATTGTGCGACAGCCCCTGACTGTGTCAGAGTTGATGTTGGTTGACTCCATTGCCTTAAGAGCGGCCGGGCTGTCGATTTACTCGTAGATAGCGATATCTCTACCGGATACCGATCTCATTTGCATCAGCTTAGCCGCCCTCTGATTGGGAGACACTACTAGTGTCCGGTAGCCTTATGGACACTCTTAGTTCCAGGTTCTCCGCGAGAATACCGGAACCTGTTCCTTCCTCTGTTTTCGAGCCATCTGTGAAAACTACAATTTCGTTTGATCTTGTCACTGCATTTTCTTGCCAGTCCTTCCTCTCTGGATATAATATATCATACGGAATGTCGAAATCGATTAAGGAAGGGATTTCGTCCATTTTAATAGTATTGCCTGGTAGTAGCTCCTCCAGGATCGTACCATGTCCGAAACTTCTGCTATTGAAAAGACCCAGATTAATGAGTCGAATCGCACTGTTGCCAGCAAGTTTATTATCTGTAAATCAAGCGGTGTTAGATGCAGAAAGGTATCTAATGCTGCCGTAGGGATGGTACGGAGCGCACCTGTAATGGCTATGGAAGCCGTTCTCTGAACCGCCGCTAATTGTCCGTAGGTCATTTCTAAAGTTGTTGCTTTCCACCATGCTAAGTTGAGATTCCAATTCAGTTTCTTATCCAGAATCACGCCAAGATACTTTGCACTATCCTAGAGGGACAAATCCACCCCGCTGAGTTTTGGCAGTGTGAATTGCGGTATCTTGTGCATTCTGGTAAAAAGAACCAGTTCCGTTTTAGAGGGATTGACATTGAGCCCACAGCTGCATGCCCAAGTGCTGATCGTCTTCAAGGCAAGCTCCATGATCTCACTCATGATCTGATGGATCAAGCACAGCTGAAAGTCCAGACATCGGTCATGCTTTCTGGTTAAGATTTTGACGTATACATTAATGTTGCTTGTCCACTCTTACTTACTTAACTTTAGGTGGCGCTACAGTCCGGTGTAGATCTGGGCCTCAGTCAACAAGCGTCTTCAGCCAGCTCGATTCTTTTCTAGCTGCCTCCAGTTTCGCACGCTAAGCTGGCAGAGGACCCCTTCCACTTGCGTGCCCCACCTGAGTCTCGACCTTCCCCCACGGCTCTGTCCCTCGGAGGCAGATTCGAACACTTTTCGAACCGGAGTGACGGAGCCATCTCAGTTGTTGGATCTTCACTCTTCTGGCTAAATCGACTTCGATGTAGAGTTCGTCGTTATATCTCCTCCTCCATTCAGCGCTGGAAGCCTAGGTAGACAAAGTCCATAATACTCTTATGGGCCTTCCATACAAGGTGGCATCTTCATTGACAAGAAGCAGATTCTTTCTTTGTCTGAAAAATCTGTCCCAAGTGCTGCTCGAAAACATTTACTATTACCTGGACTTTGGGGACTAGATTTTCTTCACTGGTTTGAGAGAATCTTTGATAAGCTGGGAAGTTGCGAGTACTTTACTCTTTTCCTACTTTCATGCTGCTGTCAAAGTTGGAGCTTGCCCTCTACATCTACGTGGAATGCGGGTATTGCATCCATAAGCACTCCCTCGACTTAGTCAGAGGTTCGACCATCTTGAGAGCGTTCGGTTGTCCGGATTCGAAGGCTTTGAAACCTATCATCGAGGTATTATCACTAGATGAGCTGATGAATGATCTTTATAAGCCGGAATTCGTTATGTTTTGATGTCGCGGAGACTGTGTCATCTAATTTATTGTAAATATTTTACTACTGATATTGGATAACGATTTTGATATCCTACTCATGACAGGCTCCGTAGGCTCCTTCCACAAGGTCATAGAACTTCTGTTTGATAGAATCTTCATCTTCGTCGACAGGGGCATGCATTATGCTGATATTTTTGGAAGTTTTCATTGATGCGGATAGTTTATGCTTTTGAAGTTATGTATCGTTGATTGTATCTGATTTCCCTCGACGAATCCGAATCTGAATCCTAAGGTGCGCAGTCTTTTCTGGCAGCTTTCTGCGAATGTCCCATTTATTTTATCTTTAAAAATCTGTTTCTATTCCTCGTATCTGCTGAATTGCTGTAGCATCTAGCTTCAGGTACATACTATTGATTCAAAGCCCTTGGACGTTCTGGAATCAATTCCGATGATATAATCCCAAGCTGAACGACTAGGACCTAGGGTCTGTTACGACGCGCCGGCGCCAGTTACCCAGTTCGGGGTTGTAAACTCTGTCTTTGTCGATGAAGAGCTCATACGCCACTATTCCATGTCCAACCTGAGATGCTCTCGGATATATTTATTGGCAGAAGCTCCAAATTTATACAAGTGGACCAGATTAAGTATACTTTTCCCACAGCATTCAGCCATCCGACGATCTCTTCATTAAAAACAAGCCTTCAGTCAACCATCTCAACCCTGGGGTCGTTTGCCACATAAGAAAGAGCTATCCGATTTGGTACCTTATTTAGCTTAGCACTTTATTTCACTGGCTTCCCGGAAAGCAAATGCTTTTAGATCAGATATGATGCATCAAGGACTTGTAAGACGCTAATCGCTTAGCGGTTAGTCTAAGAGAACTGTCAGTGAAGTCTTACGAACGCACCGGTGACAGTCCGCTGTATGCTCTCTATAATGTCGATACTATCGGCGTACGCCAGTGGTTACACAGATTTTTGAAATATTGTGCCGCTAGTGTAAGTTCCACACAGTTCAGGGTTTCAGTTAAGTCGTTACCGACTTTATGGGAGCAGTGAGCGTTTTCAATCTCAGGCGGATGAGCTTTGCAGGGATGCCAAAACTATACATAGCACGGCTCTTCATATGCCGCGATATGAAGCCTTAAAATCGATAAAAAGGTGGTGGGCGGTTTGGACTTCTTGAACTGTTTCCAGTATCTGTCGATGTGTGAAAATTTGGCCGGGTGTGAGCTTTTCTAACCAAAAACTGCACTCATACAAGAATGAGTTCAATAAGATCTTGTATCGGATATTGAGGCGACTTCTACCTATAGTTGGCGCAATTGAGTTCTCATCTTTAATGATTGGGCAAATGGAGTTGAGATTCCATTCATCAAGCACCTGAGCAGAATTGAGAAATATGTTGCTAGGTCATTTCCGGTGGCTTTGATCACCTCGACTAGTAGGCCGTGAGGTCTATCTGCTTTGCTTCGTCCTGGAGGAACAACAAATCAGCAGCAAAAAGAAAGCATCGTTACCGGTGGCGCCGTCGGCTTCTTCACAATAAATAAGGGACACTCACTCTTTCATTGCAAATTCCATACCAAATAATCACTTTGGGAGAGTGCAATGGCCCTTTGTGAGTTCTCCGTTCAACAGAAATGCACACCTTACTTACTTTCTTATCAGGCTAGCAACCCTTAAAGTGTCAAAGCTTGAGCAACAGTAGCTTTCCATCCATTACGGTGCCAGGCGCGCTGCTTTCAGTTGGAGATGCCGAGCTTTCTAACGTCCGCACTCGCCTGGCCTCTAAACCAGAGGTTCGGTCTTTCTTTTCTTCTCGCACCCGGTGGCTGGGATTCGAAGACCCTCTTAGCTGGAGCATTTTTGTCCATTCGCTCGATGTGACCGAGCCAATTTAGTCGACGGATTTTTGCCTTTCGGATTATGTCCACATCCTTGTACAGCTGGTAGAGTTTACGGTTATGTCTTCTTCTCCATACGCCTTCCTCGTAGATAGGACCAAATATTTGACGAAGGACTTTTCTTTGAAAAGAGCCAAGAACCTGTTCTGCTGACTTACTTGTTGTCCAGCTTTCGTCTCAATTAAGCAGGACTGGCAGGATTAGAGCTTTGTAGAGCATGGTCGTGACTCTTTGAGTTAGGAGCTTGGACCCAAGTTGTTTTGACAAACCGAAGTAGAAGCGGTTGCCTTGGGTTACTCTACGCCGAATCTCCACCAAGATGTCTTTTGTGGAGTTGTAGCTGTCGATAGTAACATTTTGTTCTAGATGGTGTGCAACGGATGGATTTTTTGTCAACAGCATATATTTTGTTTTATCCTCATTTACCTCAAGACTAACTCGTTTCGCCTCTTCTTCGATTGCCTAAAGGCTTCAATTACGGAACGCTGAGATCGTGCGATGATATCGATATCGTCCGCATATCCCAGCAGTTGGACAGACTAAGATAAAATAGTACCTTCCGTGTTAACTTTGGCCCCACGCACTATCGGTTCTAAGACAGGATTGAAGAAATCACACGACAACGCGTCTCCTTGCCGAAACCCGGTGCTGGTTTGGAACAATTCGGAGGTTCTTTTTCCATACTGTACGGCGCATTACGAATTTTCTACAGAAATGCATACCACTTAAGTGGATTGTGAATGATGATTTTGGATACGATATCATCCTCTTCTTCCACCAGATTTAACAGAGCGACGGAGTAAGTCAACATCACTTGAAGGTCAGCAGATAGAAATTGGCGAACATCTTCAGTTTTTTCACCAAAATTCGAGACAAAAACTATGGCATCGTGGTCAATAAGGCTATTGATTCGTACATGGCTCCAGGCACAGCCATAAATCTGGAGGGCTTGCCAAAATTTACCAGATACTCTGAAATCAATGATCTACGAGTACAATAATGATGTGAGCCCATAAGTCCAGTCAGTGCTGTTCCTATTTAGTCCTGGTTAACTCTACCGTTAATTAGTTTGGCAAAAAAAGCCCCGCTAGACTGAAGCAATATGTACGAAGTACTGGCCAATCGCCAGATTGACGGATTGACCAGAGTGTGAGGTCGATATATACTCCAATCAATTCCTTACTGGCTGCTTCTTGTAGCTCTATCATCTCCATTCAGGTTCATAACCTTTCACTTTTCGTTTGGTCCTTATTTGGTTTGGTCTTTACTGTACTCAAACTCGGATTGGAATACTAAGCAACTTCTGAACTTGTTGGCGATTAAAAACTACTCTTAGCAGTCTTTTGAGTGCGACCGAATCCATGAAGTCTAATCGGGATTCAGCATTGTAATGGGCAAACAACATCCTCAACAATACTTCCAGAAGTTCTCCTAAGGACCTGGGCATATTCTAAGACTGCCAACTCTTTCAGTCAGAGCAATCAGTGATCAGACCGCAACTGAGGGTGTGGTAGCTCTTCAGGCAGGTGGGCAGATCTACAAGAAACACGTTAACAGCATTCAAATTCAAGGACTATTCATAATTCTGTGTGTCAGTGACAGGTGGTGAGTGCAGATCCACTGTAAAGCTACATCGACTTGATTTGTGGTGCTCAGCCGTAAGCCTTACTGTTACGACCTTGGTTCATACACCAACTCTGTACAGCTTTCTTCTGCAACCGACGTTAGATACATAAGTATTTCCAGGGTGCGCTTTACAACCACACTATAGGCTAGCCCCGTCCTACTTCTCTTAAAGTTCATCGCTAAACTAATTCCCATCAAGTCTGTGTTTATCCTGCCATTCTCTGTCTTTTTCTTCAAAGGAAAATCCTTCGTCTTCCATTACCATCTCCATCACTTATAGTAAGTGAAAGGAAAGTGAAAAGAATATTTTTTGTTGTTTTCGAAATCTTGTTGACGATGATTGCTTACAAGCGTCATACATGCCAAGTCAAACGCCAGTCGGGGTAGGTACATAGATACATATGTATGGTAAGAGGGTACATAAAATGCAAATCACATCAGTGAATAATGTTTTCTTTGCCAACAAAACAAACTCAACAAGAAGAACACTAACTCTGTACTCTGACAGAAGAAAAAGTGCTTGCCGGAGGCTATACTTTTGAAAAGAAAAAAAACCAACCAAACTCGAAAAGAATTTGCATCCTTTGAAGGCAGAGTTATTCCCCAAAACTCATGAGAAAAGAAAAAATTAAAAAAAAAAAAAAAAAAATCACTGTGACTCGTCCAAAAACGCAAGCGTTAATGTTGAACTTTTGAGAGCGTACACTCTTACTTACGCTACAGCCCTTTATCCTCCTTCATCCCCAATCCATTCTGATCCCCTACTGTTCCAAGTAAAGCACCCTTGATTCGTGGAGCAGTGCAAATGTGAAAATCAAGGGAAAACTTTGATTTCACATTTCGCACCCTTCGTAACCATCGAACCGAACCGAGTATCTACCCTGAGGGGGTTTTCGGTTGTGGGTAAGGGTGTGAAGGAACTTCGACCCTACCATGATGGCATAGATGACTCCTTTCCTTTTACGTTACGCGGTTAACATAATGTTTACACTCTGCAAATTGCCTAGCGTGTCAACATAAAATTTAGCGGTTCGCTTTCGTTCAAGTGAACACACACGCGAATTCAGAGCTTACGAGTAGTATCTGCTGGGCTAAGGCGCACATCATGTCATAAGTTTCGAAACGACAGCGCCTAGTCCTGACAGAGTAGTGTGCCTCGAGGAATGGATTTTAATGTCTCGAGCCTGCTGCGTCTGCACAAAGGGTATCCAATCCATTCGTCTGCAGGGAAAACGAGAAGACCTAACCATTACTTTGCTCGCGTCGTTATGATGATTGCAATGCGCCGCGAAAAGGGTTTTTTTTTTATTTTTTTTTTATTTTTCAGTTAAAAAACACGCTTCAGGAAACAGGAGTAAGTCCTCGAGACAAGAAGGAGCAGAGAATATGTGACGAGGGTAACGAGGCCTTCGTCAAGCCTTGGCGTTTTTTTTTTTTCGTTCTTGGAGACGCCAGATAGAATGCTCTGTAGTGTTGGGAAGACGTGTTGATGGTAGGTACTGGTGATCGACGGTGTTGCTTCTCACATGTGGAAATGAGTTTTTGTGTTGCTTTAAAGGGGTAAGGAGAGTGAATACGGTTTTTAGGAGTTTCGAGGTCCTTTGAAAATGCTTCGAAAATTAAGAAGTTTTCTTAGGAAGCGATGGAAATTTGCGTTTTTCTTTGGACCGTAAATGCTTTCTGCCACTTACTTTGATGAGATCAAAGTGATACCACTTGCTTGTAGTTGAGGTTCGTTCTGGAGAGGTTATTTGAGTTGAAGAATACGCTAGCGGAAGGAAGTGTTGTTGAATTTGTTTTTCTATTTTGTTTTTTCTCTTACTCGTACTTGTGTTTGTGCTTTTTGCTGGTATTCGAGCCGTGCAGATGGTAAATGAGCATTTATTCTGGTGCAGGGAATTTCGTTGACACTTTGAGAGGTTTCCCTGATGGAGGCAAAGAGTTTTGAATGATGTGGCAACGACAAATTAGAGGGTTGGGATTGTAGGTGAAAAGTCAGCCATTGTCGTGGTATTGGAGAATTCATTTTTACGATGAAAGGTAAGTGACATTAAGGTTTAGTTGGAGATGGAAATTAGAATGATCAGAGTTTGGCAAGTGGAGTTTGAACTGGCGACTGTGGTTATGTTATCATCACGAGGAGGATATGCTTTTCTTAAGTATTTCTGCTTTCCAATAGAGCTGGTACCGGCCGAAATGAAATACTATAAAGAGGAAGAATGGTAGTTATAGCTCTTCGACTCAATGGATATGAGTACCTACATTGAAATGAAGGCCGATCTTATCTCCTCCGCTTCAGGAAGGTAAGGAGATGAACATTTTCGTCAAGTCTAGTAAAGGCCTTCTATTCGAGACGAGCACTGTTTTCGTTTTATATTCAGCCAGCTGTAGTCCCATAAAGGCCTCAATACACCCATTGTAGTCGCAGTCTATCTCCCCGTGATGGCTGGGTACTGCTACGAATGCAATGATATCAGCGCAATCAACTATTTTGGCAGGCTATAGCATTCTTAACAGAGGAACATCTCTATACATTATTTCCAATGCAGGGTCCCAAAACGGAACCTTATACTAGGTGGCGCAATAGTCATCACCCTATGGGAAGATGCCATAATTTTTGCAATTGGCAGCAAATGTCAATTCTACTTTGACATTTGTGAGGTAAACAGATACAAAATACACGTCTACAGGACAAGAATTCCTACACCCCTTAAGAAAGCGTAATAATTCGTCGGTTGTGTTGGTGCAGCGTGAATTTCGGCGCAGATTTCCTTGTCGTCCGACACCAACTGAGCAAATATTACGACGTTTATCTACTCGCCTAGAAGAGATGTTGCCAGGTCTGGTCCGCCCCGGAGCGGCCGTTCTACTGAAAATATCGCAGCTGTAGTTGAAGATGTCGCAACGGACCCCGGAGTACTGACTAGACGACGCGTTGACCAAAGAATTTTTGGTGAAATACTGTAAAATGTTCATTTACAAAGTGCAGACAGTGCATCAGCTCTTAGCTTTTGACCGCCAAGGACTTGTAACCTATGCTCAAGCTATCCTGAACCTCAATCACGATTGAGACAACTTTTTAACCATCATGAGCGATGAGGCCCATTTCCATCTCTGTGGATATGTGAATAAGCAAAATTATCGCTTCTTGGACACTGAAAATCCGCATATAACCCTCAAAGAGCAACTTAACATCCGCTCAAAGTTACTGCAGGATATGTTGCTTACGCTGAACGTCCTTATGTTTTCGAAAACGCTGCGGGCCAAACGACTACTGTGAACGGCGAGCTCTATAGAGCCATGCTTAACGAATTTCTCCACAATTGGATGAATTAGTACTGGAGAACATGTGGTTACAATGGGATGGGGCGATGCCGCATATTACACGAGGCACAATCGAATCTGAGGGCTGCCTTTTTGGATCGCCTAATTTATCGTTTTGACGATTTGCACTGGCCGCCAAGATCGCCTTATTTAACCGATTCAGACTCCTTTTTGTGGGTTTTTCTTTGGAAGTCACAAGTCTATGTCAACAAGCCTCAGATTCCTCAAGCGTTCAAAGAGAATATCAAACAAAATTACAGCCAAAGAACATAGGGTAACATCGCTTGTAGCACGCCACCTACTTTGTCGTTCTACATTGTTCCAGCCTGCGTATTGTAAAGCATTGATTTCTGAACATTTCTTGAGTAATGCTAACACTCTTCTGGCTTTCAGCGTTGCATGATAAATCCGTAGCTCACTATATTAGGGGCGTTTTGACGTTTAGATCAATAACACAATATATTTAAATCTCCCGTGGCTCCCCTTCTGATTGGCTTACTTAAGGAACGCTATAGTCCGGAGTGAATCTGGCCTCAACCAAACAACCACAATCTTGCACAGGTGCCTCCAATGTCGCATTCCAAGTTGGTTCACGTTTCTTTGTCCGCAAGATGTGGTTGTCTATGTTGTGCTATCTCTCGATGGTAAATCGAAGATTCTTTCGGCCGGAGCAATGGTATCCATATCTCACACCCCAGGAGTTGGATCTGTAAAAATAACATCGAAGTCTAGGTACAGTTCGTGGCCCAAGTGCTTCTTCATCCCCTTTTAACAGGGTTCAACGTCTTTTGTACTTATTACCCTGGAGCGTTTCTTAGACATTCACATGGGAAGCATTCTAAGAGATACTTTGCCTACCTCAATGAAAGATCCACGGAATTGGCTATCTACGAAGAAGTGCGATCAATGCAAAAACCCATGCAGTACAAAGATTGTACCTTCGCCTCCTTTCTAGGCATAGTGGAGGTCCTTAAAAAGGTACACACTAAAGCTTTTCACAAATCTCTGATCAAGCTGGGCAAAGAGAATATATAAGTCAATGGATAGCCTCTATGCTTAGAACAACAATTATTCAGACAGATATTAAACGAAGTTATTTCTCCTCTACTCTGGCTAATGGGTATAATCAAAATCCTTGCAATATTAAGTAGAGAAGGGATAGAAATGGCCGGCCCCTATAATCTTTATCCTTCCGTGATAAGAATAATATGGACGCCCGCATTAAGATGGTCCCAACAGGAGCACAGTTCCTGCATCTTCTGCCTTTTGACTTAACATACAAAAAATACTGCGTTTTAGGTCCTGTTCTGCACGTTCTTACGTCTACAACAGTATCCTGGACTCATTACCAAATGAAAATGCGATGTGGGGGCCGATGTCTACTTTGAATCACTCCAGCTGGAACTACTGGCAATTTGAGAAGCTTGCACATGCAACTCGAGCATGAAAAAATGAACAAAAAAAAACTTTGAAGGCCTCGTAGATAGCCAATCCGATATGAAAGCTATGGACTTGGCTACTATGTCCTCCAAACTAGCCTTAGAGTCACACTGGTCTGGGTTCCAGGGCACAGTGATATATAAGGAAACGAATCTGCAGAAGGCCAACCTCTGATGGAGGGCGTTTATTTACTTCCCCATATCAAGGATTATATGGCCGAAATGTTCTCCATATTCTAATTGGAGACCATGCGTCCAAATTAGTTATTCCGCACAACCACCACAGCCGGGAATGAAAATTTTCTCCGCAAATGCCAGGCACAAGCAAGAGCCAGACTCCGTGTACTCTGCCACCATTCTTCGACGACCTAAACGACATCTCGGACAAAGGAATACGAGATCAAATACTGTTTCTGAATTCCACAGGCTGTGGAATCATCTACCAGGTCACAGTCGTCGTTGTAACAAAAGAGCATATTCTAGTGCTACTTAGATTCATGCTGAACCTATCTATCTACCTACCCATATTGACAAGCTCCAAGGATTTGCACCAAAGAGCAGGACAGGTATGATAACGGTCTTGTTCAATAAAATCCCAGCTCTACCAAACTGCTTTCTGCGCCCAAAGAAATAGCGATTGGCAAGAGTACATCTGCGTATTAATTCTGCACCACTATCATTGCTGGTGGTTACTGCGGAGCCAAGATGTGTCCTTTATTTTGCCCATGCTTACCGTCAGACTTATTTTAGCTGCTTCGCCCTCAATACGTACGATAGCTTCATTGATGGGTATTTCCAATCACAACAATGCCATCGGCGTACGCAAGTTCTTATACGTAGTCGTGCCTCTTTCGACAGTGAGGTATGCATGATTCTTTCTAATAGCGATGTAAAAAATATCAAATTACAACTCTATCTAAAGCATTTATTGGCTTCGAAGTTCTCTATAAAGTCATTCTTTATATCCAGCACAACCAGACGAATGGCAGAGTTGTGAAAACCAAACATGTCGTTGAACAGCTCGTCCTATGCACCATGTCACCTGCAGCTTTGAAATCGACGAGAAGATGGCAGGTGTCGATCTAAGTTTCCTGGGGCTTTCCAGTGTCAGCCGTAGGATGAATACTTGATCAGTAACACACTCTCTGGCTCTGAAATAGACAAAGCAGAATGTTTATGAATCTTTTTAGACGCGAGCAAAATACGCCGGAAAAAATCTTGTAGACGATGTTTAGGAGACTCTGGGTTACCTCTTTGCTTCGTACAGTCAAAAGTGTTTCATTTTGTGTGAATCGGACAAACGATATCTTTATGATGAGCTGGGACATCATTACTACGTCATCTTCTGCCGCTTTAAAGATAAGAGATAGACTGCCTGCGCCAGCAGCTTTATTAGATCTTTGTTTCGACATTGATACCTTGATTCGCCAAGGTCAGCTGGTCTGATTAAATGATTCGTTCTGCGAAACAGCGGTATTTTCATCCGCAGAAGTAGTTTTTCCATATTCTCTACACGGACTACGAATCACCTAAAAATGGTTCTTGCTCATGTTAGTAGCCTTCTATTCTTGCTCCGTAGCTCTAACATATTCAATTAATTCTTTGATAAGATTGCCATTTCTGATCTCAATCTTGCGCTTCCGTCCACCATCTTTTTCTTTCGCCCCCTTCTTTTCTGCTTTTTGCCCATGAAACCTACTATCAGCGCTCGTCCTTCGATGCAGCGGATGTTTTGCTTCATGAAACTGTCAACGGCATGCCAGTGGTTTCATTGTCCCGGAGGTCGCTTTCCTAAAAAGATGACTCGGCGATCCATATAAAAATGAGAACAGCTGAAGGAGGAAAGATCATAAAATTCTCCACAGAGATGGAAGAATTTCAGAGGTCTGTGTCGGTGCCAAGGACATGAAGACTACAGAAAGTCTGCTGTAAGGCAGAGTAACCATTCGACTTTGAGTCATCTAATTTCTTAGAATGAAGACCCTTAAACTGAGCCCTTTCTAAAAGCATCTGTCTTCCCAATACCGCGTACAAGATGCTGTCTGTACAGTCAAGGCTTAGCTGTGAATGCATGCAAAACCGGTACATATACCTAAGTATGTTGTTAACGGGAATAAATGAGCATCGCTACTATCTCTTAGCGTAACAATTCTTCACAAATCTAACAAAATGTTACACTTTGCAATCGCTGTTTCCTCAGGCCTCTCACAAACGCTAAGGATGCTCTGCACCATCCCAATCCCAATCCATCTTTACAGCGCTGAAGATAGACACAAGCAAAATTAGATGAAGATATCCATAGTTTTGTTAAAAGTATTTCGTAAAATTGCTGTTACCGCATGCATTGAGAAGGAAATATGAGAGCCAACTCTGCCAGCTGTATACCGACATTGACCTTGACGAAGGTTTGCAGCAATTAGGATTAGGATAGAAATTGGACACAAACTTTACAAAATATAGATCGTGCAAGAACTGAATCCCAACGGCGAGTGGGCCTTAGAAAAGCTGGAGGAAGATCCGCTTTTTCATCCAAAAATTATCTTCAGCGACGAAGCTCATTTCTGGTTTCTCATTTCAAACTGATTCGATGAGCAATGTCTGGCATAAGCTGCCAATACACCCGGAAAAATACACTGTTTGGTGGGTCATATGGTCCGACGGAATCATTGGCCCGTATTTATTCAGAGATGACCGTGAGAACAACGTTACCGTCAATGGTGCCCGTTGTCGTTCAATGATTTCGAACGCATGATTTGAACCCGGTCGACATGTGGTTTCAACAAAACGGCGCTGCCCGTCACGAAGCTCGAGCAATTTATCTCTCGTTTTGGACATAATTGGACACTCCGTATGGACCACTTTAAACGTAGTCGCAGATCTTTAAAAAGTAAATGGCAAGCATTGATTTATAAACTCAAATAAAAATGACAGCACACTCTGCAAAATTCATCAACTTAGTAGACCTTACCATGCCTTAGTTGAAGCGCACAAGTTTGCCAGGACCTTGACCCTGTTGAAGTGCATATCTGAAGAGGTTTATTGGCTGTGGATCAGGTTCACCTCAGACGATTGCTACTAGGAAGTAACCAAGTAACGATTGCAATAGAACTCGACGAAATCTCCAAATTAACTGCTTTTCAAATCTCTTCTTTTCGAGTGGGCAATGGAGGTTGAGTCTGAATTGTTATAGATTCTAGTGATCTGCACCGAGATAAACCCTTAAGTAGGTGACTGCTTTAAGTCTCTCTCAAGTCCACTAGGACCATACAGATGGCATGTTCTTTGTCATACTAACGATGACTCAACCTAAAACTGTCATTCTAAATTTGTTTAATAGAACTGGTCCTAGCATCGACTCTTGTAGCACTCCTTGACATGGGTGTGTATTAATTTTTTTTCTTGAATCTCTGAAGAAACCCTTTAAGTCAGTGTCGCTATTACACTAAGAAGTCTCTTTTTTATACACTTCTTGTAGAAACTAGGAAACTTCTTCTCAATTTTTTCCATCTACACAGAATTGCAGTTGTAATTTAGAAAGTGGTTTCGATTTCCATAATATTTCTGACCATCTGCGTACCTATTTTTAGATCCTATTCCATAGTAAGTAATCCTCTTAGACTAACTTCCTTTAATCCAACTGATTACATGAAACCAATTCAAGTGAACATCGCTTATCGTATTTCCCTTGTTTATGTGAGTTTTCCATTAAATCTGACAAGTTCGGGTCTAAGGATTTACACTTTCCCTCAATTTATTTACCACTTACATCTAAAGTAGCCTTCCGTTCCCCTTAACATCACCAAATGCCGTCATTTGCTGAAATTTAAGCACATTATGTACCTTTCATCTTCATTGAAATGCATCACTTGTCGCTCGATACTTTGCTTAAATTATTCTCCCTCTCCTGTTGAATTTGCTTCTACATTCTACAAATGTCAACCCAAAAAGAAAGAGAGAAAGAAAAATAAAAAAAAGATTCTTTCGTGGATTTTTTTTTCATTCCCAAAGTCCAAGGTTACATCCTAAATAAGCCTCCACACACATAAATTCCTTCCACAAATATTCACCTCGATTCGGTTCGTTCAATTTGACACAGCACACATTCCGGATGCATGGGGTGACTTGGGGTAATAGCATATATGCCTACGGGTATCCCGGGATACAGGGCTATGGAAAAACATGTAAATGGATGGTTAGACAAGGATACATGGGCCCAAATTCGTCCTTTAAACCTATTACGCATAAAATTAATCAACAGGAAAAATACATACACTAAAGGGGTGGAACGATAGGGGGAGCAGCTACAGCAACTAACCAAACGAAAGGAAAGGACATTTCCCCTCAAATCAAAAAAAAAAGGGACCTTCGGTCTTTAAAAAGGCATTGCAGTACCCAGTGGTGGTGGAGCTCTTTCTTCTCCAAGATACTCTTCTACGAGTGATGAATCTTAATCAAGTGGAATGACCCGCATTTTGTGGGGCGATCCAGGTACTGGGGTTGGTTTTGGTCGTTATTTTTTGTTCACTGAAAAAATGATGATGTCCTTGCTGTTTAAAAATGAAAATAGGAAAAAAAAATTAAAAATAAAAGCCAAGAAGGGGATTTATATAGCAGAAACCATCTGTAGGGAGAGATGATTTTCTAATCGGGATCGATTCAATCAGTGGACGAAAGGAAAATCAATAGACGGTGGGCTGTCGAACGGCACCAAGGGTAGAAAGGAGATTAGCGATGAATTAAACGATTCCAGATGCTGGCAATGGAAACGATTCCCTGTGTAACTTGATGCTAATTAAATGTTTACTCACAAATGGCTTCGTTTTCTCTAAATCTTAGGAATCAACTGAAAGGAGACTGCCTCCGTCTGGCTTGGAGATGAGAAAGTGGATTTTAATATTTAAACCTTGAATCTTTGGAAAGTAAGGAGATTGTAGTAGGGTCAGGGTTGGAAAACCAAACGTATTAAGGGATATGAATAATGTAGGAATTTAGGGCCAAACACGTAGGAATTAAGTTTTGTGGCAGCAGGAAATTGAGTAGACTTGATAGTATAAATGATAGCTTAGGGCTCTGGCATTTAGAAATTTCGTGATTGCCAAGCAATGGATTTGTATTTAATAGTTACATATACAAGATTGGAAGTTATGCTAAATCACATTAAGAATTAATAACTACAATAGTTTGGATAAATATGATTTTATCCTTGAACGGAGGTCAGGAAACCTTTGCCTTTATACAATAGATTTCGTTTCAAATCTTGGTCTTAACAAACCTGAAACGAAAGGTGATACATGGTGATATAAACGACACCAGGTGAATGTTGTTAATTTCATTTAAAAGTTTCAGAGGCAGTCGGATTACCCAAACACAGGAAGGGGAGCGCTTTCTTGTTCCATTGTATAAAGGCAAAAGCGACACGAAAAAGTGCAACAGCTACCAATTGGCGAATCTAATATCATATTCTATGAAAATGGACGAGAAACTTCTAAGAAGTCGAGACTGGAATATTATTAAACTCTTTGGCCATGAATGCGGCTTAGTGAGGGGCAGTTAAACATACAACGCTATTCAAAGTTAAACAATAATAACGAGGAAACATCGGGATGCTTCGAAAATAACCGGAGAATTTGAAGCTAGTACTGGACTACACCACGGCAGTGTACTGTGGAAGATTTCCTATTGAAGTAAGACTTTGACGTAACTGTTGCAATCGTTCTATGCAAACCATATCAAGTGGTCAAGAGCAGTGCTTGGTTTTTCTCGACCATGTTCACAAAACTCATGTTTTGATGTAGAGGTGAGGCTGTACAAAAGAACGAGTGCGGCCTACGGTCAACAAAGCCAAAGAGCATGCGTGCGATCGACAAAATAGAGAGGTGCAACTCAAGGTTTAAGAAGTTTAACAAAAAGGTAAAGAGAACCTGTCAAGGCAACAAGATCTGAACTGAATAGAGTAGGGATGAGCAAGGCAACCTACTCCGCAATCGGTTCTGATGATGTAGAAAACCACTTCTGCAGAACAACTTAAACTCCGCTGTTAGCCAGAATGAACCATACAACCTGGTAGGTGAAGTCAAGGCATCCGTTCATACGACAAAAATGAAAAGAAGCTTCCAATATCTAAGCCAAAAAAAACCTGCTGGGCCCTACGGCCCATCTGCTAAGCTACTTAATGCAGCGGGGGATGACTAGGTAGGCACCACGCAAAAACTTATTACAAGATCTATCCCAATATAGTAGAAGGGAGTATGCATCAGTCTGTTTAATCTCATACGTATAAGTAAGGTACTATTTGGCAACTTAGGCAACAACCCATCCAACCCATCCTACTAGACGAAAAGACATCTCTCCTGTACAACAAGAGATCCCGTTGTTCACGGAAGAGGAGCTGATGCTAGCAGCAAACGCATTGCGAAATAAGAAGGCTCCAGGACCTGCCGGCATACCAGCAGAAGTGCTAAAAGCCATCGCTCGGACCTGCCCGCAGCTACTTTTGAACATGTACAATATCTGTCTGAAAGATGAGATTTTCTTTAAGAACCTGTAGCCTATAGACCACTTTGCATGTTGGATACGGCAGGGAAACTACTAGAGAAACTACTGAAACCACGGCTCAACACTGCAGGAGACCTATTCGAAAGACAACACGGATTTCGAAAAAAACTATGCTCAACAATTGGAGCAATTGAGGAAGTGGTCAAAACAGTGAATGCCGCTTATCGGGGAAGTCATCGCTCGAAAAAGATTGCCGTTCTGACTACCCTAGACGTGAGAAATGCCTTTAACACAGACAGATGGATAGACATGCTGAAATCGCTCAAGGAGACTTACAGGATACCGCAGTATCTACACCGTATAATCCAAGACTACCTCAGTGAACGAAAATTCATTTACCCCACCAAAGAAGAGTCTCGTGTTAAACAAATCGCAACAGAAGCAGCGCAGAGCTCAATTCTGGGACCCGACCTCTAAAACATATTCTAGCACCGAAATGCCTAACAACACCTACTTGATAGAGTACGCAGACGACATTGGCTCGGTGTTAACTGCAAGGGATACGGAGGAAGCACGAAGGAAGTTAAACCAAGTTATGAGACGTGTATTCGTCTCAGTTTTGCATCAGAAAAGACCGAGATTGTTCTACTGATCAGGAAACATATCCCGACTCAAGTCGAATTCCGTATAGGCCCAGAAGTAATCACTAGCAAACACGTGGTAAAGTACATACCATAAATACTATCGATTCCAAACTTTCTTTCTGGTATCAATAAATCCGGTTCCGAGCGCTCATGGCAAACGTTGGAGGATCAAGAAAAAGCAAAAGAAGGCTATCCATGACAATTACACAGTCTATTCTTCTGTATGGATGCGAAATATGGGCAGACGCACTCAAACAGAAGAAGCACAGGAAACAGATGGCAGCAGAACGGAGACGCGGAGCCCTGCGCATCGTAAGTTCTTACCGCACTGTATCAGAACCAGCCGCTCAAGTCGTTCTAACACCCATTGACCTCTCCGCCTCATAGAGAAAGCTGGTGATGGAAGCGACAACCACTGAAGTAAAAGAGCTCACCAATCATCTATGGCAACTAAGAAGGAAATCTGAAACAAGAGGTAGATGGACCGCCACCACGGAGTTCCTAACCGGACATGGATATTTAAATGCATACCTGCCTACTCAGGATGCGAAAACTAGACAATGCGACGTGTCAGTACGGCGACTCACTGGTAGACGACGCTATTCACACTTTTTTTACGTGCAGCAGATGGACAGCGGAAAGACAGCAACTGGAATCGGAGATAGGTTATATCTCCCCCGAAAATATTATATCGAAGATGATCTCAAGTGAATATATCATCCGAGTATCATCCTTTATCGAAACTTTGCTGAAAACCAAGAAAGGATAAGAAAGCCAGAGCACCTCTTATTAGAAGAACAGGAAAACTCATGAGCTAAGTTTTTCATGTCGCCAAAGAGATACATATGTATGTATATCTTAATATCACACACTTGAGATGAGGGATTTACAAAGAGGATAAAAACTTTAATCGGAACCATTAAGCTCAAACGAGGAATAGGGATGTACGACAGACGGCAGAGTATAGAACAGGGAAAGCTATCAACCTGAAGTAATGCAAAAGCGGTCTCAGGGTGAACAGGCTGCTTTATAAGGGCCACTTGATAGACAGCCCGCTGTCCCAACGTCCTTTAAAAAAAAGGTGTTTTAGTCATGGAAAGCCTCATATAACACCATCTATAAACAGGAGCTATACAGAGCCATGTTCTGACATGACAGTTACTACAACCAAACACTTCTGATTGTTCGGAATAACGTCAAATCACATGACCTTTGATCAATTGGCACGTCCATTTCTTGAAATGACTCTACTGCCAGATGTGTTTTTAGTGAAGCCATGTTTTTGGCGGGGAAGAGCATGGTCCTGTTGGAACAACAGTTTTTCCACATGGTTCTCAAATTATCGTTGATCATCGCCTTGTGCCGGTTTCTGTAAACAGTCACTAGTGTCTCAGTTTTGAAGAAATAAAGACCGATGATACCACCGACATTCGTCCGCACAATTCGGTATATTTTTCTGAACCCAATGCCGTTTGTTAAACTTCTTAAATTTTCTTACTGTAAAAAAGAAATCAAAACGGCTATATCCAACACCATAAAGTAGCTTTTATGCTATCAAGTTTATTGTCTCGGCAGTAACAATGTGAACGATCCTTAAGGCTCTTGTGGAGAGAATGCTACGACCAAATAAATCTGGTAACTTTTGCAACCAGCTGCTTGTTCTTAGTCATGCAACACTAACCAAGGCATCTTATTGGATCATAAGATCTGCCACAAAGTCAGACAGGATAACTTACTCTTAAGGGTCCGAGATACGAGATGTGGAAAACCCGCATAATCATCACCTTATGTATGTCACTCTTTAACTGCGAACTACAATATTTCCACAATGAACAAGGAAATGAAGTTACAATGTCGACTAGCTTAAGAAGCCTGTGGCCCGGAGCGAAAGCTACTCATCCGACCATTCAGACTGTCATCTTCACTGCTCCATTCATTGGATAGCCTTATAAATAATCATGTCATGAACGTAATTGGTAAGTACGACTTATCTAGGACATAACATGACTATGTCAAAACAGCTTTTTTTCCCTAAAAAAATCGTTTGGCCTTGCAGATACCTTCAAATCAATTCTATTGCCACCATTAGCATTTGAGCTGGAATAGGTCAACGTTTGCCGATATAATAGGCATTACTTCCATTTTCTTGGATACATGTGGTAGATGAGGTTTTGAGTGTACTAGAAAGCAATGTCTCAATCTGATGATTGTCATCTAGATTCATATCTTTGAGTGTTAGTCGAGCTTTAAAATATAAACCTTCTCAAACAGTGCAAATACATTGTAGGCAAGAATATTAGCTGAAACTACTCCATAAGATATGCAAAGCACAATCTAAATCTAAAATCTCATACCGCCCAATCCAAATTACAAAAATACGCATTTAGATTAAACCGTAATTAGAAATTGATTGCCGTCATTAGCGCCATGTGAACATGCCTTTCCACATGTAGACGATGAAGACTGATTAATTTTGACATCAGAATGTTCGAGTGAATTGAACAGTACAGAAGCCAGTGGAAATCATTAACTTTCTACATGGACAGATACATGGTAGAGGTCAATATAGAATCTTTTCTTCAGAATTAACAAAGAAAACTTGTCACAATCAAACTCTGACGCTACAGATTATTGGTATCTGCGAGAAGTTAGAGATTAAGGCTAGTAAATTAATGTACTGAATAGCTCAAAACACTGGTCCAATAAATCTTCAAGAATTTTACGCATCAAGATCTGAAGCTTGCATGTACTGTTCCCATTAAGAAGTAATGTTTTTCCATTGATTTTTCCATTCTCTGGGCTTTGTATAGCATACCGGGGGCAACATTTGCCCTCCTAATTCTGCAGAAGATATCTACGTATCTTACGTCATCGCTCTTAGCCGAATCTTGATCAATTTCTTGTCCTCCAATTATTCACAATCACAGTCACATCGCACAGAGATACCACAGATGTCATAATTCATTGAATTCCATTGCCATTTTCTTCCCAGTGCTGAACGACAGTGAGAGTATATGAGTACATCACCGGTGTATCTACTTCACTACCTTCTCATGCAGCCTTGATAATAGCTATGAGTCTTTTTGGTCGGGCTCACCAGCACATGTTCCTTCTCTAGTTAGCCCAGGCCTCTTCAGGCAGCTCGTTCTTTAGCTGTCGTCCATTCGCAGCATTTGCTTCTCATTTTTACTAGAAGATCCGGAGTAAATTCTGAAATATTTGCGTCGCAAGGCAATCCTACTGTTGTCAATCGAAATACTGAAGTTTTCCAGGCCTGAAATTTACTTACTTTAACGCTAAATTAGGTTTCTATTTGAGACAGAATGAAATTTGCTTTAAGGCAGAGGTATTCATTTGGTCTTTCTGCATACTGTAGAGTCATGCCATCTGCATATGAAACCCAATTTATTCTTAAAGAAGATGCAAGCAGCCCTAATGCCAGTTTGGGTCTTGAAAAACTCTCCCTTAGACATGTCCAGCAATTTTATCGGTAATCTTATTGCTCGTGATCCTTGATCGAGACCGAAACAAGTCTTCTACCTGCTTTCGGCATGTCACATTCTAGAACTAGCTTCTTATGGTAAGACCTTAAGCACAGCTAGTCTGTCGCATATTTCGTTCACCTTGCAACAAATTTTCACAATGTATGTTGGTTCATTTTCATTTCCGTTTGGAGGATGGTTTAAGGAAACCCTAGATGTCCACTTAGCAACACTGCCAAAAAGCCATCAGAGATGCCGCTTCTGGTGAGCTGGGCTTACCTTGACCACCACAACGAAACGCCTGGTTTGATGACATTTGCCAGCAAACAGATGCAGCTACAAATGATGCATATAAATCGGCGCTATATAGTAGGAATGGACTTCTCGAGTTCTATAAACAGAAGAGTGGAGAAGAGCACCGGCTTCTTAGGAGAAAGGAGCATGAGAAATGCGTGGAACATCGCAGAAGAACCACAGTCGATGCTGAGGATTCGGCAACAGCATTTCTGAAGACTGTATAACGTGGATGATGTACAAGTACCCCGTCGGGTGGAATAAACCTTTTAACCTGGATGATGTGGACCAAAACAATTGCTAGAGCGAACGCCATGACAGCCGAGCTCTTCAAAGCGCCAGGCGATGACTTGGTCACATGCAGCATACAGCAAAAATATTTTTGTAAAATGTGGTCAGTCATGAATGGATCTTCAGCATTGTTTGTCCAATACTCAAGAAAGTAGAACCTCTTCTCATTCTGTCTTCTTTACATCGCCTGCAAGATCTTATCTGCCATATTGAGTGAACGCCTGAAGCCGTTCTTCAACACACATATCTGTGTGGCTTCAGACCAGGAAAGTTCACTATCGACCAAATGTTCACACTACGGCCGATCTTGGAGAAAATCTATGAGCTTCAGATCGATTCACACCACCATCGTGTAACACATCGTCTATACTCGTAGTTTTGGCATCACTGTCAAACTCCTCCGTCCGTTCTGGATGTCGATGGCGAATGCTCGCTACTCCATTGACGTCGGTAGAGATCTTAACGAGAGCTTCGATATCAAACAAGGATTAAGACAAGACGTTTTTCTGTCATGCGATTTCTTCAACATAGTGCAAAACTCACGCAGTCTTTCAAAAGTCTGTCCAATAACTGGCATATGCCGAAAATATTGATATAATCGGAAGAAAGCAGCGTGTTGTCGGTGACGCTTTTGCTAGTATTGAAACGGAAGTTGCAGAAATGAGTTTTTCCGTCAACGAGGACAAGATAAAATATATGCTGTCAACCAAAAACACCCGCGTTTCGGACAGAATGTCACCATCTTCACATAGGTATTATTTGTAAGTAGTTATGGAGTTTGTCTACCTAGGATGGACACCAACGATTCGCTCCAAAAAGTCTGTGAATTCCCCTCAGAAGGACAGTGCACTAGTGGACGACCGCGACGCAGATGGTGTACACAAGTGAAACGGGACAACAGCCAGCGTTCGTAACTGGAGGCAGATAGCGTTAGATTTAGCTGGCTGAGGCTTAAGTCCACCTCGAAATGAGGTATCCAATTGGCTTCCTTCTTCGTTTGGCCTTCATTTTCTCTATGCACCGAACATGTAGTAGACTCTTAAATAAGGTGAAGAGAAGCTGTCTCACACAATCCATTTAGGTTGTGAAAAACCAGCGCCTCCCCATCACACTGCCTAACAAACATCGTCAAAAGTTAGCCTATGTCATGAAAACCATCCAAATCATCATGCTTCAGCGAATTGTTTTTTTTCTTATTTTTTAAACTTCGCAACTCAACTTTTAGTGGACTAAGTTCCCACAAAACCTTCCGTTCAGTCTCAAGAATATCGCTCTGACCGCAATGCTTATGAAGCACAAAATTTTATGGCTCATGCTTCCCCCACACATTACATAGTCATAGTCATAGACTTTCCATAAACTAACCGATGTTACATACACTCCTACAATCTCAACCATCATCCTTATCTGGCTGAAAAAATATTTACAAAAACTTTACCCCACCCGATCCTTCATCCACCAAATGACCTCAATAGAAGTTTATCTAGCACAGTAGTAGTTGGTATCTTTCCATCACAGTTTAGACTAAGAAGGTTCCCTTTTCATATCCACCCAACCACCCCCTCTCAACTATGGTCGTCAATTGAATTTGCCAGTATGCTGAAACAAATAATAAAAAACCAACAGAGAATTTGTAAAAAAATAAAAAAGAAAACAAAAATCAGTGCTGCGTATAGGCAACGAGGTTTTCAGTTGCCATAACATCCTCTTTGTAAAGAAAAATTGGAGCGTAACGCTCTAGGTAAACATCCTACTCATCACTTGGATTCTACTAGAGTTCTGTTCTGCTACACCAAGCCTCCAATGCTGTAGCTTTTGATTTGTTTTCGCAACAGTTGACTGTCTAAAGAGCAGTACCAGTTCGACAGAATCTCAATTTTATTTAGACACAGATACCACTATATCTATGAGCATTCGTATCCTTGCATATTGAAGATACGTTTGAATGCACACATGGGCATAGCATTTATTCGCTTGAAATATCCTACACACCATCGGCACACTCAGATTTTCAGAACGTCTCTGCAAGCTTCGATAAACCATATCCTGAGATTGAGCTCTCCTGCACTTCCTTCATCCTTTGGCAAGGGATTTTTGATTTTCATTTTCCTTTTCTTAATAGATACCATATTTCTTATTTATAATTTTAAGGCAAAAAAAAAAAAAAAATCCTTTTTGCATAAAAATTAAATGAATTTAAATTTTATTTTTTTGTTTCCTTTCTCTCGACAGATTCTGGGAGATTTCTTCCGAAAGATTGCACTCTGAATATGAGAAGATACATCGACAAGGACGCCCTTAGCTATGCTTGCCACTGTTGCCATCAGTTAACCGACAAAAGGAATTTTTTTACTCAAGTCTTTCAATACTAAAGAAAAAAGGATACCCATCACGTTCTGTCTTTTCTCGAAGGAAGTCGGTGTTTTTTTAAGTTTTAATCCTTCAAGTCCGATCCGGAAAAATCTTCTTTCGAAGGAGAAGTGGATAATTTCGTGAAATTAATTTTTCAATTTATTTTTATTTTTTTCATTTTATTTTCGGTTGCACATTTTCATTTCTGTCCTTGGATGTGCTTTCGTGTGCATTGTCCTTTGCCAGTGTGAAGTGAAGGATTAAATAAATAAAAAAAAATAAATAAAAGATCAGGATAAATGGCGTTAACGATGATTCACTGGCATAGATCCTGATGAAAAGTCCTTTTTAGTTTTTGACCAAGAGAATTGTGTTTCTTTGTGTTATTTTCGACGGGTTCGGTAACTCGTATCTATGTGAAAAAAATCCTTACGTTGTTATTATTATTTTTTTTATAAATAAGAGAAGAGAAAAAAAAAATTAAGATAAAAACAACTTCATTGGAATTGAAGCAGAGAGGAGGAGAGAGAGCATGGTGAACAGAATGATGCAGAAGATGCGAACACTCGGATACCTGTTGGCAGTGATATTTTTCACTGGAAATGGTGAGTACCTAGATACATATTTGAGCTAATTGAATTCCTAATTATCACAGTGGGGGTATGAATTAAATTTTTTTTTATTTTTCTTTGTTTTTTAATTATTTGGCTTGTTTTTGAGTAACTTAGCGAAACGTTAAACACCATGGAGAATAAGCGGGCCGGGGCCAGTGGGGATCAGGTGTTTGGCAATTTAATTTTAAGACCATTCCATTTAAGTTGGAACTTTTGGGTAAAATTTGACTTTACTGTGGAAGAAATACATTGTTTATCTCTTTAAGAAACAGATAGCCAGAGTGTCTTTTTAGTTTACGTCGGTTTACACTTTGCTTATCGGCAGTAAATCTATCTTACAACTAATCGTATGATTTAATTTTACACTACATGTCATTTTTAAGAAGAATAAAAAGCAAAACAAAAAAAAACACTGTGGCGCCCGGTATGGGCCATAACCTAGCTTCTCGACACTAATTTGTGTTGGTCATGTTGTTATTTTTGTCACATCTGAGCGGGTCCTATCGGCCAACCTAAACATGAGAAAGCATGTTAAAGGGAAATTAGCTGAAGCTAAGCGAGCGATTTCGTGTGGGTGGGGCCGCTGTTTCAACAATAAATATATAGCTCATAGTGCCAAGGAAAAGTTCTTTTGTATGGTGCTCAAGTGAGGGGATACCGCTCGTTCGATGAAGTGGAGGAGTTTCTTCATTACTTTCTTGAGCGCACTTTTCGGTTGCAAGTAAGCACACCCAATTACATGCTGCACCTCGAAACTGGGACGGCACCATTGGTTTTAGAAACTTTGAAGATGCATTTCGACTATATCGTTAAAGTGATGGCGATGTACGAAGAAAGGTTGTCCAGGATAGTTATTATGTACATATATCCCTACAAAATGAGAAAACCTCATCCAAGAATGGAGTCACCTAGCGTCTTACTGCGGACATGAACTTTCATTAACAGCGCCAGAGGAGCGCATATCATTAAGAAGACAGTTTGCCACCTTATTGGAAAAAATTAGTGTAGTCACTTACGAAAAAATATGCTGCTGAAGCTCGAGCTACTCAATATCGGCAACAATCGGCAGGATAAGTCTTAATAATTAATAATAATGAGTCAAAATTCAATTGACAAAATAAGCTTTATAAAGCATGTTTTTTAAGAGCTTGAGAGCTTTAAATAATAATACAAGGTAGAAATATCATTGAAATGAATTTTTTATTATAATAATCTGATAGATAATTTTATTTCATTTGTTTTTTAAATATGATTTCTGGCATATGCCTGTCGCTGCTACGAGTTACATGGTCCATTCGATCAGTCCAATTTTTCACTACTTTTTCCAATAAATCTGGTCGTATGGCGTCAATGGTGGCTTGAATATTGACTTTCAATGCTTCAAGAGTTGCTGGTTTGTCGGCATAACCCAATGACTTAACATAGCCCCATAAACAGTAATCGAGAGGCGTTAGGTCGCACAAATGAGGAGGCCAGTTAACAGGACCACTTCTGGAAATAAAGTTGACACCAAATTGAGTTTGCAATAAATTTATGGCTAAGCGCGCTGTATGGCAAGTTGCGCCGTCTTGTTGGAACCAAATGTCATCGATGTTTAGCTGATTAATTTTTGGAAACGAAAAATCAGTCAGAATGGCTCGTTAGCGCTCGCCATTCACCGTAACGGCAGCTCCTTCCTCATTTCGAAAGAAATAAGGACCACCAGCGTGTAAACCGCACCAAACAGTCAATTTTAATGGATGTAATGGTGATTCGTTAACAGCTTGAGGATTGTCTTCGCGAAAACGATCAATAACTGCACGAATTGCTTGCTCACTAGGCCGATTATGTGGACCGTAAAATTGACCAAGTGCTTTATGAACTTCACGAATAGATTTATTTTTTTCATAGTAAATTTTCACAATTTGGAAGCGTCGTTCTGGCGTTAAATGATTCATGATGAATTGCCAAACCTTATTTGACAGAAATGTCAACACAGCTGTCAAACTATAGACAACAACCATCGAAACTTCTCTAAACTTGCTACTGGATACCCACTTTCCTGGTAGCTCCGCATTCACGGCCAGCAAAGACTTCAACAGGATTACTCTAGCCGCAACAAATATCCTCTGACATAATCATACCACTGCTTGAAAATATCATGATGTGCTGCGTAGAACTAACTCACATTCCTCTGGCATGGAGAGAAGTAAATGTGGACTTCATCCCCAAAACATGGAAATGCTCTCATGTCTCCCCCAAAGGGTTTCAGACCTATTAGTCTATCATCTTTCCTTCTGAAAACTCTAGAACGATTGATTGATATTCATATACGATGTAGTCCTAAACCTGGACTTCTATCCTCGGCACGACATGCCTACTGCGAAGGAAAGTCGGTGGAAACGGCTCTATATTCATTTACTAGCCACATCGAACGATCCCTACATTATTGAGAATATACGAGTACAATGGTCGCTTTCCTGGAGATAGACGGCGCTTTTATAACGTCAACACATCTGCAATCACGACTGCGCTGTCAACTCTAAAGGTAGATGATTCACTTGGAGAACTGATCGATCTAATGCTAAAGCATGTGTGAGCAGAGGTACGCAGCCAGGACTATAGACCATCCCTCAATTAAAGGTTCTACCTTGGTCTTCTCTGACACAGCGAAATATTTGGGTCTAATTTCCAACAGGAAACTAAGTTGCAAACCTTATATTGAACAAAGAGTAAAGAAAGCCTCAGTAGGTCTATTCTCCTGCAAATGGGGCCTCCAACCTCGTATTGCCCATTGGCTATACGTCTCGGTTACTAGACCGATACTCACTTTTGGGGTGGTTGTAGGGTGTTTGTAGGGTGGATGGCCTTACACAAAGCAATCAACTGCATAAAGCTCAGCAAAGTCCAAAGAACAGCATGTCGAAGCATAAGTGGAGACCTACGAACAACTCTCTCCGCTGCACTGGATGTTTAGTTCACTTGGCATCCCTCGACTTTATCAGCAACCAAGTAGCAGTTAACGTAGGTATTCGCCTTATAGCAACTTCACATTGGACAAATAATATTTTTGGCCACGCTAATATTCTAAACACACTAGGAATCCTACCAGAGAACATCGACTAAATCAACCTAAGACATTGATTTGACAAAAACTTCCACGAAGCATTCCCTCTAGATACTTCTGGGAGGAGAATGCCTTCACTAAAAACGATTCAATACAGCTCTAAAAGGACGGTTTAAAGATTTATAGTGGGGTTGGTGGCGGTTTTTTTCGGTAATATGCGTAACCTACGGCTTTTATTCCGGCTTCCTATTCACTGCAGCGTGTTCCAGGCGGAAATTATGGAAATTAAGGAAGTCATGTCCTGGCTGAAGAGAAACGTGAAATCTGCAATTGTTACCCGCGTTTTTTGCGATAGTGAGGCCGCTATCAAATCTCTGGACTCATGTTCTTTTAACTCAAAGACCAGTATAGACTACCGAGCATCTCTGATGGAGATGCCAAGGCAGTTTAATATTCACCTTTGCTTAGTGCCGGGACATAGAGAGAGGGACATCCCATTGCAGGGCCGACGAACCCATTCCACCTGAAAAATAACATTGGTATACCAATCATTACGCGCAAACAAGAAATGAAGCTGAATACTCTAATATGAACAAACCTTAGGTGGCCGATCGGATCAACATGTCTAGCAACCAAACAAATCTGGCCTAAACTGGATCTGAATCCTTCTAAACAGGAACATCGCAGCGCCATCACAGGTATCATCACTGGACACTGTCTCTTAGGTGAAAATGCAAAAAGGCTTGGCATTTCTGTAGAAGCTGCATGGACGAGGAAGACAGGACAACAAGTTGACTGCTATAAAACAAGCTTCTTGTCAGGGCTAGAGCCTTCTTGGCCTCAGCATAACCATGTTGTAAATGAAATATAGCTGAGGAAATCCGTGTTTGAAAGGAGTTCCTCACAAACTCTTATTTGGCTTCATTGATGCCAAAGTAATAAACCTTTGGGATAACCAGACATAGATAGTCTTTCCGCCAACATCATTGGCTTGTTTTCACCTTCGCAACCTGTCGTTGTCGTTTTCCCTCTAGGCTCTACTGACCACTAAATCTAAAATAGTTAAATTTAAAATTCATGCAAGAACCGTATGGCCATACGACTAAGTCATCTGAATCAGACTAAAAAGCTTCTTCAGGAATTTTAACTCCTCGTTATAGTTCCTCGATCTCGACGAGAATGACGCTAATGACAAACACTATTCAGTTAGGAATGAGCTCCTTTATCCCGCATCGGGTACAGAATATAAAACATCAAATACAGGCCTGGAACGACTCAAGCTGTTTCAGCCAGAATTGACTGTTCACACGCCTTAGATAGGCGTGAAGAAGAAATTGAGGCAAAAAGATGCCTCATCCTCTATCGCAGTGCTCATTTATTATGCCAGCTCTTTGGACAAGGCCATTTAGTTTTGTTCCACACTTTGCTTCCAGCACACAGCTTAAAAATTTGACACAAGGCAACATTCTCTTGAGTGCGTCAAATAGACAAATCCATTGTAAGTAGTAGAAAGAGTACTTTGGCATCTTTTGATGGTGCGCCATCTGTTGGTAACTTTTCAAATCATATGCTATTTTGACACTGACAGCTCTTATGCAGTTTAAAATTTTCAGATACTCAGTATTATATTTTTGCGATGCGAAATGTATTCATTACGCTTGAACAAAGTTGCGAAATAATACAAAGTCACTTCCAAAATGGCTGTGTTGGCGAAACAGTGCGAATTTTGAAAATAAATTTCTGGCGAAATAATGCACCAACGGTACCCAAGTTTGAGTAGAAAGTTCATGAGACTGGTTTGCTGATCGATAATCGAATATACATATTACCGTACTCGTCCTGTGCGTTTGATGTAGCAGCGAAAATGTGCACATACATCCGAGAACAAGCCAAAGATCTCAGCAACTGACCATCAGTCGCCTGAGGAGAATTTTCCGGACTTGCGCCAAAATGAACAGCCGTTTCGTTTTACTTCCCTGGTTGGGCTTTTGAGCAGCTCGAAATTAGTGAACAATTTTGCTCAGAAAATTATCTTTTTGGTTTCGGTGGCTAACTATATATAAACAAGCCAAATTGCCGTATTCGGGACTCGAAAAATGGCGGAGAAGCTACGATAAAGTGCATTCTGCCCTCAACACGGTTCATCTCAAACTTGGATGCTCAACTCATGAAAATAGATATCTAGAAATTGAGACGATTTCTAGTACAGTAATCGTAGATTTGGGTCAGAGTAGGCCGCACTTTAAAACAAAGCAGTCACTAGGCATGATTTGACAGACGGTAAAATAAGTTTTCAAATTATGTCAGAGAGTTAAAAAACATGCATTACTAAGTGGGGTGAAAAGTAACCTCGTTAAGAATAAAAAAAAAATTGTTTAAAAGCTTGATACACTTATTTCAGCGATTTTCCAACTTCTTGATCCCGTCCGAAAAGTAATTTTCCGGAAGGTCTGCAAAATACTCCTCCGTGGTGTCAATGATTTCCTCGCGTGAGCTGATTTTTTCATTGATGAGCCATCTTTTGAGGTTTGGGAAGAGATAATAGTCCGAGGGAGTTAAATCGAGCGAATACGGTGGATGCGACAGCAATTGGAGCCGTAAGTCATTGATTTCAGCCGTGGTCGCGAAGCTCTTATGCGCCGGCGCATTGTCTTGCAAAAACAAAATTTTTTTTCGCTTTAAGTGAGGCCGTTTTGCAGGGATTTCGACCTTCAATCGCTCCAATAATGCACAGTCATACTCGCTGTTGATGGTTTTTCCTTTTTCGAGGTAAACCACGAAGTGTATGCCATGACAATCCCAGAAAACCAACGCCATAACCTTTCCGACCCATTGAGCCTCCCTCGGCCGCTTCGGAGCACTCGTGCCGGCTTCAGTCCATTGCCGGGCACTCACTTTGTTCTCTGGTGTGTAATAGTGGATCCATATTTCATCAACAGTTACCAATCGACGCCTAAAGTCCGCCCGATTCCGCATCAGCAAGTCCAAACATTCTTTCGAAGTGCTCTCGCGTTCGTGTTTTTGGTCAGAAGTGAGAATGCGCGGCACCCAGCGGCAGGATAACTTTTTCATTTGCAGAATATTGCCCAAAATATAGCGTGTGTGCTCAGTACTAATCTTTGTGGTATCTGCTAGCTCGCGCACCTTCACTTTCCGGTTAGCCAGCACAATTTCATGTATTTTTTTGACATTGTCCTCTGTAACCGCATCGGAGGGCCTGCCGCTGCGGACTTGATCGGTAGTGGAGTTGCGGCCACCACGAAACTCTCGAAACCAATATTTGACGGTGTAATCTGACGGAGCATTAGTCTCATATTTCTTATGTTTCCTTCGCCGTTTTGCCTCTCAAAAAATAATGTTTTATGAGAGAACGAAAATCGTTTTTGTCCACACTCAACACCTCAACATCAATCAGCTGTCAAAACAAAACTAAAGACAGTATCGCACTGAAATTTGACACATCTGCTTAAATGTGAACGGACTTCAAGGCACCATAACTTTTTTTTGCAGTAGCAGCGCATTCCGGCGGTCAAGAAGGTTACTTTTCACCCCACCTAGTATATCGAAGACGACAGGACACCGTACAACGGTGTCCAGCTAGAGTCTTGGGTAGTGGCGCTAGAACCACATGATAAAGAAGTTGATGAACCGACGAATTTGTGCCATTTTTCATTCATTTCTTAGCTTATGACTGCTACAGCAAAATCTGAGAAAGAGGGAGTGAACTCGACCAAATAGTTAAGGTCTTGGTATTTCAATCGGTCGTCTTACACGCGCATCAGCTTCTGTACACCGAAAACATAAAATGTCTAAGTTCCCGGTGAGAGGAAAGGTTCGGCCAAATTTGCTAAGCCATTAGCTTAGTTTAGCCATATCCATTAGCTTGAAATCAGTTGATTAGACAGCTTTAATTGACATTTCTCCGGATTCGATCAGATAGTTGGAACAAAACCCTTACCTATAGGGAAACCAGGGATTTTCTGGTCATCAAAATTCGGTCATCATCAACTTAAACAGAAGCTGATTTTGATTCTGCTGATTTTGTTCAAATGTCGATATCCATCGCTGGTTTTGTTTTTATCAACGATTTTGGCTTCTTTATCCCATTTCAGTCCACTAGAACTGCAGCATTATTTGGCGGCAGCACCGGGCACATCTTAATGTGCATGCGAAAATCTATTTACAGGCGGTGACTCAGAAACTACCTAGTCAAGTCATAAGTACACAGAAAAATCAGCGCCAAATGCAAAGGAATTATTTTTTTTGCTTTTATTGGGTGATTCAATGGCTACAAATCATAGAACAACATATTCGAAATGACTTCCATTTGCCTTCCAACACGACTTAAGACGATGTGGCCACTCATCGATTGCGAGACGCACTTCATGCATGGGGATATTGTCCACATTGCACGGACAAGGGCTCGCTTCAACGACTCAATATTTGAGTGTCGAGTAGAGCAAGCCATGCCCTCTAATACGGACCAAAACTTGTAATCCAACGGGTTGAGATCTGGACTACCAGCTGGCCAATCATCCGTTGATATGAAGTCCTGAACGTTGATTTTGAGCCACAGTTGAGTCGTTTTTGCTTTGTGAGCTGGAGCAGAGTCTTGTTGGAAAGTTCATGGCTTGTTGTTGAATATTGATTGGTTGAGAGACTTCACAATGGGTTCCAAGACGGTCGACTGATATACTTTTCACTCCTTTCTCGCTAAAATGGAGCTTCGTAACGCCATCGTAGCACACTCCCCACCATACCATTACAGACGCGTGATGGTGGCCTCTTTGAACCCTCGGGATGAGTTGGGATGCATCTCTGGATGACCGAGCATACACACGATCGTTTTGCTAATTGAACGATTATTCTACGGTGAAGATTTTCTCGTCAGTAAACTGAGTCCTAAATCTTCTTTGATAATGCGATACATGGATTTTTGCGAAATTTACGGTTTCGGAGTTCTCACAGTGCGTGGACGGCCGGATCTTTGACGGTCTCGTACTCCACCAGTATCCATGTTGCATTTAAGAAGGCCAACTACAACAATACGATATTCGATGTCGCCCCATTCCATGTCAAAAACGAAATGGATGCGCCCAGTGTTGCATTCGTAATGAGTGAGTTCAATTGACTAGGTACCTTTTTTTTTGGGCTCTACTCAAGACGGAAGAAGAGGATGCAATATCAATTTCGCCAATTTCATCGGTTTTAGAGTGGCACTTCAATCCACTCCCTTTTTGGCACTACTCGAGGTGATTTTACGCCTTTTTCTACTCTTTTCTGGCCACTAGATGATAGTTTTTCAAAGTATTCCTTTCCAGAGCTCATGCGGTTGTTTGGGTTTGCTAGGACTAGAAGTCAAAGATAGCAATTTGACCAACCATTGTCCATCCAGCTTTTGCAGTTTTTCTTCATCATTCAAGCCCAATCGAAGGGGATACTTGTCTTAGAATGATTCGCAGGAGTTATTGAGATCGAAAATAGAAGAACACCTGGGTCAGCGGCGTGACCTAGTTTTCTGGTTGGCCCCTCCTGCAGTCGACAAGATCGTCAATATTGTGAGTACTAGCTGGCATGTATAAATCGCAAATCATCTCCAGTTTAAGACTTGAACTTGTTGGGTGCCACGACAGGCTGCCGAGGAAATAAGGGAATCGTTGAATCTGCAATGGTAAATGGGATCATTGGACAGAGAACTGAGGCACACCACAAATATATCTAAAGCCTTCAATTGCAAATTTTAAAGTAGGTTCTATAGTTACAGCTGTAATGTAGGTTCTATACTTGCCTCAGAGAGACTATATTTCTCACCCATCCCAGTTCTAAACCAGCGTGTACGCATCGCTTGTTTCAAACAAAATCATCCCCTTTGTCTATTTATCAATAAAGATCTGCCTCATAGTCATGGTCATAATGTCCCCCATCACGGTCACTAGTGGTCATCGACATTTTCCCAACAATCACTCACATCTACTCGTATTATTAGCTACTCACGGTCACCCTCTGTCTCTACTTGATTACATTTTACGGTCCAATTACCCAGAAAAAAAAAAACCATCATACCAAGGCCTACAATCCGTAAACAAAGCACAAGTCCCCTTTTCAACAATCTGCCAATCTTATTGAACAAATCTGACAGTTATTGTCCATTTTTGATGCGTAAAAGTCAAATCTTTGTCAAGCTCTTCAGATTCTTATATTAGAAAAAATAAAACAAAACAAATGTAGAAAGTCAATTTCGAAAATCTTATTTCTTCCGCATCCCTGTGCGTTCAAACTTTTTAAATTTAAAAACTTCTGCCCCAACAACAGCTCAAAAAAAAAACAAAAATAAAAAACGACACAACAGAACGACATTCTTCCGTCTGACACAAATATGAAAACAATTGTGTGACAATATGATAACCGGGGTACATTTCAAATCCTCTACCTTTACCCCTGTTCCCAGATGGTCGCTCGAAAACACACTCGTACATCTACTAGATTCAGACAGTTGAAACTCAAACCTACACCATTATCATAAGGCCAATACAAAAATATGAAAATTCCATCAACAAAGGAGATGAAATCCTTTTTGCCAAATAAAGAACAGAACAGGACCAAGAACGTCGATATTTTAGCCGTAGATAGGAATATTCTCACTCGTTCGGGAGTCGTGAGTCGTTTTCTCCACCCAGAGCTCTTATGGAATGTCACAGAACTTTTTAATAGAAAAATACTTTAGAACTCCAAAATGGAATTCTTCCGAAATCACTTCAAGATGCAATTGTACGAGTATAGATACAACTTTTTTGTTTTCGGGTTTGGTAAAGTGGTTTATGTGGGTGTGGCGGCATCACCACCTTTCCAACCACCAAATAGAAAAACGTTCAACTTTTATCCATAACTCCTTGTTCTTCGTGGTTGTGGCACCCCACAAAACCATAAGTTTCGTCCTTTATCCACATATTGTGGTAGATTTTCTTATATTTTTTTGAAATTCGAATTAAAATTTATAGTAAAACTATTTCTGAGAGTCATGCAGAAGAGAGTACTCACACGAGTAGATACATCCTTAATAAAGATTTGCATAATTTTGTTTCTGTGGCAGAATTGAGTGTACATATTGCAACGCTGTATGGTGTTAGAAGAAAGCAAGCACCAAGAATGAACCGAAGAAACAAACCAAAAATAAGAAAATAAAAAAAAAGTGCAGAAACATGTATCTGTCTGGCGTCTGTATTTAGATTTTTGGATTCTTGTATCCATGTTAGATTTAAATGGTGTACCGAGAGTATTCTAAATGGAAAAATCCTGTTTTTGTCACATAAGGATAGATATGTATGTAGATACTGGTATAGGAGGGTTGTTGTTTGTGTGCGGAGGAGTATAATTTATGTCTCCCCTGTTTGTTTCAGGGTCTGCTCCCAAGGATGGAGCGAAAGATATTCAAAAACTCAAGAGACAACACACCAGTGATGTATTTACAATAGCAGATGAAATTGTCTGCATTCTCGTTGAAGTTGAAATGAAAGATAAACGTTATTTGAAGAATTGTTTAACTGCGGAATGAACTGTAGGAGTGAGTGGGTTATAATCTCAAGTGGCATGGTTTTAAGTGGATGTCAGAGTAAATATGTTCATGACACAATAAATCTAAATTTTGGTTCTCTTTGTTCTTCGTTTTTACTTAGATAACCCACAAGGTTGTCAACTTACTACTTAAATCTATTTTCAAAGCATAATTACTTCGTCAAATATTTGGCTGTTCTTCATTACTCTCTATTTTGTAACTCCATCCCGAAGCGACGTGTCGATATATTTTCTGACAGTAATATCTAAAATCTGTCAAAAGAATATCACAGTTTCTTCCCAAAATCACTGTAGTATATCGAAATCATCACTAACTCAGCAGCGATACCGCGATTGTACAAGAGTCACTCATCACAATCTTGTAAAGGGTCTTCTTTTAAGAGCTTGAGAACTTTAAATAATAATACAAGACAAAAACATTATTAGAATGAATTTTTTATCACTATAATCTGGAAGATAATTTCATGGCATTCATTTTTTAAGTATGATTTCCGGCATATGCCCATCGCGGCTACGAGTTACATGGTTCATTCGATTAGTCCAATTTTTCACAACTTTTTACAATAAATTTGGCCGTATGGCGTCAATGGTGGCTTGAATATAGGCTTCCAATGCTTCAAGAGTTGCTGGTTTGTCGGCATAAACCAATGACTTAACATAGCCCGAAAAGAAGTAATCAAGAGGCGTTAAGTCGCACGAACAAGGGGGCCAGTTAATGGGACCATTTTTTGAAATAAAGTTGACAACATATTTATTTTGCAAAAAATTGATGATTAAGCGCGCTGTATGGCAAGTTTCGCCATCTTGTTTGAACCAAATGTCGTCGATGTTTAGCTGATTAATTTTTGGAAACAACAAATCACTCAGCATGGCTTGATAAAGGCCAACAGGTTGAGAACGGCAACGAATCGAAATTTGATCATCTTCTTCAACACTTCGCGCTACAGCAGCAATATTCTCTTCGGTACGTACATTAAGTATCTTTTTGATGGTTTTATATCGAGAAGAGAAAAATTAATGTGAAAACGATCAATAACTGCACGAATTGCTTGCTCACTAGGCCGATTATGTTAACCGTAAAATTGACAAAGTGCTCTATGAACTTCACAAACAGATTAATTTTTTTCATAGTAAATTTCCATAATTGGGAAGCGTTGTTCTCACGTTAAACGGTTCATGATGAATTGTCAAATCTTACTGAACAGAAATGTCAACACGGTTTGACATTGACAGCTGTCAAATCATAGACAACAACCATCGAAACTTCTCTTGCAGCTAAAAAAACACCTTTTATATTCCCATCTGAAATAAAAAGTCTTTCCATTCAACTAAGAATTTCTAAGACCGCACAACCTTGTTGTTAGACTTTTTTGGGCATAAGATACTGTCATCTTAAAGCGAACAAATACATTAAACCTGAAAAATGCCCTGCTTTGTGCGGCTTATGGTAGAATTGGCGCGTATTTTCCAACAATGACCGTGAGAACAACGTTGCCGTCTACAGCACTCGTTATCGCTCTTCGTTCTTCGATTTTTTTTTGCCTAAAATGCACAAGCTGAACCTGGCGAAATGTTTGTCCAGCGAGACGGCGCGACATGCCATATAGCACGCGAATCCATTGACCAATTGAGCAATGAGTTCGGTAAGCAATTTATCTCTTGTTCTGCTGCTTGTTTATTGAAACAGATTTTGGGTTGCCGCTAGCAGATTATTTCTTAACGTGCAGGAAGCTCATTTTCCAATGCCTTCAATGAGAATTGGTCTTACGACCGTAGTAAAGGTTCAGTGCATGACTTTAGGCTTTAGGTTCCGCCTTGGGCCTTCGGCATTCGCAACAGTTTTATGAATTCGCCTTCTTTTGTTTATTTATCACCTCAATTTGCAATGATAAAACTATTCAACTTTTGCGGGATGATGCATTGCATCCCGATTCTGATTTCAAGAAGAACTATCTCAGTCTTGACCTAAAAGATCTTTTGCACCAGTTTATCAGAATCTAGTTAGGTAAGTCTAGTTGGTTTTCTACCTTCCGAATGAAGTTTGGCATTCTACCAGCAGGGGAAGTTGTTCCCTGAAGAATGTTTTTCTTCGGATTGCGTAGAGGGCAATCACATAAAATGTGTTCAGCTGTTTCGTCTTCTTCAAGACAAAGTCGACACTCCGACTAGTTCCATTTTTTATAGGTGATATCTTAAATCGTGGTGTCCTGAGAGGTTACTTGCTAGATTTCTGATATCGTGTGGACTTAGATTTAGACATTTATTGGCATTTTGTTGAAGGGCAGGATTGCTCGTTGGCCTGTCTTAGGCCTGATATCCATTTTGAATGCACCCAGCTATTGATGGCTAGATGGATTGCAGTTTTAGGGGTGCAGCAAAAGTGTTTAGGACCGTTGAATGGAGTTTTTGAACCCTTTCTGGCTGGTTCGTCGGCCTTTTCATTACGGTCAATACCCTCATGTCCAGGAACCCACCGTAGTTTGGACTTCTTCCTTGAAATTAGTTTGGAAGCAGTGTTTACGGATTTGGAGTCAAGGATCTGGCTTGTATTACACTAGGACTCTTTTCCATACCAATTGATGTTTGTTTTTGATCCGTATATGCTCCCGATTCCATTTTAGAACCATTAGTATACCAGTCTATGGCATTTAGGCTTCTTGGTAGGTTGTTGCTGACCCACGCTCCTTTGCTGGGAATCCCCGTGGAGAAACCTTTATCAAAAATGTATTGCTTCAGGCACATCAATTCCCCAGATCTGAGTGCATATCGTTACTTAATAAGGGACTTAGATCGGCAGCCACATATTCCTTCCAGCCATTGATCTGATCCACATCAGGAACTGGTGTTAAGAGACTAATGGCCATGCATCAGCTCTTTAGTGATTCTGTAAATGGTTCTGATACCGCAGCTAGTAGCTCCTGTATTTTGATTGATAACCATTTCGTTAATGTATCTGCGCTTATAACTTGGCAGCTAATTGTCATTCATCTAATTTTCAATCAGTTCTATACAGTCGAATAATAGCATTCGAGAAACGAGATACATAAAATAATCCACAGTTTTTCATACCTGTATCATGTGTAGATAGCACCAAAGTCCATACCAACCAGGCTCGAACGTCCTGGTATGTACTTAAGGCATGAGAATTCCAGCTAACCAAGCATCTTCAGGCAGATAAAGTTGCAACTGTCGTCCAAGGGAGATCTTTGCAATGCCTATTTATGCAATCACCCTTCTCCAATCCATCCCATCGCTATTTATAAAAGAGCTCAAACGAAAAATGATCGTTAGAAGATCATCCGAGTGCTCTGTTCCATTCGAGTGCTCACTAATAGAGGCCATCTTGTTCGATTGCTTAGCGTAGCACCATAAGTACTTTGAGCTGACCATCTACTAATTTCGTCGTAGCATATGACCACACTAGAGCAACGGTCGCCATTAAGTAAATCTCTTTCTCTTATTCTTATATTAGTTGAGTTATGCTCAGCAACAATTTTTAGCCCTACCACTACTCGCAATGTTGCAAAATAGCATTGCTTCTATGCCTCGGCATAAGAAATTAGTAAAATTGTGTTTTAACTAAAAATAAAACCCTTTACTTAGACCTGATAGCTCCAGGAACTGAATTCGATACAGAATAACGGGCTACCATATCTATTGAATTGGAACACAAATAACAAGGACTATCCATGAAGGTCCAACTCCACAGCTCCTCATTTGTCGGCTTCTAACATAGCCTAAGTACCATTTCGGTTGGTGGCTGGACCATAAGCACTGCAGAAGATTGATTCCTTAAGCAGGATGACATGTCCCCTTATACAGTTCAAGGAACTCCTCCGAAAGTGTTGTCTAATGGCGAAAAATGAAAAAGGTAAAATGATGGCTGGCTCTCTGTAGAATCAAGTAAACTGGGAGTATTTTTTGTCGAGTGAATTTTCCATTGACTATCTGGCACACGTATCAGTCCCAATTTTTCTACTATTGAATGACGTTTCCATTTACTCTTACCTACATCCACTGTTGATGTGAGTCCAGAAATCTAAGCCCAATAAGCTTACATACATGTATGTGCGCATCAGTTGTCAAATGAAACCATAAATCAATATGTAGCTCAAGGATATCAGTTGTAACCAAAATTAATTATTTATGATTAAATTCTTATAGAAACTGCAAATTAACAAATTAATTGTTAGTTGCAACTTCGACAGAATTTAATTTAAATTTTAAACATTTAATCTAATTAGGCGCAACTTAATTAATTTCCTGGACAAGCATAAGTTTTTGAGTTAGTTAGATTAATAAATTAGTTGCAATTACATTGTCATGATTGAATTTAGTTAAGCAGTTAGTTTGTAAATGCGCACTATTAGTATGAGCATCTAACGCAACCTTAACATATTGAGCTTGAGATCTTCAATATGAAGCTGGACTCCGTACAAGTTTTGTGAACCCATCCTCTGTCAGAAAATTGCGACATGCATATCACTCGGAGAATCTAGCTGCTCAAAATCAAGCGGGCAGAACTTAGGGTCCACCTAATACTCACTGCGCATTTTCATTGACATTGAGGGCGCTTTCTCCAACGCAACTTTTAACATCATGCGTATCACGTTCAGACAACAAGACATAAAGGAATAACTTGTTTAGCAGAGGGAAGTAATACTGGTGAATAGGAGCCTGATTGTGGAAGCTTACTGCGATTTTTACGTGATGGCGGGAGCAAACAAAGGTGACCTTTAAGGCATACTATTGTGCATATTGGTCGATTAACTGCTTAAACCTTTCAGTAGTTTACTACACTGACGTGGTTTACGATTATTACAATAGTAATGGTCTTTCAAAAAATCTTCTCGAAACCGAGGTTATTCCCTTTACGGGACCTATTTGATGGTCAGCGAAACTAAGCATATCAGTCTCATTGTGAGTTACAAACATGTGCATATGTTTTATCACGTCGAGACATCTAAGGTACTGTCGGCTTTTTTGTAGTGAATAGGAGCTATCGGTAAACATGGAACATGGAAAGTGGATTCTCCTTAAAATACACCAAAAATATTTTCATCATGGCACATCCGCGAGCCATCTTACATGTTAAACGATGTGGTCTTCATAACAACACATATTGGAGCTTCAATAAATTTGCCGACTACATTTTGACTCTGTCCTTGTGTGCCTAGAGCTGAAAAAACACAAAATTGACTGTCCCTGTGCTAAAGGCAGGGCTTCCTTAATGACGATATTTCTGTCTGGAGAACGCTATAGTGATTTAGATGGCCACCAACCGCGCTGTCAGTCTTGAATCCTTTTGTATAGAAATGAATTTATTTGTCGCCCATGAAGGCATCTTCTTTCCAGAAAATCAAGAGATCTAGTGGGGACGCTAGCATGAAAGCCTTTGTCAAAGCAAAGTAGAACCGTAGTGTAGTCGATGCTTTTTGAAAGGATTCGTAGTGCATGAAGAGTCAAATTTTTATTTTTTGTTAAATTTTTTGTGTAAGAGTTCTTTAAAGGTGTTAAATGTTATCTGCATAGGCAACTACAGTGCTACCACCCGCTTTCAGATATCCAATAGTCTGTTGATCACTTAGGTCCAGAGAGGAGGTGAGAATCATCTGTTGAATCATCTCTTGTCAGAAACTCCACTCATTTAGGAGTTGATTATTCTGTTTTGTAGCATGATACTGAACAGTTCAAGTTAGTCAGAGTCCAGAGTCGACAGCGCTGTCGTGATTGCATATGTGTTAAAGTTGTCCAGAAACGGGACCATTGCATACTTTCTATAACGTCTGATGTGGGTAGTCAGTGGATGTAGACCCCTTTTCACAAAAGGGGATCGATACTAAATCATATATCTATATCAATCAATTGCTTAAGAGTTTTCTTAAGGAAAGATGATAGACTTACGAGTATATGTCTGAGGTCTTTTGTGATGACATGAAAGCATTTTTCGGCTTTGGGAATGGAGACTACATTAACTTCTCTTCATGACAGGTGAATGTGAGTCGTTTCTATGCAGCTCCTAATGATATTCTCCAATGTAGGTAGGGTAATTTTGGTTGACCTTTATAGTTCAGCCCGGCTAAGCAGACTTATATGGTTTGAAACCAAGCAGCGCCCAGAGCAGCTTGTCCATTGTAATCAGACCATCAATCTTGGTCACGGCTGCAGTTGTCCGGATAATGTTGAAGCAGTCATTGTATGATTGAGATCCATGATAAAATCCCTCTAGTTATTCGGCAGCAAGTGTCATGCCTGAAGTTATGAGAGTCGCCATTGGCCTATTTGCTCTCACCTCCAAAATCTTGGCACAACCATAAAGTTTCCTTAAGAACTGAGCTCTAAATATGCCGAAGAAGCTCTAAATTAAATGTGCCCTAAGCAGATCAAACTACAAAAACCAGGACCGTAGGTGTCGCTATTGGGCCGAGTAAAGAAGTCCTCCGCCGTCGTCCTGAAGAAGAAAAACTGCCCTACTGCGCCGCCAATGAAATTTCACAATAGTTGAGTTACCTACCTTCAGCCTTCAGCGTGACCTTATAGAACCGAAAGTAGGAGTTTTGACGCTTTATATTCTTAACCCCATTCGCCTTTGAAAACCCGCCAAAGGGAATCCTTTTCGTTCAATTTTTAACAGTTTTCAGTTATTCAGCATTCACCGAAGCATAACTTAGCCCAACGAGAAGTGGTCCATTTTCCGATATAATATTGTCGTAAGTTTGAATCGTCATTAAGTCGATGGTTTCATGAATAGTTTGGCAGATAATGCTGGAAATAGTAACCGTCCTAGTCAATGTTATCCATCTTTTTAAAGGAAAATTCTATTGATCATTGTCCTGTAACCTTTGCCATTGTCTGGACTGATAAATTGTGGCTTTGCTAAGTATTCACCTCAGGAATTTCAGCGTGAGTGGTTTCGAAAACTTCAAAGTGACAATCTGCTTTCAGAAGGACTTGCGTTGTCCACCCAATAATAGTCTTCACAAAACAACGTATCTCTTCAAGTACGCATCATTTTCCAAAACCGTTAACCTTCCTTAGATACAATTTGAACTTTTAATCGTAAAGTTGATTTTCTTTCTCGTTTTCCAGCAGACTCTCCTTAGTTCTCTCTGGTGCAGTCTTGGTAAATCCCACTGCACATAACAGACAGACAACGTACGCAGCTCCAGACTCCAAAAAAGGGATAGCAAAATCAGCATATCTTGTGGATTGACTCAATTATCATCAGACGATCTGGCCTCTTAGTAAATCGAAGTACCACAGGGTTGGGATTTCACTACGACACTCTTTCAAAAATGATGTGATGTCAGTTTCCCATATTTATGATCTCAAATATCATTTAAGTAATCAATGATTAAGATCCTTTTGAAAAGCCTAGATTTCTCTACAAATTTGTTAAAGGACTTAAAATCCAAAAAGGAAACTCTTCCTTGTCATTTAAATAATTTAAAGTTTTCATATCAATATTTAATGTTAAATAAAACTTTCTCTTCAAATAGAACTTCAAAACCATAACTACTTTAGTCGTCGTCCTTAAATGAAATTATACCTTTAGAGTTGGTATTTCTTCTATCGAAATCTAGTTACCTCCATTTCTGTTCATAAACTTGAACATTTCTCGTTTCGTTTGTATCTTTTTGGACAAAGTTCATTGTAAACTTTATTATGTGCATATAAATCACAAGGTGATTCAATTAAAATGTAAAATTCACTCGAAAGATACTCGTATTCTTATCTCCTTCTCGTCAGAGATGGTTACATTTACCTCTTATCACATTCCAGCATAGTCATCATCATTTATCTGCTTCAAAGTTTTTCTAACTCGTCATCATCCACAGCAACGTCATCGTCATCATCATCATCATCATCATCATCATCATCATCATCAACATCGTCTTTATGAACAACATAGACATAGTCATCATCCTCGTCGAGGTTTTAATTTCAATCTTGACCAAAGGCTCCGGTCCCTCTGTGGAGCTGTATCTACTCGTATCTGTCTGTATCTGTTTTTGTATGTTTATATGTTTTTTTTTAAACTTTTTCTCAATGCAAATTGCATCGTTTTGCATAATTTACAAAATTAAAAAGTTTATCCTGCTTTTAGTCCTGCGGATATCCTTCTTTCTCGTATTCGCAGTCCTGTTTCATCGTTCTTACCATCAATCTTGCTGGCCAGAGGAATTTACTGCCAACTCACCCGAAGATTGCACAAATCTTTGGATGAACTTTAAAGGATGCGCAAACTGTTCTGTTCACATTACTAAGGATTTTGTGTGGCCAAAGGGTTGATCTGATCCTCTATGGGGAAAGCAAGCACACTCGCTCTAAAGGGTGGGTTATTTGAAGAAAGGATAACAACAAAGTCATTAAGTAAATTTTACGTGCACATGGTAACTTTGAGCTGTGCTTGCATAAAACTTCTCTTTAATATCCACTGAAGTACTAGTATAGTCGGTTTGCCTGTATGTAACGATTAATCCTTTCTGGCTTAAGTTAGACGAGCACACTGCCCACATGGGCAGAAGGTGAAGTAAAGACATTCAAGACAAAAGTCAGAAAATACGTTGCACAAACGGAAATTGTGTACACATAAACTTTGTAATATCACTCAAAAACAGTTTGAAGGATAAAGATACTCTTGCATACGAGTACGTAGCACTTTTTTTTTATGTATTGAGAAAGGTCCTCTCCTATCAGGCTTAAAGGGACAAACGACAAAAAAGAACTTAAACTAACGTGTAAAAGGGGACAAAGGACCTATCTTTCATGCACTCACATCTTGAATAGGATTAAGTGAGAAGAGTTTGACCCTTCTCAGAGATTTATTACTATCTAAAGGATAAACTTTTTTCCAGGCTATCATTTTTATCCTCGTTCCTTTCTTTTGATATTTCCTCTTCTTTCAGTTGAATTTGCATGCATTTATCCCCGAAACAGGACACATAAAATTCGAAGGACCATTCAGCAATGATTGTACGAGTATAGTATGTATAGTATGCTCCCCGGTCGGTGATGGTTGAAAACAAGGGGTGCTGGTGATGGTAGAGCCGGTTGAACTGGCCATGATATTAAGTACAAACATGTTTGCACTCATGTCGTGCCGTTTTGCATCCTTTCAAGGCGGCCGACTATCCTCCTTCTTGTTTTGCGTTGAAATATAGTATGTGTATGTCCACTCCATGTGACCTTTCTCTCTACACTATCATCGTTGTCCTGATCTATTGCTCTTGAAAGAAGGATTTTCTTCTTTTTTTTTGCTTTCATCCGATGTGGATGAGTGGGGATCCTCTTAAAGATTTATTTCAATCAGCAAGCTGGGGAGAGACCTAACCGATAGTCGCAACGGCCTACTATTGGTATTGGGTTTGGACAGCAAAAAAAAAAAATAAATAAGGCGTTATCATGTGGAGGACATGGATTATGTCCTTAAAAAGTATAAATATTCTTTTCTTTTGTTCGGTTTTACAGTGTTTTTTTTTTCTTTTTCTTTTTTCTATTTTCTATTGTCGTCCGTATCGTGTTCGATGGAGGATTTGTTTGGATGCTATCTGCAGTTATCCTCAATACGCTCTTTAAGGGATATTAGAGATATTCATTGTCCTGAATTGAGGAAAGTCTATTGAACTGCTGTTGTAACTCTGCCCATGGTGGGTGTGATGAAAGCTATAAAATTGATAAGAGCTACACAATGTGAAGATGTTTTTTGAAGTTGTTTTCTTTAAAGCAAATAGAATGATGTTAATGGAAGGGAATAAGGATCAAGTGGGACTTTCCAGAAGTAAAAACTCGATATTTTGAGAGAATATGACACTTGTTTGTCACTTTGGGTAAATGAGGACATTTCCTCCTTGTTGTGAGGAAAATCTGATTGAGCTTAGCTTATGGAAGTGAGATGTATTTTTGTGGCAACTTTCTCTTGTACGCTTCTCAGAAGTTGGACCTATTCTGATTCTGTCAAGATTTTTGCTTTATGTTTTACTGAAAAATGACATTTGACCTTTTGGTCGCAGCGTGGAAACGTTTGAGTTTGAGTACACTCTTTTGGATCTCAAGCCACTAACTAGATGGAGATTGGTGTGAGATGAAGAAAGCATACCCGGCGTAGCCATCAGTTTCGAAGAAGATGCAGAAATGTCGATTCGATCAGCCTTATTGGGCATCGCCAGAGAGTCAACCCGCTTTATTTTGCGGTTGGATTTGAGCCTACATCCATATGAGATTCTGCTGACGCAAGAATTAAAGCCTAACGACCATAAACAACCCCGTAAGTTCGCTAATTGGACGCTGGAAATGTTGGCCGGAGATCTGGATTTTGGCCAAAAATCATCTTCTCGGACGAGGCCCATTTTTGACACAGCGGCTATGTTAGCAAGCAAAATTGCCATTATTGGAGCGAACACAATCCACAAGTATGCGGTTTATGGCATGGCTGCATCATAGGACCGTCTTTCTTTCGAAATGAGGCAAGACAGCATTATGGTTAATGTTCCCAGGTATAGATCGATGTTAACCGATTTTCATTGGTCAGAGCTCGACATAAGCAATATATCCGAGCTGTGGTTCCAACAAGACGGCGCTTCATGTCATACAGGCGACGGACGCAACGCTCGAAATTGTGAAGGAGCATGTGAAGGGCGACTGGGTCATCTCAGGGTGAGCGTTCATCAATTGGTCGCCTTGATCATGCGAATAAAGATAAAATTCTGCAATACAGGCATTCAGCATCTTCTTTTCAACCGGCTGCAATGGTTTTACTGAATTAATTTCGTCGTCGGACTTACCATGACAGCTATAACGGGCCAAATCAGAGCTTGATAATGACGACAACTCTCTATTTCTATTTCTATCTGGTTTTTTCTTCTTCTTCCCTAAATTAGAAAAATAAAGTTAGACAGATAAATATCCGCATCATATAGGAATTAGATAAAAAAAAAAAAAAAAACACTGTGGCGCTGGCAGCCCGGTATGGGCCATGGCCTAGCTTCTTGACACTCATTTGTGTTGCTCATGTTGTCATTTTTGTCACATCTGAGTGGGGCCTACGGTTTATCGCCGAGTCCGAACGGCACTCCTTAGAAGCTTTTTCGTAGGCAATTTTTTACTTTCGGGAGTTTGCCATTGCCCGCCGAAAGGGGATGGCGATTTGAAAAATTTGTGGTAACCCAGCCTGGAATCGAACCCAGACTGTCTGCGTGATAGTCCAATGAGCTAACCATCGCGCCATCGCCATTAGATAGAGATATTTAAATTCATAGATATCTGCACATCTTTTCTTCTCTGCCTATATCTCCTGAAGCACCATCGGCAATTTTTTTCAAAGACTCTTCCAAAGAGCCCTTGTATGGGGAAAGCAATGTTGATTTCCCAGCTTTTCTACCACGATTGGTTTTTGCTTATTCTTAACAGGAATCGGAGATATGTCAGCGGTGTCAAAATCATATTTTGGTTTTCTGACTTGCTTGTAGTTGGCAGCATATCACTCGGTTCAGATTTCTCATGTACTGAGATTGAGTATACAGCACAGGGACATTTCTGGTGATAATAAGACACTTCTGGTGATAATAAGTCGGCCTCAGCTCCTAAGCAATCATGATCCCGAAAGATATTTCTATCAGACGGGTATATTCCAGTGATCCGGAATCCATTAACAGCAATCTCTTCAGTTTGGACTCGTGGGTAGGCTTTACCAAATAATTCTGGCATATCATGATGAGTCAATGATCTGGAATTAGTCCTCATCTCTTCAGATAAATACTTCTTTAGTGGACCCATAAATGTTTTGTCGAAAGGTTGAATCTTGAGGAGGAATCGATAATATGCTGACGTCATTTTCTCTTGCCATATCGATAAGTTTGATGTTCCGCGTGTGGCTAACAAATTGTAAAAATATCGGTCTGAACCCATCCAGAAGGATGACATTTGTAAGTAGAACCTGATGGGCTCCCTTCAAAAGTTGTGGATTGCGTTTTTTGCGGGGAAATATAAATAACGGGGGCACAAATGTGTCGGCACCACTTATGCAGATAATTGTTGTGATGGAGGTACCTTTTTCTAAGACAGTAAGGGCACCAATTTGCTGCTTTCCCTTTAATGCTAATACTTTTAGAAGTTTAGAAGGCATCACGCTTATGCCGGTCTCATCGACGCTTGCTGAATAGTTCTATTTGTCCAATTCGCTTTCCAGCAAATCAAAAAATTCTTTGCCCTGACAAGGGATGTTTCCGTCTGTGACCATGCATGACAAATTAGGATTTCTTTTTAAAAACAAGTTTATCCAGTTTTTGTTGTCCTTTAAAAATGGATGGGGAATTCCATTTTTTTCGGCCAGTTGGAACGCTAAGTTTTTAATATCTTTTCTGGTAATCCCAAAAAATGTAGACTCCATTGTTAACACATCTTCCACTAGCATCTTTTCAAATTTATCCGGGAAAACTGGCCTACGACCCAATTTAGGGCCTGCCAAGGTTTCAGCATCAACGTTTTCTTTTTTTCAAAGCCAATCTTAGAAGAGTAGTTGTCGGTACATTGTGTCATTTTGAGACTTTTAAATAGCCGCACGCATTGGATCGAACCATCGGCTTTTTAGCTTTGTTTGCTGAATCCATGGCCTTGGGCTACAAAAACTGCAAAAAAAAACCTGGACTCAATAAAAGTGAAATGAATTGGTCTTCTAATAATATTATAGCGGATAATATGGACCAGTAGCCCATATTAGCGACAGCACTTGATGTGGAAAAAACAATCCTTTTTTGGCTGAACTGAAACTGAGGTATGTTTAAGGAGCATGCGCAATGTAAACATATTTCACCTCGACTGCATTTGTGTGTTACGAGAAAAGCTTGTTGTCCATATATCCTACTCTTACTCTACGTAAAGTCCGCTTTGCACGAGCTCGAGACCAATATTCGACACACTTTTGCCGGAATAACGCCGCACATATTGGAACGAGTATCAAAAATTGAACCAACCGCTTAAAGCACTGCCAGCGAAGAGGAGGCGGCTCTTTGAATGATGTTCTTTTCCACGCATGAACGTAGCTTCAGAATAAAGGCAGAATCAATTTTATATCTCACGGCGTTGTTGTTTTATTTAAATTTTTTTTCCTACCGTTCTTATCTGATCACCCATTACTTAAAAAAAAAAAAAAAACAAGGCAGCTAAACCAGATTTTATTCCATTCGAACCGTTCCGAACGGATTGAAACAGATGGAGACCTGAATTAAGAAAGTCTGGGGAATACGGTGGGTACTGATTAATATTTAATTTAAAACCTTTTGGCAGCAGCAGCGACATGTGACCTAAAGTTGTCATGATGGAAGTTGACGCCGTTTTAATTTACCAAAACCGAACAGTTCTCTTAAACTCTCTCATTAAGCCTAGTGAATTACTCACATTTCTCATGTGCCGTGGTTGTTTGGCCAGATGAAAGAAGCTCGAAGAATATTATACCCCTGGAATGCTACCAAATAGATACCGGTACCTTCATTGAATGCAAGCCTGCTTCTCCCACGGGTTCTGCACCTTCACTTGGATGTTTCCAGCTCATTTCCAGCACATTATAGGACAGAATCCACTTTTCATCACCTGTTACAACTTGATCCAAAAATTTTATGATTTTATGTCCGCCAAATATTGTAGCACCCACGTGCTGAGCATGGAAGTGACTACAAGTTTATTTAAATGACGATATCTTAGCGTTCTCCTCCGTTGAAATCTTCTTTTCATTTTTCACAAAGGCTCGCACAGTATATCATCGATCCCAGAAGGTCGTCCAGAACGGGGTTGATCCTACAAAATCCTATCACCGTTTTAAATATCTACCAAACTACATTTTAACCGCCCTTAGTAGGATTGCGATCCGTATGAATGCTCTGAATTTTTTTTGGTTGCAGCTCCAACACTCACTTCTTTTTGAAACTCTTAGGGGATTACATGGCGAAGGTGTTACTTTTCATTCCCCAAATTTGAGAGTTTATTTCTTCCAACACAATTTGACTAAACTCAACGGGTTCTAACGATAAAGTGACTTTTTATGCCAGTCTTATCCACTGGTATACAACAAGTTCATAATAAATCAGACAATAGTTGCGCCATACAGCTGGCATTCGGCCACGTATGGAGATCGGGCAGGAACATTTACAATGATTCAGTACTTAGGTGAAGCTACAATTCGGGGTAAGCCTTGGCTTCAACTTACAGCCTTTCCAGTCAGTTAACTACCTTCAGCTGCGCACTTCAAGTCGGCTGAGGTCCACTTCTACTTGTACACGCCACCTAGGGTGAGGTCTTCCTCTACTGCGTTGGCCCTCCAGGTTAAATTGAAAGACATGCCACCAGCAACATTGGTATCCATTTACTCTACATGTCTTCAGCTGTCTCAGGCGAGTGATGCTCTGTTTGCTGACAGCTTGTATAGTTCGTTGTGGAAACTTATTCCTAAAAGCCGACGGGCAACGAATATTTTTCTCCCGAAACGACTGAGTATATGCTTCAGCACCATAAAGTAGGACTGCGATTATCAAGTCAACAGCGCGTAACTATGTCAGAAAATTTTTTGACAAAAAAGGTGTCATCAAAGTCTTTACCAACTTTGACGGAGCAGCGAACATTTTCAATAGTCATTCTACATAGACGGACGAACTTGCTCTATGAGCATATACGAGTAGCTTATCTTTATAAATGCTGTCATATGCGCATTTAAACCTTATAAAATGATGTTGGGTATGGGTTTGAACATTTTGATGTGAAGATTTAGTCAATTGTGGTCGTAACTGGCCCAAAACCGCCAATCAGGTTGTTGACGACAGGATTCCGACATTCACACAATATAGCAGTTAAGATCTTGTTTGTGATGTTGAGAAGGCTTATACCTCTGTCTCTATAGTTAGTGCTGTTGAGTGGGTCTTATTTTTTGTGAACCGGGCTAATGATACTGAAATTCCTATCTTCCGACCAGATATGAGAAATAATTTGGTGTATGCTGCCTACAAAGTCATTTCTAGCATCTTTAAATACCTCGGCAGGTAGGCCCTCAGGTTCAGCCACTTTCTGTGATGTCAGATCGGATATATCATTATTTGGACCGAAGTTTTGGCTATCGTCGTCTATTTCGCGTGACGGCAGGATTTTGGGATTCTTCGCCACTATACAGTCTGCGACAAAAGTTGCTTTCATGACAACTCTCACTAGAACACAGGCTTCCAAAAGAACCAGACACTTCTTGCGTTGACAGTCTTGACCATATCTTTTCACCTGTTGGTTTAATTTCCGTATGTTACTCGTATTCTTGGAGTACAAACTCTCAATAAACTTGATCACGGGATTTTCCTGTCTTTTTCGCCTTCTGGTGAGGCCGTCACTTCTATTCGTAGAGCATGTGCTTGCCTGCATTCTTCATGAAATCAGTAATTTCTTGATGATGGTCGGGCGAAACCCAGCACATCAATTGCTTCACACTGGTCTTCGATACTTAATGCTGGCGGCAATCCGACAGTCGCTTGCAGCTTTTCTACGGTATCCCTTCACATAATCGCTCGTCATTGTTGTTGGAGCTTGGGAAATCCACACAGTGGCCGCAACAGGGTGATGATTCGAGTCAATATAGCCTGCTGGGAACGTTCAGATATCCAGAACACTGAAGGCATGCCTTCTTCTATTTGAATATGATCAGTTTGTTTACATGTTTCATAATCCGGAGACAGTCATGTCCCGTTGTGTATACTGAGACAAGAGACCCGTGTGCTTGCTTTTGTGATATTTTGTCATTAAACCTAAATCTGTTGTCTGACGTGGTGTAGTTTAGGCTATGCTTGCCAACTGTCTTAACAAATATTCTACCTCATGTGTCTGGCTTACACATATTTCTTGTCGAGAAGCTTCTTTTGAGGCGACGTCCTTACGGAAGTAAGGAAATTACTTTGTTCATCAACAAAGCTCTGAATCTTAAACACGTTGTTGTTTTTGGTGTACTGTAGCCCAATTTTGAGGGAACTTTCGGATACCCAAATGCTGGTGCACATTATGATGTTGATCAGAGTCGCCATCTGTCGGTCGGTCTTAGGACTATTACAAAAAAATGTAGTGAAGACTGCGTTTTATACCGAGGCAAAACCCAGAGTTGTCTGGTCAAAATCCTGGCCTGTCATCACGAATAGCTGCAAGCAAATTGATACAGCAGCCTTCATCTTGCTCAGTTGTATTGTTGTATGTTACCGTCCAGATTCGAATGGTTCATTGTGTTTGACTGTGGGATATTGCTTGTCACCACCGTTGAACATTCCCTCGAAATAGTTGTTTCTTCTCATCGGATGAGAAGTATCACACTTAAAGAAACGGCGTCGTCTGAATCGAGATGTAAAAAAGCTGAGGACCAGAATTTTGTTGTCCTACAATGTCCACCTGACAGAGGCATATCGACAAACTTTCTTAAGTGTGTAAAATTCCAATTCGACTTACAAGGTTAACCTTTTTCAGTCCTTCTGCATCGCAACGCATATATATTTTGCCATCCCAGCTGCCATCTCTTTGGACAACGTCAATCTGCTTGGCATGTACTTGGCACACAGTGCTGTATTTAGGGCGCCGAAATTTCAATAGCACGAATTCGATTTCGTATCCGGGTAGCAACGAAAGTGCTCTTAGCCCTGAATACACAAATCTTCCGATCTTGATTTTACTTTTCCCCAAATAGACTTATAGCAGGTGTTGTGCAAAAGCCAACGACCGGTGATCTTCATATTAATTGTCATGTCAGTACGTAACCTGACACGAAAAACTCTCAGAACAGTCGCAATATGATTTCCTGACGCTCACTTTAGGTACGCAAATGTTTTCCATTGGCACTACTCTCTGTAATAAAAAAAAAAAAGAATATGGTTCCTAGATGGTAACCTTGTGGCACTCCATATAAATGATCCAGAAACTGCCCCGCAGAAAGACCACCGTAACTGGTATAATTTGTTCCAATTGTATATCTATTCAAAGTATTATACGAATTCATAGAATCAGCTCAGCACTTAGCCCTTTACCCAATCATCCTTCCATCTTCAAGTCCAATTCATTTGAATACACTCTCTCATACAATGGGCTTCTAAATGTTTAATCAGAAGAACCACATGCTGCACACAATTAATTTATTCCATCAATTGCACTCGAAATTGAGTTAACATTTTCAATATTCCAAATGACTATCCAATGTAACTGGATCCCATTCAAAATGATTTCGTTTTTTTACTGAATCATTGAAACGATTCAATTATTTCTTGATTACTAAGAGAATTACAAAGTTACAGAGCTACAGAGTCACTTCCTTACTTCCTTCCTTTGTTGCTTTAACAAGAGTTCTCCTTCTCAATTGTTTTGTTTTGTGATTCCCAAACGTTTTACTTCCACTCGTCTGGATCTATAGAATCTGGAAAAACTTTCTGACTTTCCTTCTTCTTAAGCCAGAGTGTTAATCAAGAATTACGAAACATTACAGCCATACTCGTTCTACTACGTACCTACGTACCTAAGATACTCGTACTATGTGTATCTTTGACTTTTATTTAACAGAGCAGGATGCATTGATTTGGCCAATTGAAGCGTTTAATCGCATTTTCCTTTACAACATACATCATATCCCTCTCCTTTCGATTGTGTTAGGAATGTCTTGCAAATGAATAGAATCAATAAATTATTTTAACTAGGAAATTGTTCTGTGTCTTTGTGGGAATAGGAACGAGTATGGTATTTTAATTCACGTTCCGCAAGGATGGATATCCGACTGTATACTGTAGATGCATTGTCCGCCCCCCTTTTTTGATTATTGCAATACTTTCGAGTGAAGATTTCTATGAATTTGATTGGGGTTCTATGAATGCATCTTTGCAGGCATTGTTTGAAGTACAGTGTTGCAGAAAATTAACAGATAATAATTTTATCGTGCAGTCAGAAGGCAAAATGCAACGTAACAGAGACTTATCTTTCTTCGATGGAATTGGTTATACGTGTATGTTATTCTTTAGCATGTCTTTAAGTTTCTTTATCGATAAGAAATACAAAATGTAACATATGTACACCACACATGTTATACGAAAGATACAATCGATCTCGCTTTCACGTTTAGATCTAATGAACCATGTAACAGGTCGCAAACAGAATAGTGTCGTCTTGTAGTCTACGAAAGATTAAAACCCCGAAGTCTTTCATTGTTTCGATCATTACTCGATCATGACTGAATAAGGGAGATATCCAGGCGAGCTAAAGCCTGACAAGATTACCGTCCGTTGGATATTCCAAGAAGGTTAGTGTACTCTAGTCATGGAATGGACGAAACTTCTATCGAGGATGTCGGCCTAACATATGACAGGATTCAATTTCAGTGAATAGATGGCTGTCGGTCTAATTTGGCACATTTGGATACATTTGGCATTCTACAAGGTACGTTCCAAAGCAAACAGGAATTTAATAAAGAATAGGTATTTACAGTGGGTCTATATACGACTATTGACAAATACAAGCGTCAAAAAGATAGATTCTTCACTGATGCACTGTCATAAATTCATGACATTTATACTAAAAACTAAGAATTATTGCTTCTGAAGTGACACAATGTTTGCGTCTTTACTTTTTACTTTAGGTGGCGCTACAGTCCGGGGTGGACCTGGGCCTCAGTCAACAAGCTTCTCCAGCCAGCTCGATCCCTGGCTAGCTGCCTCCAGTTTCGCACGCTAAGTTGGCTGAGGTCCTCTTCCACTTGCGTGCGCGAGTCTTGGCCTTCCTCTACTGCGCTGTCCCTCGGGGGCGGATTCGAAGACTTTTCGGACCGGAGCATTGGTGTCCATGCGCTCTACATGACCCAGCCATCTCAGTCTTTGGATCTTCACTCTTCTGGCTAGGCCCATGTCGCTGTACAGTCCATACAGTTCGTAGTTGTGTCTCCTCCTCCACTCACCGTCAATGCAGACGGGACCGAAGATTGCCCGAAGAATTTTTCTCTCGAAGCAACAAACAGCACCCTATGGCCTTGCATAGGATGACTTTTGATGTCCGAGAGAGGGCTTTGCTACTCAATTGCCTTCCTAACCCAAAGAAACAGCGGTTGGCAAGAGTTATTCTTCGCTTGATCTCAGCGCTGGTGTCGTTGTCTGAATTGATAGCGGAGCCTAGGTAGACAAAGTCCTTAACTACCTCAAAGTTATATCTGTCGAGGGTGACGTTCTGTCCGAGACGTCGGTGTTGGTTGGCCTTTTTGCTTGACATCATATACTTGGTCTTGCCCTCATTGACCGCTAAACCCATTTTCGCCGCTTCCGTCTCAATACTCGCGAAAGCGCCACTGACATCACGCTGCTTTCTCCCGATTATGTCAATATCGTCGGCGTATGCGAGTAGTTGGACGGACTTTTGAAAGATAGTGCCTCTTGTGTTTGCTCGTGAGTTTTGCACTATTCTTTCAAGTACGATGTTGAAAAAATCGCATGACAGCGCATCGCCTTGTCTAAATCCTTTCTGAACATCAAAGGTCTCGGTGAGATCTTTACCGACCTTGATGGAGCAGCGTGCATTCTCCATCATCATCCTGCACAGACGGACGAGTTTGGCAGGGATGCCAAAACTAGACATTGCTCTATATAGCTCCTCTTTATAGATGCTGTCATACGCGGCTTTAAAATCGATGAATAAGTGGTTGTTATCGATCTGAAGCTCATGGGTCTTCTCCAAGATCTGCCGTAGTGTGAATATCTGGTCGATCCTGTCCTGAAGCCACACTGATATGGACCTATCAGGTTTTTGACGAACGGCTTCAGGCGTTCACACAATACGGCGGATAAGATCTTATATGCGATGTTAAGGAGACTGATGCCTCTGTAGTTTGGGCAGTCCAGAGGGTCTCCTTTCTTGAGAATTGGACAAACAATGCTGAGGTTCCATTCATCGGGCATACTTTCGTCCGACCATATTTTACAGATGAGTTGGTGTATGCTCCTTACCAAGTCATCGCCTGCCGCTTTGAAGAGCTCGGCAGTCAGGCCATCCGCTCCAGCAGCTTTGTTGGACTTAAGCTTCGATATGGCTATCTTCACTTCATCCAGGTCGGGTGGAAGGAATTGTTGGTCATCATCGTCCAGGTTGAAAGGTTGATTCTGCCTGACAGCGGTATTTGGTCCGTCATCGCCGTTATACAGTCTGCAGAAATGATCTTTCCAAATCCTCAGCATCGACTGCGATTCTACTACGATGTTCCCTTGTTCATCTCTACAGGCTTCGGTTCGGGGTTTGTTTCCGCGGCATGTTATTTTTACCTTTTGGTAAAACTTCCGAACCTCATTCCTGGAGTAGCATCTCTCAATTTCCTCGATCGCGCGCTTCTCATGCTCTTTCTTCTACTTCCTGAGAAGCCGGTGCTCGTCTCTCCTCTTCCGCTCATAGAGCTCATGAACAGCTCTGGTCTTTCTAAGCAGCGCCGCGTTATATGCATCTTGCTTTGCTGTATGTGCTTGCCGGCATTCATCATCGAACCAGGGGTTTCGTTGTGGTGGACGAGTGAAACCCAGCACATCAGAAGCGGCATCTCTGATGGCGTTTTGACAGTGTTTCCACTGGTCTTCGATGCTTGATGCTGGCGGCATTGGACCTCTTAAGAGATTAAGACACACTCGATCGGAAAAGGACTTGGCGATCTCTTGCGATTGTAGCCGTCTGACGTCGAATTTTCTCACAGCATTAGTTTGTCTTGGCGTAGTTTGGGATATCCGCAACCGTACCTTGTCTACAACAAGGTAATGGTCCGAGTCGGTGTTGGCTCCTCGGAACGTACGGACATCCATAATGCTGGAGGAGTGTCTTGCGTCGATCGCAATGTGATCAATCTGGTTGACTGTTGATTGATCAGGAGTTCTCCTAGTCCGCTTGTGTATGTCGAGATGTGGGAACCGCGTGCTAGCCATGACAATGTTTCGCCCCGCTGCAAAGTCGATTAGCCTGAATCCGTTATCAGAGGTGGTGTTGTGCAGGCTATATTTTCCGATTGTTCCACCAAAGATACCCTCTCTTCCTAGCTTTGCATTAAAATCACCGAGGACAATTTTAATATCATAGCTAGGGCATTGCTCGTAGGTCTTGTTGAGGAGCTCGTAGAAGGCATCATTGGTGTCGTCATCTTTCTCCTCTGTGGGGGCATGCGCGCATATGAGGCTGATGTTGGCGAATTTAGCCTTGATGCGGATTGCTACGAGGCGCTCGCTCACATGCCGGAAGCTGAGGACTTCTTGTCTTAGTCTGCCTCCGACAACAAATCCGCATCCAAATAAGCGCTGCTTTTGCCGTCGATAGCAATTGCCGTAGTAGATGTCGCAGTTTTTCATCTTCTTTTTGTCCGGCACATCCCATCGCATTTCTTGGGTGGCGGTTATGTCTGGTTTGCAGCAGTCTAGGGCCTCCGCTAGTTGCTCGGCTGCACGTGGTCTATTAAGGGATCTAACATTCCACGTGCATATCCGAAGCTCATTGTCCTTAAATCGTTTGCGTGGGTTGTCAACAGTAGATCCGTCCATATACGAGGCTTGTTGATGCTTCGTAACTTAATTTTTTTTTAAATGGCCGGGCAGTTACCCCGGCGGCACAACCCCCAACCTGGAGGTTAAGGTCTTGTTTTGTTTTTCCGACACTAATCCTGGTTAATGGCGTAAATGTTTGCGTCATCGGCACAAAAATTTACGGACTACCAAAAGTCGGTCTGACTTACAACATTGTGGCTGGTGTTGAAGCATGATGTTTTCAATTCGATTCCAAAAACAAGCGCTAACGCCCCGAATAGAAGACGCCAGATGAACCAGAACCCAAAAAATCTTGTTTGAAGTAGTCAGAAGGGAAGACCTTTTACGATACCAAGGTCCACAAAGAGTTCGTTCCACCAGGTCAAACAGTTGAAGCGTAATTGTATCTGTGTGTCAGGTGGATATGAAATTTTGCTGTCTTAATTTGATTTTTTGCTCTGTCTTCGACATATGGTTTGCACAATTGCAGGCTTAGTTCTTTTAGAAACTTTCGTCTCCTTTCATTGATAGTAAAGAATGGGCTTGTGTTCCATATAAACAATGTATGAAGCCAAAGCGGCAATATTAACGATGTTTTAAAATACGGCCAACGGCCACAGGTATATTCGCCTAACAACTTGTCCACGTTCCGTTTTATTATAGTGATTATAATTTCGGCTTTGGCAGCTTAATTGCTTTCCACATTTGGCGACATGTTCATAGAAGAAAGCATTACAACTGTCTTTTTCTTCTTTGGGACGTAAGAACAAATCATTGCTTCTTTGTGATATGCAAAGTTTGTTGGAAAAACGGCCCGATCTTTGTGAGGCTGCATATTTGCTGGAAGGAAACACTTATTTTTTCGCACTGTTCCAACTAGTGACGTTCTCCAAGAATTCAGCGTGTGATTTAGTTGCATAGATGTAAAGAAATTGTTCGCTGTTACATTTCTTCCAGAGTTGTTATATTTACCAACAAGGTCAAACACAATTTGTTCGCCAATATTGGACTGTCGTTCCCCTCCAACAGGTTTCCCGGTAGAAATTTGTGCGTTGAGTGGATAAGAGGTTGAAGAATCGCAGTGCTGTGCACTTATTGTGCTTATAGTTTTTATACAAATTGAGTTAGAGAGCAACATACTCCAAACGTCGCGAATAGCAGCAACTTTGTCTGTTGCTAACCGCTGTTGTTGTCGAGTAACATCGTTATCAAATCTTATGAAACGAAGAAGCATTCGAAAACTGTCCTGCAACATTGTCAAATGCGTCAAATTCTTATTCGGTAAATATTTTGACAATTCTGTCTTTTGGGATTTTGGTAGATTCTTATATTGGTACGCGCATTATAGTATTATATCACAGACAAAATACCTTTGAAGATTTCGTTCGCAATTCAGTAAAGCCTATTGGTCCACCTCATTGACGGACAATATTTCGCCCTTATGTTTGACATTCGCGACTCTGTCTGCCAGCGAGTTCAACTTTTTCCCAAAAGCTCAGAAAAGTTTTCTTCATATTCAATGGTGGTTCATATTCAATGTGAACTTCTGATTCAAAGTCCAAAACTTCAACTTCATCTGCAGCTGAAATGAAATTATTTTCTCCATCTGATACACCGAAATCGCCTTCGTTGCTTGAACTTGTTCCGGCAATATCCATTCCCAAATTAAGTTTTTTGAAAAGTTTTATTCAATTTGGAACGCACCTAGTAAGGCAATATTTTGTTCGGGGCAATAATAGCGTCAAACAGTTTTCCCTTACTTTTTCGACACGGGCTTACAAAACTGCAGTTTCCAATCTTTGTGCCTGCAGGCCAAAATTGCAATTGCAAGCGCTACAAGGTTCCCATAAACCTGGTAACAAGGGTTGGTATCTTACGCTACTTTCATAGGAACTGATCCGGTGATGGCTATTTTACTCGGAAAAAATTTGGTTCCATGGTTCCCGTTCTGAAGATGATTTCAACCACATATCAACGAGTATTCGCACCAGGCCGACGGTATCGATTCGAAATATCACCTTGCTACCTCGTTCAACAAGTAATTGGCTTGCCGATCTCAGTGTTTAGCTCTTAAAGTTTGCAAATATTCCAAAGCAATGAAAGAAATGTGTATTCAAACAAATCAGCATTCGAGATGATTTCATTCAGCGCCTTCGCGTCTATGCTTCTGCATTAAAGGGTGTTCGGGAAGATAGTAAGCATGGCGGTCTTACAGAGCTTTGTTTACTCAGAATCAAGGTAGAAGAAACGGCGATAAAAAAGGTTAGCTCTTCATTTTAGTTAAAATGAGGAGTCATTATCAGTACTGAATTCGAAACCTAAGCACACAAAGTCCTAACGCATATCCGTCTATTGCGAAATTTAATCCGGTTCATTAACAACTGAAGTAATTTTTGTCTCTTGTGTTCGAATACTTACAGTTGCACGCGAAATAGATAGCTTTGCTCTGCCAATAATGACAAGGACATCTGGAGAACTGGGCCTCTTGTGTTAGCTTGCAAGTTTAACAGACAGAGTCAAAAAAGTAACATCGCAGCGTATGCTATGATTTTTTAAACAGTAGGGTACAGGTCGAATCATAACGTAAAAGCGAGGGTACACCATCATAGACATGCCGGTGTACCGCTAATCTATCCTGAATCAGACCTTTCATGTCGAGGTAGAGAAACGCTTCTGGAGGAATAAAGCCGTCAAAGCGAACTCTCTCGTGATACATATAATTGGAGTAGTAAGCCCGAGAGATCAGGATATTCGACGAGGTCATTGCTCTTGCAATGTGCCTTCGAGTCAACTTAATAACAAAATTGTCCACTCTTATTAGGTTAGCCCTATTGTACAAGACTTCATTGCGATAGAATATTATGTACTCAGACTCTGGTATTCTGTATAGGCAAAGACAAGCCCTAAGGCAAGCCCTCTCAAACACCCGAATCTTTTCCAAAAGACATGCTCTCACGTTGAACCACACGGGACAAGCAAATACAAGCATAGGCCGGATAAGGGCCATGTAACAGATCACCTTTACCCTCGCATCGAGTTGCCTGTTATAAAACAGTCTCTTTGTAAGGGCAAAAGCACCTTTGGCTCTAGCCAGAGCAACATCTATATGTTTGTTAAAATATAGATATTGATCTAGCCAGATCCCAAGGTATCTGACTACATTTCGACAAGCAAGTGGTTGTCCGTGTAGTCCTACGATCTGAAACTTTTGCCAATTCTTTCTGGTATCCGCAGAGACCCCAGACAAAGGCGTTCTAAAAAGGATGGTTTCCGACTTCTGAAAGTTGATCTTCAACTTCCAGTCGATAGACATGCCGATACAAGACATGACTCTGTTCAGCTAGCCCTTGTTACGACTCTCATCTGGATTTCTTAAATCGAGTTTCACACACGTAGTTGGCCGATACCCTCTTTCACCTGAGCCGCGGTCTTTCTCTACTGCGCTGTCCCTCCGGGGTGGATTCAAAGACTTTTCGATCGGGAGCGTTGGTGTATATCCTCCCGTCCAGTCTACTTTACCCAGCTATCTCAGTCGTTGGACCTTTTCTCTTCCATCTAAGTCAATGTCGCTGTATAGTCAGTAAAATTTGTGGTAGTGTATCTCCTCCTTCACTCACGGTCTATGCAGATAAAACCGAAGATCACTCGAAGGCAAGTGTGCCCTCATCAATTTTTGATTAAGTTCATTCCTTTGTGCCATAGAGAAGGACTGGGATTATAAAGATCTTGCATAGGTGCAATCTAATGTAATAGGAAGAAAGCCAGAGTCCTTATTTACCTCAAAGCTACATATATCTGGCTAGAATGACATTCTGTCCGAGTGTTTGTGTTGGATATTCCTTCTGGCTGAAGAGATACACTTGGGCTTGCTATCGTTGAACGTTGATCCCATTTACATCGCGTCCATCTCATTACTAGCAAAAGCGCCACAGACATCAAGCTGCTTTCTTCCAATTATGCCACCAAAAATCACTCTCTGGATCTATACAATGATGGTAATACCCATCCTAACATATGCTCCCGTAGTATGGTGGACTAATTCTACTCAAAAGACCGCCATAGATAAGCTTAAAAAAGTGCGACCATTTAGGACCTGCCCAACAGTGGCTATAAAAGCAATAATAGGACTAACACCCCCACACGAGCACATCAGCAATGTGGGTCTACGTAGCTCAACTAGTTGGTTATAAGCCAAAGAACTGGATATTCACGTACACCCGGGCCTAAAGATCGTACTCTCTGACGTATCAGAACTCGACACGATCTGCGCGGTCACAGACCGCCTTCAAAAGACTTTATGCTTCAATAAAGGTTTCTCCACGGAGATTCCCAGCAAAGAAGCATGGGTTACTATACAACCACCAAATAGCCAAAGTGGCATAAAGCGGTGTACGGATGGTTCTAAAATTGAAACGGGACTATGAGCTAAAATCCATCACCAGATACCAACATATCAAGCGCCATGGGCAGGTGTCCTAGGGTATTCCAAAGCTGAAATACACGCCATTCAGGCATGCGCCAATCTGATATAAAATTCTGGTATCGCGGATAGTCAAGCAGCTATAAATGCTCTTAGCTCGTACATCATTGACTCCAAATCAGTCATGCACTGCTTCAAACTAAGGTCAAGGAACAATACCAAACTATGGTCGTAAGGAAAGGTTCAGAACCTCCCCTTTAACGGATCTGAACACTTCTGCTGCACATCTAAAACAGCAATCTTGCCATTAAGCGCTGGGAGCACTCAAAATGCATCTCATACTGGGAGGAGACTCAAGGCCTAACGCAGGCCAAACGAGTCATGCTACCGCTCGACAAAAATGTAAACAGATGTTTGAACCTAAATCGGCATGTTATCAGAAACCTAGTAGGGTACCTTACAGGACATCACGGCTTAAGATATTACCTCAGCAAAAAAGAGCTTGCCGACTTTGTCTTAAGGAGGACGAAACAGCCGAACACATTTTATATAACTGCTCAGCCCTCAACGAAATCAAACGGAACACCTTCTTCAGAGAACAACTCGACATCTATGAACTATGGGATTCCCCTGCTGGTAGAGTTGCTAACTTCATTCGGAAGGTAGAAACGACGGTGCCTCTTGTGCTGGCGTGTAAGTTTTCCAAGTTTTTTTCAAAAATGGTTTTGGTGAGATCGCATCACAGCGCATCCCTTTTTGACATCAAAGGTCTCGGTAAGACCTTTACCGACCTTAATGGACCAGTGTGCATTCTCCCTCGTCATCCTGCACCGATGTCTATAGATGCTGTCATACGCGGCCTTAAAATCGATAAATAAATGATGTGTATCGATCTGAAGCTCATGGGTTTTCTCGAAGATCTTCGTTGTGTGAATATTTGGTCGGTGGTGAACATTCCTAACCTGAAGCCACACTGATTTGTTTAGTAAAACTTCCAAATCTCATTCCCGGAGTAGCATCTCTTTATTTCCTCAGCCTTTTTTCCTCTTGAAAAACCGGTGTTCGTTTTTCCGTTTGTACTTATAGAGCTCGTTAGCAGCTCTGGCCCCTCTATACAGTTTGTATGCATTTTTCTAAGCGGCATGTGCTTGCCGGTAATGCTCGTCAAACCAGGGATTCGCAATGTGGGTCGAATAAACCTAGCACATCAGCTTTGGCATTTCCTATCGGAAAAGAATTTTTCTGCCTGTTGCGATAGTACCCGTTTGAAGTGGAAATTCTGCACAGCCCTATCTTGCCTCTGCAATGTTTGAAATATCCGCAATTCTACCGTCGATATGGTTACTCACTTGGGTGGCTTAAGGCCAGGAAAGAAACTATAGCAGATCTGAAAATTAAGGTCACCATCTAAAGGCGGATGCGGCATAATGCGTAGGGAAGAGTTTTACGTCGCCATGTCTAGTTTAGGTATCCCTGTCAAGCTCGCCAAATTGTGCAAGATTACTGCAGAAAATTCTCACTGCTCCAAAATATTGGGCAAGGTTACGCGCTATCATGAGTGATTTCTCGCATCTTCCTAGAAAGAATTGTTTAAAATTCATTGGCCAACCTAAGATGCACGATCGTAAGCAAATGACATTAATTTCATAGGTGACGGCGAGCCGTCAACGAAGATCCCTTAAGTTTTGAGGTGGAAGCTTACAAAAGCCGAAGGTAAACCGAGGCAAAGCAAAGTTCATTGTGCCTACAGAAGAAGGCGCACATCATCGGTGTATTGGCCAGAACGTTACCATTGCCAGTTATACCTTCTAAGTTGTTAACGACTTTGTCTAGCTACATCAGAGCAGTAATTAAACCAGAAATACTGTTGCCAAGCCTCTCTCTTGAGACTATGTAGTCGATTAATTAGACCTGACCTGACTGTGTTCTAAACCCTATCATTCCGATTCTGCACTACAGCGCAAAGCGGATGAAAAGCACTTGACGGTTTTGGAGGAACATGCTGCAATTTTCGGTTCAACTTTTATTGATGACGAATGGAGGACTTAATTAAAACACGATCTGTAGCTGACTACCTAATTTGCCACAGAGACCTTGGAATATTCGGCACATTTTCAAAGAAGAAACGTATCTAAGTGATGCCAACTTTCTGTGTAAAATGAAACAAATTTTATCAAAAACTTTTCGAGATGCTATTTTCAAGGAGAACCTAATGAATTCCCAATGACCCAGCAGAAACATTGAAGCGCTTAATTATTTTACAAAAAAAAAACCATCAGAGTTATCGGCTTGGTTTTACTCATGAATTTTTCAAAACTCAAAACTTTATCCACTTCAACTTTCCACAACTAATTGGTTCCATAATGAAAGCCTCTTAACTAATCCTTCAGCAACACGAAACGGTTAACTGTGAATAAGACTCCTTTTTAGACGATTTAAATCGATAGCAATCATTCGGCCACTTTAAAACTGTGTACAGTCTATGGGGCATAGATACCACCCTCCTCGTTCATGAGTCTTTTATTCAGTTCATACAAAATTGCCCATGGTTGCCTTAGCCCTCCTTAAGTGGGTCTGAGTTGGTAAAACTTGACACCTTTTCCGATATCGAATCAAATTCAATTCGGCATCACCTTCAGGCGATATAAACGTGGTGGGAATCGACACCTCCTTCTGATTCTGGAATCGATGAAATCCGATATTCAGGAACTTTGTCGTTTTCAATTTGTGTACTCGTATTCTCTGGCATTCTTGCACTACAAACCTCACCAAAACCATCATACCACCAACAGCCACTTGGCATGAGTAATATTGTGAAAGGTATCCGAATGGATACCACCCCCGGCTGAGGAGTAGACCATGATTATACAAGCCTGCCACCGTTCGCCGCGGGCTGGGGCTTTCGATTTCAAAACTTCATCCACATTGAAATAATAATTAAATGGAAGTTTTGAATTATTGATCATGTCTTCATTTCTTCGGCTCTCCTGGTATTGGTTTGGTTTGCCGGTGCGGGGGTTGGATCTCCCATTGAATGACAGAACCTCCAGAGGAAGTTTCAAGTGGGATTGCTGTTTCTCGCCGCAAAAGTTGTATCCTGTCGTATATTTTCTGCATTCAGCAGCAGCCAATATCCAGTTGTTTGTGTGTATCTGAATATCTTTCGGTTTTGTATCTATTCGATGTTTGTCACCACAGCCAATCAATCGATGATGATAATGATAATGATGATGATGATGATGATGATGCTATCGAAAAGTTCCTATCGATTCGATTTAAGTTAAATGTTTTTGTGTTTTGTTTTCTTGTTTTTTTGTTTTGTTTTTGTACGAAAAGTACTGAGAAGTGTAAATCACGAAATTTATTGACTTTTTGGAGGCGTTTCCTGCCCCCCTTTTTTTTGACTCAGAGATTTAGATACTTTATGAGGAACGGAAGAATGGAACTTTTTTGTAAATCATCAATAAAATTTACGGATCGTTAAGTTATTTTCTTCTTCGTTTTTTTTTTGGGGAGGGGGGAAGAATAAAAAATACTACAGGCGCATGGGGGTATGGCATAGCATTTGTGACACGCAGAGATGATTAGGCCGTAGCCCTGTTGGCTCGTGAATTTGTTTGACGGAAATGAAACGAAGATTTTTGGTAGTGGCTGTCAGGAGAATACTGCCTCGTGGCAACGTCAGTCGGTCGGCTTAGATCGCAAGTCATAAATTCGTCAAAGGAAGAAAGTCGTAAAATTTGTTTTCTTTTCTTTTCACAGAGAAATGGGCTTTTCCAGAGCAGAGCATCAGGTTTGGGAGTTTTGGATGCAAACAAAAAATGAAGAAAGGAACGTGAATTGTTGTAAAGATATGAGTGACAAGCTGTTTGTAGTTGTTTAAGAGTTGCATGCATCTGTAAGGAATTCTCAATCGCTTCTCGTACATTTTAATGCCATAGTTGAAGCTATCCTTGATGGCTCTATTTAAATTGCCAGTTTAAAAGTGTACCAGCATAGTTGGAACTCTGGTCTGCTTTTTGACTGCTGTACCTTGCGTCCGGCTTGTAGGCGTCTTGCCCGAAGTGTCTTTATTTTATCGTTCCAGTAGTAACACGCTGGTGCCTTCCTGCTGTTTGTTGTTCTAGTCATGGCTGTATCCCAGGCAGTAGTGATGATATTTGTGGGGCGATATGCGAGGGTCTCCGCTGTTCCACTTAGCGATATGTCATCGTTTAACATCTCCTTGAAAGTTTCCTTATCGACAGTTCTAATGTTCCATTTTGGACCATTGTTTCCATTACTATCATTTGTTGGTCACTGTACTAGTATTACTCACTGACCCTCTACTTTAAAGTTCTCAGAATAAAACTGCTCACAAGCTTAATGTCGATGATAGAGCCTTATCCAGCCTTCCGGTACGTATTTGCGCGAGCATTGTTAGCGATAGTTATTGATTGTCTTCTGGTGTTAGTGAGTGTGCTGGACCATTCTAGGGCCCACGGGTTACAGTCGCCGCCTACATATAAGAACGCCTGCGATAGGTTGTCCAGCATTTGTTAGTAGTCGTTGGACGTCAAGCTGGGTCGGGCATAGAAGCTTTAGAAATGAATGGATCATGTACATATTGCCGTTTGTGTTGTCTTATCGCAGATCCAATTAATGTTCTCATTGAAACGTTTATAGGGTTCACTAATCCTGAAAACCGCCGCACTTTTATCCTTGGCCGTTTGCGATAGGATATCCTGAGCTTTTCTACAATGATGTGTGCAGAATCTTCATGGTCGTTTGCTAGTGATAGCTCTCTGAAAAACTGAGCATTTTTTACTGCCAGCTACGTGCTTCACATCATCTGTATAGTCCTTCTTGCGGAACTTAGTTTATGGAGTTCTTTTCCATATCTCCTATATAGTTTAGAGCGGTCTTCTTCATTTTTGCATTGTCCAGCTAGGTGAGCAACTTTAATCATTTAAAACATTTTTTTATCGGGGTCCGTTCACGCATGCGACAGTAAACCTAGCCGATTTTAACCTTTGCGAATTCTCAAAATTTCTCCGCGTCTTCTGCGGAAGGCTGATTCTTGCTGTTTGAGTTTCTCCGTGAGCCTTTCGAAGGGTCTGCTACTAAAACTGTGAATCCAAACTAGCCTTTGATGGCATTGATTAGTGTGATGCGTAAGTGATCTTACGATCGCTTTACCAACGATGCCTTTAAAGTCGTTCAACTTGATGCCCGTCTCCTTGAATTGTATGAGGAGGTCTGCCCTTTGCGTCCTCTTAATTTTTGATACCGCGTTTCCAATTGTTTTCAGTTTGGGCTCTGCCCTATGTAGTATGTCTGCGTATGAGAGAGGCCCAGTCGCTTTAAATATGATAGCATCAGCTCTATGTTTTTTGTCATAGTTTTGGCGGCATTTTGCCATTTCTCTTCTTTTGTTGGCTGCTTCTTAATGATGCCTGCGTCTTTTTGCTTGTCTCTGGTCACTGGAGTTCCATATTTCCCCTTGGTGATTCGCATGTTGGGTGTTTTTGTTCGTGTCTACATTTTGGCTCCGGTAGTACGTTGTCTACCCTACCATTTGGTTGGTATTGCTGCTTTCGTTTGGGCTCCGGGTGGTCGTCGTCATCTACCTTCTCCTGAGCACTGAATGTGACGAATTACTTCCTTCGCTGACTGGTTATACAACTGAATTACCGAGAACCTGTAAAGAGCTCTGCTACTTTCGATACCGTTCTCATCACTTGATAGATCGAGCGCCTTTTGGCATGCCCTGGCATTTTTACCAGCCCTCTTACTTGCTCACCAGATTGCTGGACGGTTGATTCAACCGCCACTATTCGTATTGCGGGTGATTCACGCCTTTCGATGCGACACTCCTTGCCCAACTGATGACCTCAGCATCCTTGATCCTCCCTAAACGAAATTTTCAATGTTCTTCATTATAAGTCACATTGGGGGGTAGACTCTGCGCCAAAGCCCCCAGCTCCTGAAGATCCATCTATGAAGATTGAATTTGATTTACTGAGCAGGGTCTCACGTAGACTCCACAGGTAAATAAAATTAATTTCAGAGTGCGATGCAGCTCCATGTGATGGTGCAGCTGAAGTTTCGTACATTAAGATATTCCTGTCGGGATGGCCAAGTTGATATATTTCTAATATTTCTAGTAAACCTAGGAATGTCTATACCGTGGGTAAGATTTGATCTCATGGCCGTAGTATCAGTGCATGTATAGTAGTAGAATCAGTGCATGATTTTCCCATAGAATTACAGCTTTCAAGCTGACCTTGATACTTTAAGAAAGTCAGAGGGGTGCCATTAAAACTAGCTGTGATATTGCAGGGGATCTTCATTTATCTTATCAAGAGAACCAACTCTGGCTTAGTCAGACTTATGCTAAGGCCACAGCAATGTGCTCATTGAGGTAATGTGGCCAAGGCATACTGGAGAAAGACAGAGAAAATCTGTGAATGTTTGCCTGACATACAAAAGATTACGTCGCAGACAAAGTCATCTACTGTTTATCCAGTTTCCAACATAAAGTTCTGCCATGCCATGTCTGAAGAGTGTAGGTCTCTTGTGGGTATACCCGCTTTTCAATGACCGAAAATTTGATTAGAAAATCGAGAATTCTATCGAGTTTCTTTGGCAAGAAGGATGACAGACTGTTGAATCTGCAATCCCTTAGGAACGCACGAAAGGTTTTTCTTGCTTTGATCATAACACCTTACCCATTCCAGACACTGGGTACTGTACGAAGATCTAAACAGGCCTTTCAAATGCAATCTGATAGCCTCTGACATTTTAGTAGTCATTTAAACCGTTTCACATAGAAAATGTAGGAGGGTATATTTTCTCAAAATAGGCTTTTTGAAATGCAACTAGGAAACTGAGTGGTGGTAAACAGATCCTTTTAAGCAAGCAGAACTTGTTGAAGTATATGGTGCTTGGTTGTGGTAATCGCAGGCGGACAATATTTTCTGACTATCTTTTGTTATATTAAGGAAAGAAAGGGAGGTAGATTTCTGATCTGGAAAACAAGAACACAAACCCTTGGTCTACCCTCTTTTTTGCTAAAACATGTTGTCGTTAAATATGTTTGATTAATTAAGGCATTGGCGAGCCTACTAGAGGGTCTTACTACTTAGCATTTCCTATGAATATCTGTGTTCATCTTCAGTATTGTTTCTGCCACCTTTTTCTTCTTCTAAAGTGGCGCTGGAACCTGGAACCTGGACCTTAATCAAATTGACTACCTTGTAGATTCGGCCGTTTTCTGCTACTTACGTAGTTCCTCGTGCTCGGATTTGAAGATTACTCGGGCCGGAGCTCTACATAGCCCAGTCATTTTTGGCGTTGAGTCCGTAGACATCTAACCAAGCGGATGTTTTTAGCTCTCATACTCAATAGCCCCTTAAGATCGAAAAGACAGCGGTTGGCAAGAGTTACTCTATGTCTTATTGCCGTGCTGTTATCATTGCTACTTGTAACTGCAGAGCAAAGGTAGACGAAGTCTTTAACTTCCTCGAAGTAATAGCTGCCCATTGTGAAACTCTGACTAATTTGTCGATGTTGGAAGTTCTTTTTAAATGACAGCATATACTTGATTTTTGCATCATTTAAAGTGAGACCAATTCAATCCGCTTTCGCTTCCAATGTCTCGGTGTCTTCGTCCACTAACGTCGATTTCATCTGCGTACGCAAACTATTGGGAAGACTTGTAGAGAATCGTTCCCCTTCTATTTGCCAGTGAATTTTGCACGACTCCCGCAAAAGCAATGTTGCGAATGTCATATGACAGCGCTTCGCCTAGTCTTATCCTTTTTTGACACTGAAAGATTTGGTTAATTCGCTACAGACCTTAATGGCGCAGCGAGTATTCTCTATTGTCATCCTGCACTACATGACGAGTTTATCAGGAATGCCTAAACTAAAATTGGTCAAGAGACCATCGCCTTTCTTGTGGATTGGGTAAACGATGCTGGGGTTCCATTCAGCATTCATTGGACATGTTTTCTTCTGACTATATCATGCAGATGAGCTAGAATCAGGTCATCTCCAGTTGCTCAGCTGGAAGCCCGTCTGGCCAGCAGATTTGTTCGTCTTCAGTCCCGATATCGCTATCGCAACTTCGTCTAGGTCAGGTGGACGGAATTCTCTCCTATCATCGCCCAGTGTTGATGGATCATTCTGCTTGACAGTGGAATTATGGTCCTCATCGACGTTATACACTCTGCAGAAGTGGTTTTTCCATATCTTCAGCACCGACTGCAATTCTATTACAAGGTTTCCCGTTTCTTTCTTGCATGCTTCCCTTCTGGCTTTGTAGCCCTGGCATGTTCTTTGAATTCCTTGATAGAATTTTCGAACGTCATTCCTGCTGTACCATATCTCTATTTCCTCTTGCTCTTTCTTTTTCTTTAAGAAGTCTATGTTCTCCCCATCTTCTCTGTTCGTAGAGTTTACGAGCAGCTTTCGTGGCCCGATGCAAGCAACTTTTTATGCCTCATGTTTGGCGATGGCGATGGCGCGACAGTTAGCTCATTGGACTATCACGCACAGAGTCTGGGATCGATTCCTGGCTGGGTCACCAACTAGTTTTCAAACCGCCGTCACCCTTTCGGCGGGCAATGGCAAACTCCCGAATTTAAGAAAATTGCCTACGAAAACGCTTCTAAGGAGGTGCCGTTCGGACTCGGCGATAAACAGTAGGCCCCGCTCAGATGTGACTAAACTGACAGCATGAGCAACACAAATGAGTGTCAAGAAGCGAGGCCATGGCCCATACCGGGCTGCCAGCGCCACAATGTTTTTTGTTTTGTTTTTTGTTGTTTGGTTGCATGCGCCTCCCTTCATTCGTCATCGAACCAGAGGTGGCGGTTTGAAACCAATGATGTCCGATGCTGCTTCTCTGACGGTTCGTTAACAGCATTCCCATTGTTCTATGGATTGTGCAGGGAGTCCCGGATTTTCAGAGAGTTTAAGGTAAACGCGGTAGGCAATGATTCTAGAGGTGTTTAGCGATTTCAGCTTTGCAACGTCGAAAATGGGTTGTCTGAATCGATTCTGTTGTTCTCGTGATATCCACGATTCGGTACCTCGCTTTCTATCCTTCCTAATTTTGCAGCGCTGCGTTCAACCATTTTAAGGGTATTCACGTTTCTTTGGACACGCATTGTTGCATTGGTATCGATCGAGGGATTTGAAATCGCCGATCATTTTGTTGGGGACGACTTAAAGGAAGAGCTTGTCCCTAAGAATACTTCTCAACGTCCCTAACATATATCCCCATTTCTTTGTACGAAAAACTGCTGATTTACTCGGCATCTCTGTCAAGCATGTGTACCTTTCAGGGTAAGGAGATCAGACTTAAGCGTTTATAGCGCAAAATCGAGTGGATGGGTAAACTATTTTTACTATCGATCAATAGCTCATGTCCCGTAAAATGTTGTCCTTCAGATTTCTCTTTCTTCAGAGTTACTTGAGAAATTCTTGCGCTATCTTGACATTTAAGGAAATCAGAATACTGCGAAACAGTGGTGCTAATCATAACTTTCATTTCTCTTTTTTTAGGTATCCCAGTTCCATGCCTCTTAGCCACAGTCGACTCAAATCAAAATTCAGGTATTCCAATCAGAAATCAAAACTAATCCAGCCCTCACCGATTACTGAACTCTAACACCAATTTCGGATTGAATTCCACTCAATTGAAACAGTTTAATAATTTATTTGTATCTAACCTCAAAAGCTCATCAGATTTAATTAAAACTCGAAATATGTTATTACATTCCCAACTAAACCATCACAGATTCATCAGGCCTGGTAGCGGCAGACCGCTTTCATACTGATCCCCCACATCATTCACATCTCTATCCAGAGACCGCACTTACGAATGCATAAAAAATTTTCCCAAATTCGGATGAAATCCCGACGTCCAACTTTGTTGGATTCCGTATTTCCTAATGCAAAGCATATATTCGCACACAGACTGCCAAACAGTTTTAGGGGATTTATATGCGGCAATTAGAGTGCGGTCGCACACAATTAAGCCGATGAATGGGAGCCAAAAATTAAATCACCCCGTCGATAGTGGGTGATGAATGGTAGACATGAGACTGTACTCGTACTCGTATCTCTTTGGGCAAATGTCAAAAATTCAATAAACCACTGCAAGTGGATGGACAGAGTTAGTCGATACCCACGTGGATAGGTGGAAGCTTTTGCAAATTAAAAAAATAAAAAAATAATAAAAAGGTTATCCCTCTAGAGAGGGAGTCGAAAGCCAGAAACACAAAATCGCAATTAAGATAGAATCGGGATTTTCAAAAATCCTCCTTTTCCAATGCAAGCCACACGACACTAATCGCATTCGAAGTGAAACCAAATGAAAGAGCGGATTGTGTACACACTCAATGACAGATACTTCCAATTAAATTTATTTTACGGCTTTTTCACGAATTTTCTGTTTTTTTTTTTTTTTTTTTTTTTTTTTTTTTTGATTTGTTCCAGTCTGAATCTGCCACAGAGTGGGGGGATATATTTTTTTTTCTATTGAATTTTTGAATGTCGGTCGGTCGATTTTAATTTGCCGTTTTGTTGTCATCTTTGAATAATTCGATTCGATGATTTGTGATTTCAGTTTTTGGAGGGGGATTTCGGCTTATTTTGTTTTCTTTGGTTTCTGATTGGAAATTGTTGGATACACACCCGTTGCCCCTTGTGACGACGATCCATAAGTGAGTTCATCAATGAGAAAATACACCGTGAGAATTCTTTGGATGTATAATACTCATACAAAACAGCTCTCCACATGGTTGGGTTTGGTGAAAAGCGTTCAAACGACCGAATTGTGTCAATTTGTGAGGTTTCGTATGATATTTGTTTGAAAGTTCTTTAAGACCATTGTTGGGGTTTCTTTATTTTTCTGTTTGATGAGACAGATTTGTTGGAAATATTTAGATAATTGGGGCGAAAGTTCATGATTCGTTTGGAATTGAATTTTTTTCCGAATAATTAGCACATTGGCCGGAGAAGGGAGCAGAAAATTCGAATTTGTCTGGGTTGGAAATTGGCAGAGCATCTTTTTGAAGATTGCATATTCGGAGCACCATATAGAAGCATATATATGCTATGTGAAATCAAAGTCCCCTCCTTCAGTTTTAATATGCTCTTACGAGTTTTTGGCATAATTCTGTTTTCTGCCCAAATAATAAGGATTCCAGCATCAGCTGTTGAAGATCAGTGGTATGGATGCTAAGAGGCAATTTGAAATATCACACAGCGTCTACTTGCACAAAGCCTTTGGTTTGATGAAGAACGCAGGCTAAGAAAGCAAAAAAAACAAAAAAAAAAAAACACTGTGGCGCTGGCAGCCCGGTATGGGCCATGGCCTAGCTTCTTGACACTCATTTGTGTTGCTCATGCTGTCATTTTTGTCACATCACACAGAAGAGTGTCACCAAGGAAATGGAATAATATTACCCAAGTACATTTCAGGGAAGTTTTACCATTGAAAAGACGAAACGTGTTGAGTGAGCAAGATCTGAAGAAAATCTCTGTAGAGCTAAAAATGGGATTCAAATTCCATCAGCAGCTTAAACAAACCATTCAAACACTTTGTAAATGCTAGGAACCATTAGTCGTTAGTCTACTTGTTTCCTGTTAGTGCAGTTTGAAGCCCTTAATACTCCTCCAGATACAGCACTTTATCAATTTTACATACATGCTAAGCTGTTTCGAACTCCAACTTTTTAAAATGCTATAATTTTTTTATTTTTTGATAAATGTTATTGTGCCAAAGCAAAAAATGTTAGAAAATACATCAATTTTTAAATCGTATCAGTAGTTTTCAATAGTCTACCTTTGGCGCGAATAATGGCCTTGAGACGGCCGAAGAAAGCATCGCACGCTGCACGCAAGTGGCTCTGTGGTATTTTGGCCCATTCCCGGTGAAGTGCCTTCGCCTTCAAAATACCACAGAGAGAGAAATCCATCGGATTTGCATCCGAAGAATTTGCAATTCATTGTGTCGAAGAAATGAAGTGTGGAACATTGTTTTTTAACCAATCTTGGTTTACGCGCGCTTTGTGAGACTGTGCCGAGTCTTGTTGAAATGTCCACGGTCTCCGACCGAAATGATTGTTTGCCCAAGGCTTCAATTCAGGCTCTAAGACAGTTGTACGGCCTAAACCATCACCATCGGTGCTACCTGCTTTCTGGTGGCCGTCCGAAGGTGTAAATTTTCGAAGGACCTCTCTGGCAAGTAAGCTGGGTCATTTTGTTTGCTCGATAACAAATGATGAAAAAACCAAATTCGGCAACTCACCACTTTCGTGCAAGCGTAGCAACTCCTTCGCTCTTTCGACTCTAACTTTTTTCTGTTGCGGTGCAAGATCGTGTGCTTTTTGGAACTTCAATGGCTTGAGCCCAAGCTCATTTTTCAGTATGTGTTGCATCCGTTCCAACGATTTGTTGAGCTCACGAGCCATTTTTCTTCCACTTCGACGCGGATTTCGCTCAATTCGAGCCTTCACTTTCCGAACCATTTCTGCCGATGTTGCTGTTTTTTTATGACCACCTCCATGGCGTTCTGCAATGCTGCCTGTATCACGGTAACGAGCTATGGTTCGAGACACAAATGATTTATTCACGTTAAGGTGCTGGAAGGCTCTAACGATAGCCACTTATGGTTTTCCAGCCAAATATAAAGCAATCACACTATCACGTTTGAATTCCATCGCGGATACAAATTTCTTTAACACAACGTTTAAAAGGCTTGTAAATAATAAAATTATCTGTCAAATGTCAAAATTTCAGCTTACTGTCATGAACGGTTTAGAAATTATAGCAGTCTGAAGTTGGTTGCAGTTCGAGTCAGTCAGGGTGTATATCGCAATGAAAGCTTCTATATGAATGATATCGCGGAATCCTTCCAAAAACAGATTGTGCAAAACGATGATAATGAATGATCAAAAGAAGGATAACTACTTACTTGCTTACTCTACGATTAGAGGAGAACCTGGGCGTCAAGTGTTAAACCTTTTCAGTTAGCCTGGTATTTAGCAGTTGTGCATTCCAAGTCGGTTGAGGCCCCCTTCTACTTACTTGTTCGCGCCACCTTAGTTGAGATCTTGCTCTATTTCCTTGTTCTATTGGATTAGATTTTAAAACTCTGAGGGCCCGAGGATTGGTGATCATTTGGTCGACATAACCTAGCCATCTCAAGCGACTGATGCTCATTTTTTTGACACCTCAATCTCAGTGTAGAGCTCATGTAGCTCATCATTAAATCTACTTTTCCAAAATCTGTCAACGCAAATGGAAGCTGACTTTTTTTTTAATGGATTTTTCTCTCAAAACGACTAAGAATATCTTCATCCACTTCCATAGAGTCTATGCTTCAACTCCATAAAGCAGCTTACATAGAGTCTTCTAGTCCTTGGTCTTCTTAGCTCAAGAAACACCGATTGGCAAGATTGATTCTTTGGTGGATTTTTGCTTACGTTTTGTTGGCAAAATTCATAGACCAACCAAGGTCGAAAGTTCCTTGCCACCTTAAAATTATGCCAGTCAGCTGTGAAGTTCTGTTCAATTCGTCGATGCTGTGTTCTTTCTGTTGACAGGATAGATTTGGTTTTGGTTTTGGTTTTATCTACGCCTGAACCCATTTTGACACCTGTTCCCATACTGACGAACGCCCAGTTGACAGCCTCCTGTGTAATATTTACGTACACTAGTAGTTGCACGGATTTTCAAAGATTTCATCTCCAGTAATAGCTTGTAAGTTCCGCACAATTTCACAAATAACATGAAAGTGCATCACCTTGTCTAAGACCGTCTATTGTAGACTTTTCTCTTCAGATACCGCACTGATAAAAGCTAATAAGGTTGTTGACGAGGGGTGCTCACAAAATATGGCCAGATTCCATCTGGGAAAAGAGTTGATGTATGGTTTCCACAAAGTCATTTCCAACAGTTTTGATTATTTCGGCCGGTATGCTGCCAGATTTACCTGCTTTTTTGGATTTTAGCTTAGATATTGCTAGGCGATGGTTATGGCGCGGTAGTTAGCTCATTGGACTATCACGCACAGAGTCTGGGTTCCAATCATCAATTTTTCAAATCGCCATCATCCTTTCGGCGGGCAATGGCAAGCTCCCGAAAGTAAAATTGCCTACGAAAAAGCTTCTAAGGAGTGCCGTTCGGACTCGGCGATAAACCGTAGGCCCCGCTCAGATGTGACAAAAAATGACAACATGAGCAACACAAATGAGTGTCAAGAGGCTAGGCCATGGCACATACCTGGCTGCCAGCGCCACAGTGTTTTTTTTTTGAATCCGGTGGTTTGAAGTTTCGGCTATTATCGTCAAAGCTGAACGAGCTGTTCTGGTATGTGGGATGACTGCGTTTTTCCATATTCTAAGCACCGAGTGTGACTCTACTACAAGGTTTCCCTCTTCTTTTCTACAGGTTTGTGCCCTTAGGGTTACCGAAGTATTCCTGCATGTTTTTTCTTTAAGCGCAAGCGTAACGTTCTCACAAATTTGAGTAAATGATCCTGAATATTAACAGCACTGATAGTATCCTTTTTTCAAAGAGTCAACCAACCATTTGAGTGAAGACTGAGACCTAAAAGATCTACAAATTGTGAACCTCTCCTCATTCGTGCTCTGTTACCCACCAATGCTAGACTTTGTTGTTTTTCATATTAAGTCCTGCACAATATTACGGTAGTGGAGCATTGATTTTAGCCCAAACAAGTTTGAGTTTAACGTGTTCAGTGCTGCTTGACTGTCCGTGAGTTTGTGGATAAGTGCTCCTTTCGCATCTCTTTCTCATAGTGATACCAGCTTCGAGCAGTATATCATTGTAGCTTTCCTCGATTTCTAGCAACGTGACAGAAGTGGCAACAACCTGACATTTGATACCGCTGCTGCAAAGTGCGGAATCAAGTCGCAGTGTGCCGATAAATCAGTTTTTCAAAAGAATAACCATCAGCGTAAAGCTAGAAGGAATCTTATTTGGTTTTTTCTAGTGCATTTCGTGGAACATAGATTCTTGCAGAAAGGCTGTAACTAGCTTGCAGTAGCTAATATGAACCTGTATAGTGAGGCTCAGTCTTTAAAGTTTTTGAAGAAAATGAAAATTTATAGGAAACTACAATTGCTAACCCGACAGACGTCTTTCTATCCAAATTTCAGTAAGTTTGTCTATGACCATTCGTGAGTCGAATGACATATCAATCGGAATCACTGTGATGTGTGGTATCAAAACGTCTTCTCCTTTGTAGTTTCCTTAAAGGAAATATGGATTCAATGAAGTTGTTCACCAGTTTCTTGACCACAAGCCGGGTGCCACTACAAAGACGGCTTTCAATTGGAGATTGTGAGGTAGCAATTCCTTATATTTGACATCATTTTGACTAGTAACGGAATCCATCGGCTTAAAATTCAATGTCTAACATTTGTTTTGTAAATATTTCATCAGACTGGTCGTTCTGCGACTCGACCTGTCTTGACGTTTTCATAAAACGGACGGCTTTCAACATGCATCGGCTAGCGTTGATCATGGAATCTCTGGCAATGTTTGGCAAAAATCACCCGCCAGTAAAATCGTCGCATCACCTTACCGATTTTGATTGTTTCTAAGATCTTACATTGTTCGGTCTCTTGCCTGCAAGGACTTTTAATGCGCCATTGTACTTCCTCCAAAACGATCAACTTGCATTGCTGCAAAACCATGGCCATCACAAAGTTCTCCGAAAGGAAAAGTTTATTCTGCTTGACAGTGGTATTTTGGTTTGTCATTGCCGTAATACAGTCTACAGAAGTGCTCTTTCCATATCCTCAGTACCGACTGCGACTCTACTACGATGTTCCCTTGTTTGTCTCTACAGGCTTCGGTTCCGGGTTTGTGTCCGTGGCATGTTTTTTTACCTCTTGGCAACACGTCCGAATATCATTCCTGGAGCAGCATCTCTCAATTTCCTCGACGGCTTTTTCTTTTTCCTCCTCAGAAGCCGGCATTCGTCTCTCTTCTACTTATAGAGCTCGTAAGCAGGTCTGGTTCTTCTAGACAGCGCCGCTTTGTATGCATCTTGCTTATGTGCATGTGCTTGCCGGTACTCCTCTTTATATCAGGGTTTTCGTTATGGTGGCTTCTCTAATGGCTTTTTGGCAGTATTGCCACTGGTCTTGGATACTTGATCCTTGATTCAGCAATTAAGGGAGACTCGATTGGAAAGGATTTGCCAATCTCCTGCGAGTGTGGCCGTTCGTCATCGAAATTCCTTACAGCATTAGCTTATCTTTGCCCTTTTCAGAATATCCACAACCACACCTTGGCTACAATAACGCAATAGTCCGACTCGACGCTGGCTCCTCAGAACGTTTGGATTGAATGAGTGTTTTGCATCAATTCCAATGCTGTCAAATTTGGTTAACCGTTGATAAATCATGAGTTCTCCAAGTCTGCTTGTATATATCGAGATGTGGAGACCGCATGCTGGCTATGAAAGTGTTATCGCCACCGTTATCTTATGAGAGGTGATGTCGTGTAGGCAGTACCTTCCGATCTGCCCTCTTTTTGTCCGGCCCATCTCAACGCAATTTTTGGAATGGCGGTAATGTCTATTGTACTTTGCAGCAGTCATAACATAACATTCAACGTGCATTCCGTTCGTTGTCCTAAGTCCGCTTGCAGTGGTTGTCACTGTAGATCCGTCTGCATCCAAATCTTGTTTCTGCTTCGTAACTTTTAATTCATTTCTTTAATACTCCTAGGACGAGGAATCCGTTACATCGAAGCCAGAATAAGCCATTTGGATATGTGAGCCCGGGCTCATCCGCCACCATCTCTTTTCCAGACCTTGACTTAGTCTCAGAAATTCCTATCAGCCTGAGCTCCAAGTATGTTTGAGTAGGCGGGAAAAGGTCTCATTTATGTTGTTTCTATGGAATCCATCCGTTGTCGTTTATGGTGTTGGGTGTTTCGTCGCATTCGCGCTTATAAGTTTGGCAAGTTAAGCCCGGTTGGACATCCACTAGTAACCGATGGTTACTACTTGGAGATAAAATAAACACAATTGCTATTGCCAGGTTGATACCTCTCAGCGCCTACCCTATTTCTACAGGATCCAAAAGCATTCCCTTCTAGTCGCATCAGATAAACGGCAATTTCCGTGGATCTTGCTTAGGTAATTGTTGCGAGGCTGATGGTTGGCATGGGCATACTCAAGATGCATCCACCATACTCATCGCCAATAACAATTTGATGAAAGAAAACATTTTCATTTGTGTCGGTCAAGATAGATTTCTGGTTTTTGGTTTTCGATAACTGCTTCTTTCAATTTGTATGGAACCCATCCGCCTACTTTTAGCATGTTTCCGTGGCCTTTTAAGCTTTTGGAAGCAGTAGTACGATTAACTTTTAATGCTTCTGTGAACTGCTCTTTTGTTTGGGTCGATTCTTCTTCTAATACTCATTGCAATTCTGCATCTTCGATTTTGTTCTTTGATCTCCCATGGTCCTTGCTGTCGATGACAAAATCAGCACTTTTCAAACGAACAAACCAAAGTTCACCAAGAACTCCCTATAGTAATCGAAGTCTTTTAGCAGCGGGTTCCTTTGAAAAATAGTAATGTACCAGTAATAAAACTGGACGTTAGTCAATTTTGACACACATAATCGAGTTTAGTAGTCCGGAACCTGAATATCCAAGTCATTCTGTTCTGACAAGGAAATGAAAAATTCTTCGACCCAAACGAAGACCATTTCATGTGAACTCCAGATACTTACTAAAATTCGTATCTATTTGAGTGGTAAATTGCCATACTTCCTCTCTTCATAAGCAAACACGTCCGACAAATGGCACAAAGGTTTTCAAATTTCCTCAACTTTGTATAGCCTCCGGTGGAAATTTTCACAGAAATCCCACAAAATTGCAAATCCCTCCTACATCTATCTACTTTCTTATATTTTATTCCATAAACTTAAGAGGATCCCAATAGAGGGCAACCAGATCCTCCCACCTGTCTAAATGACTTCCAAGTTGGCATCTGTTTCTGTTTTCTGCCAAATTTCCTTTGCCGAGGAGCAAAAGCCGATTTCTCTCATTCACATTTGCACATACTCGTATCTATGAATTTATTTGCTTTTCAAAACTAATTTCCCGAAGAACATGTTTTCTCTGTATCTTCTGCGCCATATCAACCCACAAGTGTTGTTTTCAATATATCTTCTCCCACCTCCACCCCTGATTTCGATGCTGTTGTTTGATTTTTGTATGAAGGTGAACGTGTGTTTGTGAGTGAGTCCTTTTTTAGGTGAAAAAAAAATACAAAAAATTTCTAAACACAATCCGTAGTAAATAGCCCAACTGATTGAACCACTTACCTGGAGGAGTATCTGCAACCTACAACGGAAATGATATCCTCTTGTTCTCATAACCTATCTGTTGGCATTGGCATATAAAATACGGAATACAGATAACTCCTGCTCCGGCAAGCCTTAACACCAGTACCAGTACCCTTGGCTGTATTCATCCAATCAAAACTGGCAGCTTTCGTAAATTTTCATTTCAAACAATCCACACTCTGTAAACTTAGACCCCCATCCTCATTTCCAACTCATCTAAGCATCCCCTTTGTACTTTCCTTAAACTATACTCGTACATCGTCTCTAACCCCCCCCCCCCCCCCCCCCCCTCATTGAATCAAACCAACCATGCATCCAGGTAAAATAACAAAAAATATTCATATCCTTCACTAAAATTACAAATATACATTTGGAAGGGTATAAATACGAGAGAAATGGTTTTGGGGGGTGGATAGGATGGAATACCTAGAGGGTGGTAACATACACAAAGACTGTTGAGCATTCAGGAAACGATATGGTGCACAGGAGTCCTTTCAAATATTGCCTCTGAGATGTGTTTTCCTTATTGTATGCTTTGCTATTGCTATAGTGTACCACCTATAGATATGGATACACTGCTGCTGCTGCTGCTCTTGTACCCTGTTTTGTGTTGTCTTAGGTGTGGTTGCGTGTGTAAGGTTTATCCCTCGTTTACAATGTATTCATGTGTGTTGAAGCTGATACTGGAGTCGTTTTTTACTTTTTTTATTCCTGATTCTCTGGGCGGTAAAAGGATATTTTCATTTCGAGAAAAAATACGGAAACACAGCAACACATGCATCGTACTACGAATACTTGTATGGCCAATAACAAGCAGAAGGAATATTTATGATCATATTTTGGAATATCCATCGGTCCATCGTGAATATTTGTATCTGCAAGGATATTACAGAAGCACTGAAAAGCGCAGAGGATCCACCAGCAGCATCGTCGCCGCTACAGACATCACCGTCACAGATACCCAGGTAATAGCACTAGCAATGGCATCCAAAACGATAATATATGAGCCGGTCCGGTCATGGGGTATGAGTTCAGTTCAGATATGAGTGCAATGTATCGTCCAGATGGAGATGAGAAGGTAGAGGTACCTAGAAAATATCATGCTCCACCTCGTTCAAATGTAGTTTTATTCTGCATTTTTTTTTTGGCGAAGGGATATTCCCAAAAGCCTTATCGATGAAAGTGCCGATCCAAAACAGCAAGCAAATCCACCGAATATATGTAGCGCAGGCATTTTCTATCCAGGAAAAAAAACCGAAAAATCAATAAAATATCTTTTGTTATGTTGGAGAGAAAATTGGCAAGGTTCTTCGTTGTTTTTTTTTTTTTTTTTTTTTTTTTTTAAATATTTTATTGGGTTACCCGTTGTACGAATAGATACGGATGGATACACAGTGTCGGATGTATGATGACCTGTAGTACATGGGAAAAAATTGTTTGACCTCTGCCTGTCAAATATTTTTGCGATGAAAGATGAAAAGAATGACAGTCAATGTTAGGTACACCAGGGAAGGTTTTACAAAATCTCATGGTGTAGCAGGAATGAGGAGGTGAATAACGGGGGCAAATTTTAATCATGAGAAATACTTTTTCCAGAATATCGGATAAGTCAAAATTGCATTTTTTGTTGCAGCTGGAATATTCCCAAAAATGTAAAGGGGTTACACCATAAAAGGCCTGCTGTGGTGGAAGATGTTTTAAAAATTTGCAAACATTCCGTCAAAATTAAAACAAAAATATTATTCTCCTCTCAAGCTGCAGGGGTCCGCAGTACTGAATTCCTCTGGAAAAGACAACATCTTGTTGTGATGCAATAGTTTAAGAGGGTCTGTTGGATCGGCCTGCAGGTATTCTGAAGATCGGAGCTTCAATATCCCTGATAGAAAATTTATTAAATTAAATTTATTACATTCAACTTCGATATCGACTAAGTCAGGCTTCTATTCAGGCAACAAGACAGGCTGAATGCTGCAATATCAGTGTTTCCAGAACATTTTCAGAAATTAGAGAAAAGAAAAGTTTACCCTTATCAGTCTAGACTGTACTTGCTTATTAAGACAGATGCTTATCACTTAAGTTTTCGGCGGTATTGAGTCTCCCAGGAGTTTAATTGTACTAAACTGAAAATTGACAAGGTTTTGCCCATAGCCGTTTATTACATTGATTTCACCAAATATAAGGTGTTACCATTTTTCGTGACGCTTTTTATCTTTTACTTATGGTATAGAGACATCAATCATTTTTCGTAATTTTACTGACTCAGATCGCACACAACTAATCAGCAAGACTCACAATCGTATTCCAGAATAAGGCAAAGACTATCTATATGCTTAGACATCCGCGTCCTTTGAAAAGTTTCTGTTTTTATTGCCTGCTCACTACCTTGCTGTTTCAAGAAAGTGCAAACCGATCCCGCATACAGACTAAGTATACACTATCTAACCTAATCCATATGTGATTAAAGAACCATGAAAAAGCTTAAAAGCAAATGCCTGTGAATCAATCATCTCAAATTCTTGCAAAAGGGGATGATCCCATGGTTCAAGCGTACACAGTGTGGCACATAAAATCATGGACTGGTTCTAAAAAACATCATTAAAACGGCATTTCTGTTTATTTTAATCGAAATAATCTCCTCCTGATTCAATACAGTCGTTACAGCGATTCAATGATGATTTAAATGCTTGATCTACCTCAGTTTGCAGAATTCCTTCCAGTGCCCGTGTTGAGGCTGCTTGAATGGTCGCAATGTCGTCAAAAAAGCATCCCTCTAGCTTCAATTTCAATTTCAAAAACGAAGAGAAACCGCAGGTGAATGTGGCGGATGATTGAACGCATTCACTTGATTTCGAGCCAAAAGTTTACGAACAATAAGTCACAGAGCACTCGGTGTATTACCAACTTTTTGAATCGCGTTGGAATAAATTATCCAACAAAATCGCGTACTTTTTGAATCATTTCAAGCGTTCAAATTGAAATTCGCCTTCCTATATGTTTGTTGTGTCCAGGATATAATTTTCCACGCTGTATATGCCGAACACGCAATTTTGACATCACTGTCACAACAACATCCGCTGATCCCTTAAGTTCTTATCCCCGTTACTATGTCAATGAAAAGTGTACAGGCTTTCCTACTGAGGACCAGCAGGGAAGTCACATCCATTTGATCTGCCGGGTTCCCTGATACATCTGCACTTATCTTCACCAAAAACCCAATGGAAGCCTTAACTGAAGACACATCAATCATAACACAGTTTCTTCTCTGAGTTTTCCCTGGCATTTTCATCAGTTACCTCATTTGCTGCGATTGTTTCGCGGCCTTGGACAAAAAATAGTGAATACAGGTACCAAAGGTAGTGGCATCCTAGAACTAGCTTGAAAGTTGTGAGAGGATGCAATATGGCCTGCAGCGCAGCTATAGTTGTTGCTACAGATGCTGATACCTCTTTTTTCCAATCGATTCTTCGAAATATTTGTAGTTATTGTCAATTGTTGCCTGCTTGGAAAGCATGAGTATGAGAATCTTATGATCTCGTGCTCAAATAAGGCGTTACATCCTAGGTCGCTCTTGTAGCCATATGCGCCGACCCGACTTAACTCCAACACAAGAGTTCTGATGGCATTGCATTGTTTTACCAAAGACGATACCTTTTCAATGGAAAATACCCCTGAGAGTGCAATCCATTAATTAGTATGAAGAAGAAGCCCATTTACAAAGGCGTCTAAGGCAGAGCCAGGAATATATGGGGAAGTCCCTTGTGCAGCCGCCACAAACCTTGTTTGAAGTCTAGATTATTGAAGCAGATAATCGACGCAGAGGGTAAAATTAACCTAATTCGAACCATATAGATCCAATGAATCCCTCTCAGTGCCAAGCCTTTGACTTTGCGGAAGCTTCTTCGCACTGCCAGAAAATCCTCAGTACCTAGAGGACTGGCTAAAAGCTTATTTCTAGTAAACTAATCGCAATTTACGTCTTGGGGTGGCTATGCTTTAGATTAGACAGTCACTAGGCGTGATCCAAAGGACAAAGTAGCTACATCACCTGTATGGAATCATTAAAAACGTTAAGCAACCGAGGTAAGTTGCATCTCGGACAAAATAGAATACCAGGCAACTTGAACCTATCAAAGGAAGCTACAGCATGCCTGATGGCCTCATTTGTTACCACAACCGATGAGATAAACCAGCTTTGACGTGTTGTGTTATTTAGCTTACTTGAAGCTTGGGTTATAGCAGCTGATAGTGAACCGGTTATGAGCAGGATGCCTATGTAGTGAGGTCAAGGATGAAACAGAATTTCGTTTTTCTTCTATTCAAAGGCATGACATCAGATCCTGAGTGGTTCCTGTCCGGCTGATGGGCTGCCGAGATAGAGGAAACCAGTATCTTACTTAAGTATCTGCCGTAAAAACTCAAGCCTACGGATCAGAGCAAGAGTTGTACAAATATTTGCTCCAATAGCAGAATTGAGGTCATTAATAGAGCACGAACTCCCCTTTGGTGAATGGTTTAAGACTTTCTAATATTTCCGTCATTTTCTGTGGCATGGTCATATTAATCTGACCGACTGATACCTTTATCATCCCACGGTTCGCCGCAAATCATAATAAAATGAGATGTCAACCTCAGTCGAACTGGATCTACCCGCTCGGCTGGGGCTGCAACCGTAGTTTCAGGAGCCCCAAGCCTCCTGCTGTAACAGAATAAAACCTCCGGTCGACATTCGCAAATTTGTGGTCAATTCTAGTGGGGCATCCTGCCACCGTCTATTACGGAAAATCTCATGTGCGAAGATACGAACTTTTTCGAAATTCTCCCTGTCAACGAGAACACTGCTAATAGTGGAGGCCACATTATCGCGCAATTGATGCCCATAGCCCAAATCCTAAGCATACACGCACAAAACATACATCCAATCCAGTAGAGGAGCTCTGCACCAACATTTTTCAGCGGAAGTCCCTTATGATTGTTGACGATACGTCGTCGTATTACCTCCAAGACAAGGGAAGATATCTGTAGATACAGTTCGACAAACTGGTAAGTAGCCAAACAAGGCTACTCTCTGGCAAGCAAAAATCTGACGATAACCCCACCCAGACATTGGCTTCTCATATCAATTCAAAGCCTTAAATGTTGCGCAGCCAGCACAGAGGCCTCCATATATAAAGTACCAACCGCGCGCCTGGTCATTGTATAGAATGCACCTTACTTGGCCCACAATGCTCAGGAGTCGTCCTCATAGCTGGAGGAGGTGAGGTAGGATATTCATGAGCTCACCCACCGTAATGCCAAGATACTCAATCTTGGTCACATAATTAAGGTTCACACCGTTCAGGCGTATTTAAAAAGTCCAACGGATTGCTCATATCGGGGCATGAAGCAACATATTCACAGTCTTCTTCCGAAAAATATTGACACCTACGCTTTCACCCCATCCGGTGGCAATTGGCAGCACTTTTGCTCTTATTTGATCGTGTTCAGAACGAAACTGACTTTCCAAAAGGAAACGCAGATCATCCCCATAAGCATATCATCTGCAGTGGTCTAAAAATTGGCTCAGGAGCGGAACCATCACAAATAAGAAAGCGCGCCTGCAGGGTAAAAGACTCATCAAAAGCAGATTTCTTGGCAATCCAGATCGCGCTGCTAATTTAAATTGTCAAAGGCGCCCTCCTATAACAGAATGACAAATCTGAATCAATTTTCCTTAGGATCTTGGCGGTCCTATTGTGGAGATCCTGAAATGGCCGAAAACTATTTCGAGTTTTGACTTTATATTCAGCTCAGACTCTACCGTAAATTTTAACCAGAAGCCGCGATTAAAGACGACAGTTAGTGTCTTATTAGACAGCTCGGGCCATACAAGCAGGAAATTACACCAGATGCTCACCGTTGCTAGACTGTCATGTAGTAGAACATGAGAAACCCAAGAATTTGCACACTCTTTCTCCATGAAAACGTTGCTAAATCAGCCAATAGTCACAAAAAACTTGGAGCCGTCACTATATAGTGATTATTGTTTGCCTACCAGAGTCGATAACCACAATTCTTACGGCTTTGTTCCTTTAGTTCCATTGTAACTTAAATCCATTGCCTTTGACACATCCCTCTATTTTAATTGGCGCAAAAATACGTGATTTTTCCCTGTGGCCCGAAAATCGTCCCTCAATTCCCAAGAAACTTTATGCAAAGGACATTCCTACCCAGTTTAGGTTCCTCTTCGTCCAGGAATTTCAATCTAGGTGAGATTTATCCAAAAGAACGTGACATTTTCCAATGAATCTGAGATTTTAATTCATGCAGATTTCATTGATAATTCCGAATAAGGAAGGACTACCACAAAGCAGTCTTTTTACTCTACTCATTGACAAAAGCAATGGCAGTGTGCCCAAAGGAAATCTTTTCCAAAGAAATCCTGTTTCTTCTTCCACTTTCTCTGGCATCCTCATAAAAGGATAATTCCGATTTCTCTCTCAGATTCCTTTTGGTGAATTTTCTAAATTATAAAGCCACACAAACAGAGAGAAGTAAAAGAAAACGGATATACGAGTACGAGTACGAGTTCGAGTACTCGTACCACGTTCCTTTGATTGAATACCGATTGGAAGGCGAATATCTAAAAGACAAAAGAAAGAAGAAAATTTACTGTGCACCCTAGGGAGTCTTGTTCCGTCCATAAGGATTCCGATGAATACAGGTAGAGAGTGTGTACCTGTATATTTTGACGAAGTCTGGATTCATCTTGTCGAATTAAAATTTCCGTACATGCTTTGGGGACATCACGTTGAGTCATGGCACAAGAAACAACTCAAACAACTTCCGACAGTTTGTCGTTTTTGGGTTTTTAATTTTTTTTTCTAAAATTAGAAATTTAAAAAATCGAATCGGAAAATCCACTTGTCGTGTTGGGGGAAAATTGTCTGTGCGTCTTGTCCTTGTGGACATGCCGTCAACTAATTGGTAGGGAATCGTCATCATGGTACATGTCCCAGTTGGTCAATCAAATGTCTGGAACAGTGATAAGATATCGGAGAGATGCGTGGAATTATTATTGCTGATGGGTTTGGGTTTGGCTATTTCGTCGTTTGGAAGAATTTTGTTCTGATTCGATTGTGACGGTGGATTGGAGAGGAAGTGGTGTGGATACGTTATGAATGTGTAATGAGCCGTGGCAATGGTAGTGACTGAGGTTATCATCAGGAATGAGGAGTTGGAGATGCCGACCAGTAATAAATGAGTCAGAAAAGAAAGATTTGTAAAATATGCAGACAATTGTCCTGAGGCAGGTTTAGGTGATAGGGATACTCGGAAATGCTTGGATGTCATTCTGAATAGTAATGTGCTAGAGTTATTGTTTTGGGGAAGAATGCCACAGCACTGTCAACATTGCAACATTATTTCTATCTGGTGTTGCTCTGCCTATACGTCATGTTCCTGTCCCAGCCGTCTTAGGACGAGGCGACTTTAGGCGACTGATGCACAGTTTTTTTTTCGATGTCGACGTACAGCTTGTATAGTGCAAATGGCATTCCGGCAATCACACGCAATAAGAAAGCGCCCGGACCCGACGGAATCCCGAACATCGCAGTTGAATTGGCCAGGATGTCTTCCCCGAACCATGGAAGCTCCACCACTTGGTCCTGCTACCAAAGGGAAACAAGATGTGTCGGGAATATTCTCAAGAGTATTATTTACAAAAGACTATTAGCGGTGGCTGAAGATAGCGGAGATCTGTCGGACCATCGGTATGGCTTCAGAAAATCGCTGTCTACCTTCGATGCCATAATAGCGGTAGTAGATACAGCTGCTGAGGCTATATAAGGGAAAAGGTGGCGACGACGGGGAGAAAAAGAGTATTGTGCAGTAGTAAAGCTTGACGTTAAAAATGCATTTTATTCGGGGGACTCCGCATTCATCAGGAGGTCGCTGGCAAGAATGAGTACGCCGCATTACCTTATTGACATAGTCATGGATTTCTTCAGGAATAGGAAGTTGAGATACTTTCCAGACTGACAATGGTGTAAAATACTACAATGTTACTGCCGGAGTACCGCAAGGTTCAGTTCTTGGACCGCTCCTGTGGACGACGGAGTTCTGCGGCTAACACTATCGGAAAGAATTAAAGTGATTGGCTTTGTCGACGCTATTGCCGTGGTAATAGTAGCAAAACATATCCACAAGACCGAGGGTATCATTCTTACAAGCCGCAAGGCCGTAGAATACGCGAACTTCACTGTAGAGAATCAAACCATAAGATCAAAGGACTCACTTAAGTACCTAGGAGTCACGCTTGACAACAGGCTTCGTTTGAAAGCGCACGTCGAATACTCCTGCAATAAGGTATCGTTAATGCAGGCAACACTTGCACGTATCCTTCCAAATATTGGAGGACCTGAACCTGAGCGGAGGCTTTTGCTTTCCAGAGTAGTGAGCTCTGTCGTTTTGTACGGTGCCCAGGTTAGGGCAGGTGCACTTACAACAGAGACCTACAGGCTCTTCGCGATAAGAGCAATAAGCGGATTCCAAACGATTTCGGACGAAGCCGCTTATGTGATAGCAGGAATGATCCCCATAGACATTCTGGCAAAGAAGATGTAAAGGGTGAACCTGACACGCAGCGCAAATCGGCACGAGCTCAATTTCGCAAGGAGGGTTAAGCAAGCAGAAAGGGCAACCTCTATTGCTTTGTGGCAGGAAAGATGGAATATCCCATCATTGAGCTTTGGTTAAACAGAACAAGAGGAGACTGCAACTATAATCTTACGCAGTTCCTATCTGGACATGGCGGCTATCGGAAATATCTCCACAGGTTTGGACATGACGCCTTTCTGTTCAGAATGCTTACACCAAGAAGAAGACGTGGAAGATGAGATTTTCCAGTGCAGGCGGTTCGGTGAATGCGCTGACAACCTGCCTAGCCCGCAGCTTTTGATAAACTTTATGACGGGATCGGAGAACGATTGGTTAGTAACCTGCTCCCTTACTACAAAAGTGCAAGTCGCACAGAGAAGAATCGAGACGCAAAGAAGAGCCGCAATACTCAACCTCCGCTTATAATATGAAAAAAGCAAAGCGGTTACCACAAGACGTAAGGCTTGATGAGCTTACCATCCCCGCGAAGTAATACCTAACGTCAGTCCCATGGGGAGAGTGGTTGTAGTCTGTGAAGAGGGGGTGGGTTTTAGTCCGGATGCGTAACATTCTGGCATCTACCACCAAAGCCAGGACAGGTCATGAATCGGGCATGCCATGCCATGGCACGTGCTATTGGTACCTTTTGAAGATCTACCACCTCCTTTGGGGGGGGGGGGGGGGATAGCTTGTATGGTTGTTCATTGAACTTTCTCCTTCGCAGCAGCTCAATGCAAACGGCGCCGAATATTTTTCACCCGAAACGACTGGAGATAACGTTATCGGCTATTAATGCAGCTCATTCTTAAGCGCCATAAAGTTGAACTGGAATGCTGGAGGTCTTGCAATAGAGTCTTCTTAGTTTTCGGGACAGGGCCTAACTGTCTGTCAAAACTAGTGATTGGCAATAAGTATTGTAATTCTTCGTCTTATTCCTGCTAGGGCGTTGTTGGCAAATTTTATTACACCCCGAAATTGTAGCATACTACTGTGACGTTCTGTCCAATTCGTTGATGTTGTGTTCCTTTGGTTTTGCCATCAGTTACGTATCGGCTTGGACTTCTTGAATTATTTCCAGTATCTACTGGAGTGTGACGATTTCGTCGATTACGGACTATCTTCTTTTAAAACCGCACTGGTAGGAGCCAATCAGGTTGTTATCGAACGGTTTTCGACTTTCACAAAAAACTTGGCGTGCGAAACTGGAGGGGCAGTTAGCCAAAGATCGGTTGAAGACTATCTGGAGAGGAATATTTGTTGAGGCCCAGGTCCACCCTGGACTGCAGCGCTACCTAAGAAGAAGAAAAAAGTGACTTGGCTTGTCCCAAATCAATGAACCATTAACCAGATTGTCGACATTGCGGCCACAAGTATTGGGATTGTCTTCAACGAGCCACCAAAGAAGCTGCTTTGGACATGATTGGCATAGGCCGACGACGTACTGACCTATTTAAAGCAGTCGCTTAGTTGGGAAAATGCATCAGCTCATCAAATAGCGTAGTTCAGCACAATAGATTAATTTTTCTAAAATTTTTGAAGGCATGAAGTTATTGCATAATTGTGGTTTCTAAAGTTGAACCATAGCACTGTACAAGCACTCTCTGAATGTAGCAATTGAGATATGTTGCATTTGATTAAAATGGGCAGGGTTTCAATATTTTGGGGATTTGCCTTAGTAAAGAGACAAGTCGTACCTGGTTGCTTCCCTTTTCGCTTTGCTATTGAGGAGGCAATTAAAGTTAGTGAATAGTCAAGCCTCATCAAACAAGAGCCGCTTCAGTGTAACGGTAATTGATGTGCTCATCTCTGAGAATGATGCGTGAAAGGGAACGTAAAAGCCTTCAAACACCGCCAGCAACTGGTATGAAACATTTCTCACAAACCACCAAAAGTGTTACCAGAATCATTCTTAAAAATTTTAAAGCCAAAAGCCATTTTTATCATATGTATGTGCACGCCAGTAAAATAAAAAAAAAAACCTAATGACCGTCCAATCCTAGTCTCTGTCTAATTACGCTTAGACACCCCCAGCTGGACTCATATCATTATGTTCTGTCATTTACTACAACAAAATCCTTTCACTCTGGGTACACTTCCCTAGTCAGATTTGAGCATAAAAAGATCTACAACACGTTAAGCTCGTAAGTCTCATATCCACTAAGTAGCCTTTAAGGACAATTAAGCACCAAAATAAAAGATGAAAACCTTTTCACGTTGCCCTTTGAAAACCCCTATTCACGGACATAATCCTGTGAACGGGTTTCATCAACATCCATTTCTACTCGTTCAAATTGAAATTCTATTGTAGCATCTACGAGTATGTCTGCCCACATGTCTTCAACCCTTTCCCGACTGAAGGATGGCTGCATTCATCAAGGACGAATGGATTTCATTTTATATCCTTTTCACGCCGCCTTACCACTGGGACAGAAACAAAATACAAAAAAGATGGGGGAGATAGAATTCAATGAACTGTGTATTCGATTTGGGTTGTGAGTGGGTGGATACTGGATGCCCTCGCATGTACCCGCTTAAATCCTCTTTAAAGTCATCACATGTCATTAACTTCTAATCAAACCCAAAGCACAAAGGACACCAAACGAGGATAAGGCTATTCAAGTCCATGGCCCAGTGTAACCGAGGTCGGTTTTCGAAAAGATATTTGTGTACATTTGATGAGTCCGAATGGAAGGCAGACTGTAGTAGTGTTGTCAGGGTTTGAAATTGAAAATTTCCCAATGGTTGTCAGCAATAATATTGCAATATCCTATGCGGGTATGGGATGTGGCCTGGGTCAAGCAGCAATCTGGTAATTAATAGAAACTTCGACTTGGAAGAGGCTACATGACTAAATTCGGATTGGAATAGGATGATGAACCCTTCACCCAACTTGAGTAGAGTGACATGATTTGCAGTAACCTCTGTCTAACGTTTATGTCTCTCAACCAAAGAGTAATGTTAATTGCAATTGCAATCTGCATGTTGAACAGATATGTAAGTAGTGGAGCTCCCCTTGATCTTAGCCAGTTAGTGTTTATAAGCAGATGTAATGATTGTTCTTTGGAGTTACATCCACATGCTTGTATTTGCAGGAAATTCGCAGTACTTACGGCGGAACTATGCCAAGCCTCGAAAGTTTACTTGCCACGGTAGCCACAAAAACTACGTCAGGACCTTGTTTCAATCTACCTTACTATTCCCGAAGATCTTTAAGAATGGCTTGTAGGCTACTCAGTCATATTCTGACCTAAATACAATAGTTCTCCACAATTGAAAATTTTCCTAGTCTAGCAGCACGATTTTTGAAAATCCCTGGTTCACTACAGCTTACTTTGTTTCCTTCTTATTGAGCGACAAGGTGAGGTAAAGGACAGATTTAGAGAGGAAGTGAATTTGCGGAAGTGCGTCCGACACTCGTCTGACATTCAGTCAATTTGATATGAGCAATCGAATTGTGCTTCCACCATTTCATCATGACGATTTCGGCTGATGATGCTGGACATAGTTGGACACAACTCACCACATCAGTTGCGGCATCTCTGATGGGAGTTTTGCCATTGGTCTTCGATGCCTGCTGCTGGCGGCAAGGGACCTCTTAAGAGATTAAGGGAGACTCGATCGGAAAAGGATTTGGCGATATCTTGCGATTGTAGCCGTCTGACGTCGAAATTCCTCACTATATAAGCTTATCTTAGCATTGTTTGGGATATCCGCAAGTATGTACCTTTGCTACACCAAGGTAATTGTTCGAGTCGATGTGTCTTGTGTCGATCGCGATGTGGTACATCTAGTTGACGATTGATTGATCAGGAGTTCTCCAAATCCCCTTGTGAATGTCGAGGATAATTTCAATGGGAGGGCTAGGGCATTGCTCATAGGTCTTGTGCAATAGCTCGTAGAAGGCATCTTTGGTAACGCCGTCTTTCTCTTCTGTGGGGGGATGTGCGCATTCAGGCTCAAGTTGGCAAATTTTTCCTTGATATGGATTGCTACGAGGCGCTCGTTCACATGCCGAAATCTCAAGACTTCTTTCATAAGTCTGTCTCCAACAACAAATCCGCATCCAAATAGGCGCTGGTTTTGCCGTCGATAGCAACCGCCGTAGTAGATCTCGCAGTTTTTTATACTCTTTTTGTTCGGCCCATCCCATCGCATTTCTTGGATGGCGTTCTGGGGCCTCCGCTACCGCGAATTGCTCGGCTGCTCGCGACCTGTTAAGGGATCAACATTCCACGTGTATATCCGAAGTTCGTTGACCCTAATTCGCTTGCATGGGCTGTCAATAGTAGATCCGTCCGTATGCTTGTTTTGAGTCGTAACTTTTGTATTTTTCCCATAGCCCGGCAGTTATTCCGGCGACACAATCCACAATCTGGAGGGCCAGTTCGTTTTTTTGATACCCCTTGCACAAGGGGTCGATTTTACCGAAAGCCAGTAACCCGTTCTGGGATGTCAGTTCTACCGTTGACTCATTAAGGGCTCTTCCACCAATGAGACCCTGACTTAGTCTTGGAAATCCTTAACCGCTCCAAATATGTCGGAGTAGCCGGAATAAGGTATCATTTGTTCCGGGAGTTTTTTCCACCGTTGATTCCATCCTGGGATGGTCCTCTCCCACTCGTCCTAATCGTGTTGGGATGTCTGGCTTCAAAGAACCGTCCGTCCCCACCCGTCGGTGACTTTCTGACGTCCTGTCTGATGCAGCCTAGCAGCCTAGCTATCGCAACTGACCGGGTATCTTACGGGAGAGAGCTATTTTACTTAATTGCCCAATGAGCCCAGAGTAATTCCGCGTCTTATCAATGCGCTGATAATTGCTTGCATTTGCGGAACCAGTGTAGTCATTGTCCTTAGCTACTACGAAGGTATAACTGCTAATGGTGAAGTTCCTGCTAAACCGTCAGTGGGGAGCATCTTTTTCTGATGACACCATGTACTTTGTTTTTCCCTCATTTGGCGTCAGATCCGTGTCGGCTGATTTGACCTCAAAAGCCACAAATTCTATTTTGAAGACTCACTGTGTTCGTCCAATAACATCAATGTCTTCTGGGTACGCAAATAATTGTGCGAACCTAAGAAACATCAGATTAGACTAGATGATGCCATGAAGCATCAATCACTTCTTAGAAATGCCGCCCTATATTAACGAGCCCGGCCTTTCCACCAGATCCCCCTAACTATCCATAATCTAACATCCTTAAGCCACCAGAATTCGGCGAACTGTTTTTCGGCATCGACCGGATCCCCTTTCCGCAATCGCGGTACTAAAACAGAGTAGCGCCTGAGCATTAACGACATACCCGTCGTAGATGAGCCGCTTTTCCTTCGCACCGCGGATTCCATCCCTACTTTCCACTCAACCTTAAGCATCTATATGAAGAAAAGCCTCCGGCGGGATACAGCCCGATAGAAGTGAGCTCTTGTGGCACATTACATTGGGGTAATAAGCCCCAAATATCAGGCTGTTGTCGCTGGTCATTGCCCGTGCAACGTGCCTTCGAATCACCTTAATCAGGAAATTGTCAATCCTATTCAGATGAGCCCCATCGTAAAGGGCTTTGTTGGGATAGTATTTCTTGTACTCTGATTCTAGTGTTCTATACAAACCGAGACAAGTCCTAAGACACTGCCTTTCAAACACCCGAATCTTTTCCATCTGAGACGGCGCTACATTAAACCACACAGGACAACCATACGCGATGACTGGCCTGATTAGGGCGACATAGCATATGACCTTCACCCTGGAAACAAGTTGACTGCTGTAAAACAGTCTTCTTGTCAGGGCTAAGGCCTTCTTGGCTCCAGCGAGACAAACATCTATATGTTTGTCAAAATACAGATATTTATCGAGCCAGATACCAAGGTATCTAACTACGCTTCTCACCGCTAATGGCATCCCGTGTTGTCCAATGATGGCCAAATTTCGCCAGTTATGTCTGGTATCCCTAGAAGCCCATCGCAATGGAGTCCTAAACAAGATTGTTTCTGACTTTTGGAAATTGAAAATCAATTTCCAATCATCGCAATACGCCTTAATATGATCGAAATCACGCTGCAGAAGAGCATTGATGACTTCGATTTTTGGACCTGATCTGTACGCCACTAAATCGTCTGCGTACGCTATAGAGTGATTGAGGGAACCTACTAGATCACTTGTGTAAATGTTAAACAGTATCGGAGAAATCACTGCCCCTGTTGTAAACCGTTTTTAACATCAAAGACTTTGCTCGAAGTGACGTTGCCACATTTAACAACGAACTTCTTTCCCATAAGCATATTATAAGTCATAGATAGCAGAGGTTTCGGCATGCCCATCCTAGTCAACTTATAGAAAAGTCCCTCTAGCCATACGGTGTCGAAGGCCTTCTCAAAGTCAACGAGACATTTATTCCATTGTATGTCGGAGATCAGCTTTGACCCAGCATGAATAGTGTCATGACTCGCCCTAAAACCAAACTGATTTTCCGGAATTATGTTATTTTCCTCAGCCCACCTTAGCAGAGCTTTATTAACCACTTTCTCAAATATCTTGCTTAAGTTTCGAAGCAAACTAATTAACCGATGATTAGCTGGTTTAGTTCTATCTTTATCCCGTTTTGTGTCGGATACGTGTCGGAACCATGATTTTCGGATCGAAGTTCGTTGCGTAAATAATAGTGATTTACGTAGGCCCTGTTATCAATATCGTGATTACGATGAGCCGGATTGTTCACCATATACACGGCCTCGAAAAAAGCGCCCAGCAAATCCACTTTCTCCTGTGGATCTTCGACCACGAAAAGACCATCGCCTGAGTCAGCCTTTTCCGGACTTAAGCCAACGGTCAGTAGTGTCTGTCTGTTTTGTGTCGTCTGTGGACTTCGGACACATTGATTGTTATTGTGATCTTTCCGCTTGAACAATTTATTTATCTGCAGGAACATATTCGGACTATTGGATCCCGAATCTTATTGCCCCAGTGCAGACTTTTTATTTCCGGGTCGGGTCTGTCAATAAACTGTCTGTACAGTTCCTGAAGTCTCGTGAGCAGTCTACTTTTAAGCAGCTATTGCTCTTCATTGTAGCAGCAACTAAAAGTACGAGGGCGGGTCAATAAGTCCATGACTTTTTGAATTTCTGACCTCTTTACTGAAACAGCAACACTGCCCCTGTCAACAGGCATCTGTCAGTTGACTCTTGTCAAAATTTAAACTTGCTGCGTCAGTTAGTTTATGTTTGACAGCTATTTTTATCAGACTACTCACTAATTTGAGGAGAAAATGGAAAAAAGTGAATTTCGTGTGCTTATTAAGCATTATTTCTTGCGAAAAAAAAACCATTACCGAGACCAAGGCTAAGCTTGATAAATACTATGGGGACTCTGCACCATCGATTTCAATGGTAAAAAAGTGGTTTACTGAATTTCGTTGTGGCCTAAGATGCCGAACGTCCTGGACGCCCAGTTGAGGTCTCTATACCCGAAACAATCGAAAAAATTCACGATATGGTGTTGGCCGACCGAAGATTGAAAGTGCTAGAGATTGTGGAAGCCGTAGGGATCTCGCATGGCTCAGTGGTTTCAATTTTGAATGATCACTTGGTCATGAGAAAGCTTTCCGCAAGATGGGTGCCGCGTTTGCTCACAGTCGACCACAAACGCAATCGTGTAACAACTTCACAGGAAGGTTTGGCGTTGTTTAATCGCAATATGGAGGAGTTTTTGCGCCGTTTTGTAACCGTGGACGAAACATGGATCCATCACAACACGCCAGAGAACAAACAACAGTCAAAACAGTGGGTTTCTAAGGGTGAATCGGCGCCAAAGAAGGCCAAGGTGGGTTTGTCAGCCAATAAAGTTATGGCGACTGTTTTTTGGGATGCACGCGGGATTATCCACATTGACTACCTTCAAAAGGGAAGAACAATCAATGGGGAATATTATGCCAACTTATTGGACCGATTGAATGACGATTTGAAAAAAAAACGACCTCATTTGGCCAAGAAAAAGTTCTTTTCCACCAAGACAATGCAAGGGTGCACACATGTGCAGTTGCCATGGCAAAAATCCATGAATTGGGCTATGAATTGCTCCCTCATCCACCCTATTCTCCAGATTTGGCTCCGAGCGACTACTTCTTGTTCCCAAACCTGAAGAAATGGCTTGGTGGAAAAAGATTTGACTCCAATGATGAAGTCATCTCGCAAACAAAGGCCTATTTTGAGGACCTCGACAAATCATTTTTTTTGGAAGGGATAAAAAAATTGGAGAAGCGTTGGACAAAGTGTATAGAGCTCAAGGGAGACTACGTTGAAAAATAAAATTATTTTTTTATCAAAAAATCTGTGTTTTAATCCAAAAGTCACGGACTTATTGACCCGCCCTCGTATCTCTAACCTATGTTGCATTTCTGTCACCATCAGAGTACTAATTCGTCCAGTCTTTCCTTGCCTGATGATCTCTTATTTTCGTCGTAGGGTAATTTTACGGAAGACTACAAAATTACTGGATAAACAGATGGATTATCCTTGCCAAAGTTGGAATCCTCACTAAACACATTCACCTCCGTGTCGGACTTAACTGGCAAAACTAAAAAAGGACAAATTTCTCCCCAGTCTGACAACACTAGCCATCGTGGTTGTTAAGCTTGTTACGATATGAGTGTACCTCTTTCCCTTAATAACAGTAATTCCACAATTTGAATAAAAAAAAAAAAAAAAAAAAAAAACATTAATAATAACAAATTGTATCTTAAGGTTAAGGTCATACGTGGGATACATACCACAGGACGATGTGTTCCTTACATGAAGATAGTCGAACAATATTCTTCTTGGCATGATGTGAAAGTCGACTTCAACGTCGTCGTCTACGTCGACGTCGATGAATTCGTTCGATCGATTGGTGGCGAAGGATTTATTTATTTATTTTTTCCTGTAGGAGGAAAAGCAATTTAAGGATAATACTCGTAGCTCCGAAGAAGAAAGTACGAGTACAGACAGAGAATAGCAGGCACATATACTATATTGGGTTTATTGTACCAATATAGTAGATATCGGCCCAAAGACCATAGGTATGAGGTATTCGTCTTCTTTGAATTGTTATTTTCCATTTAATTTCTCTTTGGGATTGGTATTTGCGCTCAAGGATCTGTTTGCTGCTTTGCCAAGAAAAAACGAAGGTGGTGCAGCAGAAATAGATACTTTCTTTTGCACGATTTTGTACATATTTTGCTCCTTTAGATCGTTATTCTTTTCTTTCAATTCGTATTCGTCCTCTACAGCACACTCAATTCCCTAAATTGGAATGAAAATTGTTTCGACTTTTTATTTTTCTCCTTTTTGTCTGGCAGCGCTGGGGAGTGCCAAAGTGATAATACCTTGACGAGTAACATGCAAGCAAACGATAGATTTTTTTTTTTTTTTTTATTCTGGCTCGAGGAGCATTTTGTACACTTTTCTTCCTGGATTTTCCGCAGTTTTATTTCAGCTCAACTAAATATAAAATAGGAACAGCTCGAAAGGTGGGAGGCTAGGTCCTGAAATTGATTCAAATCGGTCCGAGGAGAGATCATCAAGTCGAATGGTTACGAGGACGAGTGTACAACTCGGTGTTGAGTTTGTTCCGGGGAGATGGAAGCGAATGAAAAGGAGTGGTGTTTAGAAGATAAAAAACAGGAAAATATTGTTTCAACGAATACCTGGGAGTATGAATCTTTAAGGATATTTCTTTCACAGAGATCTAGGGATTTGCTGTCGTAGGAAAAGATGTCGCAGGTGTTGGCGTTGGAACTATTATCCAACAAGGAAAGCAGCAATAAGAGATATTGTGAATTATTTCGTTGGATTTCTAGAAAAAGAGAGGTAGAATGTGAATATACTCGAATGAAGCTTTTAGGGCTTGAGGACCGATGGAACAGAATCAGTACATAAATATTACTACAGTTCTGGATCATCGCTTTTCATTGAATTTTTTAGTCAGATGATGATATTCTCTTTATAAAATGGACACTATCTCACAGCGGCATAGCTATGTTTTGGACATCTTTTGATCTACAGTTGGTTGTATTTCACTTAGGGCCGTCTTTTACAGTTCTTTATCCTCGTACTGTCTCTGATCTTGAGTGGTAAGTAGGGACTAAGGGGTCTATATGGAATTGTTACCTCAGAAATAGCTTCTAATACGCTTGAATACATATGCATCTGTGTATGCTGGTTATAGTGCGGTTATAGGACCATTTCGAAAGAGGTGCCGCCTTGCATTGGTTTTGAATGTTAGAAGATTATGTTAGCCGGTAAATTCAGATTTTGATTAGGCACATCATAGACTTATGTAGGAACTATCCCAATTTGGCTTTTAAGGTTTGAATCGCCACTTTACATAAACGTGTCAGCAAAAATCAATTCGCGAGATGCATAAATGTACAAAGATGTAGAACCCTACGCCTACTCTGTTTTCAAGACAAACTACGACACTTTACTCGTTTCACGCTTAAAAGACTTGGCGTTTCCTTCATTGTCATCCTCAGTCATTGTTTAAGCCCCTTGATTTCTCAATGTAAGGCCTCCCAAGACTGAGCGGTCTTCTTGCACTAATGCTGCATCCTTTTTAATATCTTTTTATAAATGTTTTAGATACCTTGAATTCTTTACCTTGAGTTGTATTATTTTTGGGCCAATTTAGCACAATAAATGCGCAGAAGACAATACCTCTCATCTTCTCCTCAAGGAACTCAAATCAGTCATCTTTCCTCTTAAGGACACCCGAAAAAATTAATAAGAATAATCTGTTGCGGCCTTTATCTTGAAACCTTTTTTGGACTTCCGAATGAGTTGCCTTAATTTGTAATACTGATGCATTTAATAGTTTTCTTAACGTGATACTCTAAAGACAGCTTTGTTTTCTATTAATAGATATTTTCGGCTTGAACTTTCAACTTACTCTGCCCTCAAAATCTTAAGGCAATTGAGTAAACCAACATCAGCTCTGACACAGTCAGGGGCTGTCGCACAATGCTCAAAGCATTATGCATTCAGAACTGGGTGAGACTGTGCTGGGTGCCAGGACACTGCGGTATAGAAGAAAATGAACAAGCGGACGAGCTTGGAAGAAGAGGAGGGCTACTCGACAATAGTGAGGTTGCTGATGTCAAACCACCCCTCTACACTGTAAGGGGCACTATCGAAGAAAAGACCATAAAGGCCGCCAGCATAAGGTGGTCGAATCTGGAAGGACATAGCGTATCAAAGGCTCTATGGCCACTTCTGGACTGTAACAGATCTAGGAAGCTTATTAAGCTGAATAGGGATAAGCTTAGGTCGCTAATAGGAATACTGACAGGACACTGACTCCTGCTGAAACATGCAGAGACTAAAACTGACAAATACAGACACTTGTAGATTCTGCGTGTCTTATGGCACACACTGTTTAACCTAACCTTACCTAACCTAACGTGCCCTCAGACTCAGCAACAAAAAGAATTAAGTGTTCTTTCGAGTCTTGATCTGAAATTCGACTACTTGAAGATACAACGGAGGCAACTCAAGGAATATTAGAACTTCTTACAGTAAGGTAAAGGATCCCCCTTGTTGATTAGTCTGATGAGTTGCCAAATCGTCTGAGAGACCTTCGACGTAACATGTTCACTTCAAAGAAGTTTGCCACAACGACACCCAAATACCAAGCTTCGTTGGAGAATAAGATGATGATCTCTTTTAGCACTTGAAGAATCAGCTGCACCTTCTTGTCAATTCAGAGTAGGTGGTCGCCTGATCCATATGATGATCTACATACGTCAGAACTATTAAGAGCGTTAAGCACTGAGTTGACCAACATGCGCAATAGAATTGGAGACAGGGAGCTACTTGGCATCCCATATTGGGTCCTATTCGCCAGCATTTATTTTATCCTCCAAACTAGTGATTCACTCCTCTGGTTGCTTTCCCGAAGGCACTCTTAAAGTCGATTAGAATACTCAGCAAGTGTTCGAAATTTCCAGCGCACTATCGAAGAATTTTCCGAGTTGGTAAGTATAGCTTCATCCATCCCTTGAACCGATGATAGATACCACCTGCGATCTATTATGGTGATCAGCTCTTTTGCTACTTCTTTGATAGGAGACGATTGTGAGCGGCTTCCCATTAAGTTACCTGTGAAGTGAGTCTCATGAGCCTAAGCATGAGCCTTTCTGCTCAGTGTAGGTACCATAAGGTTTTCTAAGTGATTTGCCCCTTTTGAAGACTTTGACTATGAATTTAACTATCGATTTCATAGCGGTTTTGACCTCTTGGTAAGAGTCCATTCTCCAATCTTTTTCCGAAAGTGGTCTCTGCTCATCTTCATTACAACTTGCTTCCTTACACCTTAAAACACTTGGCGAGTACGCAGTATAGGTTCTGAACAGTCCCCTCTATTGGTAGAATGCTTCCCCAAGCAGACTTGCTTTCTTGTTGTCCTTGTTTCGCAAATATTGATACCAAACAAACTAAGCCTCTCACATTGCTATTGCCCCAAGATGTATTTTGATCACTGGCTTTGCGTTCTTCTTGGATTCCCCGTATTCAACGAGCCTTGCAACAGCCGTTAGGAGCGCCGATAGGTCAAATTATTTGGAAAAATGAGTTTACGTCACGACAAATATCTGCTATTTTGGATTCGTAGCTTATGCCAAAGTTTTTGATCTTTCCGATAGCTCTTCTTATAGTGATCCGCAACTTCTTAAACATTAGAAAACACAGATATATACAAGGGTGGGTCTATAAGTCCTTAAAACTTGAACTATGAAGCACTCTTTCCCGCAAAACAACTTGGGTCCTTATTCGACCCAAATTTTTTACTGCCACCGAGCCGGTTTTTAGATTTAGAAACAGAAAATGGTCGAAGGGGGCTGAATTTGCAGAATATGCCCGATGATTCTGCCACTGCGGATTTATGCGATGGTTGGGTGCAGTAGAAACAGGATAGACTCTGATGTAAAATGTCAAAATGGCGATACTTAGTGTTGCAACCGCGTGGTAACCATCGGGTACTGGTCAATATTACCACCTAGGCTACTCCGCTTACTCCGCTGCTGATGGTATCAGATGCACTTTAAATGGACCAACGGCAGAGCGCACATCGCCGAAACAGTAACTGGCCTATCCGACCCCACGTCCTACAGGTATCTAAAACCGAACTGGTGCCGTCGAAGTAACTGCACGGCTATGGAAAAAAGGCGAAAGTAACGAAGTAGAAACAAGCTTCGAAAACGGATGGATCTTCTGGTGACAACCCCTATAAAGCGAATCAAGGACAACTAACTTCTGATATGCACTTGGTACCCTTATAGGTCACGTGCAGCCGATGCCATAGACTGCTGCAAAACAAATATTACCGCCATTCAGGAAAAGCGAGGGCGTGAGTCGGACAAAAGGAGGATGAAGAACTGCGACATCTACTTCCGCGTTTGTTATCGATGGCAAAAGCAGCGCATATTTGGATGCGGATTTGTTGTTCGAGGCTGACTTAAGAAAGAAGTCTTAAGGTTAAGGCATGTGAACGAGCGCGTTGTTACAATCCGTACTGACGCTACATTTTCCAACATAATCCTTATATACGCGTACGCCCGCTCAGATGATAACACCAAAGATAGCTTCCTTGACGCCCTAGTTTTGACATTTAAATTGTCATCGCAAAGTTAGGAAGGGGGGGCATCTTTTATAGTACTATCTAAGGGTATAGTCTGCACAACCTTACCTCTGATAATGAACTCTGATAATAGACTCTTCGTACTTCGATATTTATAAGGCGACTATGGGTGTCCGAACGTTTCGAAGAGCCAACATCGAATCACACAAATTTCGACGACAGACCGCTACAATTGATAGAGATTGCCAAATGCTCTTCCAATAGAGTCTCTATTAATTTCTTAAGAGGTCCCTTGCCGCCAGCATCAACCATCGAAGACTAGGGGCAACACTGCAAAAAAGCCATCAGAGATCCTGTTACTGATGTGCTGGATTTTACTCCGCCACCACAAAGAAACTCCTTGAGCAGTAGCGGAGAGATGAACACCGGCTTCTTAGAAGGAAAATGAAAGAAATAAGGAGTGCGCGGTCTTGAAAATTGAGGGATGCTATTCCAGGAATGAGATTCGGCAGTTTTACCAAAATGTAAAAAGAATATGCCACGGACACAAACCCGAAGCCTGTAGTAGAGTCGCAGCCGGTACCGAGGATTTGGAAAGATCATATCTGTAGACTGGCTGTGTGGTTTCAGGCCAGGAAAGTCCACAATCGATCAAGTGTTCACACTGCGAGAGATCTTGGAGAAAATCCATGAACTTTTGACCGACACACCACCTATTTATCGATTTTAAGGCCGTGTATGACAGCATCTATAGAGACGAGCTATTCAGAGCAATGCCTGGTTTTGGAATGCCTGCCAAACTCGTCTGTCTGTGCAGGATGATGATGAGGAACGCACGTTGCTCCATCAAGGTCGGTAAAGATCTCACCGAGACCTTTGATGTCCAGAAAAAATTTAGACAAGGCGATGCGCTTGCGATTTTTTCAACAACGTACTTGAAAGAATAGTGCAAAACTCACGAGCAAACACAAGAGGCACAATCTTTCAAAAGACATAATCGCAGGAAGCATTATGATGTCAGTCGCACTTTCGCATGCATTTAGACGGAAGTAGAGAAGAAAAAAATGTATCGGTCAACGAGGGCAAGACCAAGAACATGCTGTTGTCCAGAGAGGACACGCAACACCGACGTCGGAGAGAGGGCGCCACCCTTGACAGATATAATTTTGAAGTACGTAGTTAAGGACTTTGTTGACCTAGGTTCCGCTATCCTAGATTTGGGTGCTTTCTTCTTATAGATGCTTCCTGACAAACCAAATGTTGGATTTGAGGTGGTAACGCAATCTTTTTTAACTTTCAGGGACCAAATGGACCGAAGTCTCAAGATACAAACATCTTTGTGGCTCCTGGTCTGTGGTAGAACTCGCAGAAGAATTTAAAAATGTCTAAGTGATTGATGAAGTTCTTTGTGGTGTTTGGGTTTAAATTGGATACCTCTCCCGCTTCTGGTCTAAAGTTGCGTAGGAAGGTACGATATTTACGAGTATTACTTAGAGTTCAACGTTCTGTGTACTCATAAATAATCCTTTTGACGAAGCTTCCGTTTACAAGTAATTAAAATACAAATCCCCTCACAAATCTATAAAATAATTTCACCTAATAAACATCAAGGACTCTCCCTGTAATTATTAGGAAAATGACATTCCACAGTCTGGTACCTATACCAATTCCCATATCGGTGATCTAAACATCCACTTAACAAGCGATAAATAGCACAAAGTCGCCTAATGGATTGGATTGTTACATCAGTTAATTACGTTCCACATTCCTCGGAGTTTTCCCTTTAATTCTTCTTTATCTGCTCGTATCTTTGTCTCAATGTCTGTCCCCTGTGACATCGAAGATGTCCGTCGTAAAAAGGAGATTGGTTTACCTACCTACCAATTCCCCTTTTTTGAAAGGATAACACCGTGAATCAGCATTACAATTTCCTCTATAAAACAGAGAATGTGTGTCCTGTTGGTCTGTCTGATGGTCAATGGTCCTGCTTATGTTACTATTTTGTGTGGGTAGTAGTAGACCTGTGGTGGCATTTTTACGATCTAGGTTTGGTGACTTATTCTCATTTATCCTTTAATTCTTTCATTCTCCACTTACTTTGTCGGTCATTCGTTTTTATTATGATTTTTCACATAAAAAACGACAAACAGAAATCCTCTAATGAAAAAATACAGAGCGAAGTTGGAGGACACCTCATGTGTCCTTGGACATGCATGTTGATGGCAGAGTTGTCGCTGTGACAATTTGCCACTTTTTGTGAAAATGTTAAAATTTTGACTAGTAGCCCAAATGGCCCTAGTTGGACCACTAGGTCACTTTAAGCCGCTTTCTCAATTTTAAAAATGAAAGAACAGGAGACCTTAAAGCTACATATATGTGGGCGTACCCTGCTCATTTTAACTTAATTCTTTCTATCTTTATCTGAATTGTATCTAATAAATTAATTTTCGTTTTTCTTTCAGGTAAGTGCCAAAATTTTGGATAATAACGTGATGAGGGTAAATATTTTCATTTTCTTACTAACACTGTAGAAATAGGAAGGCTCTAACCTTTCCAGAATTATCTTTAAAACCTTCTTGAAGAATGACCTTCTAACCAGTTTCTTATTCTTTTCTTTATCAAGCCTTTCCTTGTTATACGAACTTATGCGTAACAAGTTTCCCATCGCTGGTGCTCCGCTTATGGGGTTGGCTTATGTCGCAGACCGCAGAACGCGTCTACATAATGCTCGGTCCTGGATCGCTTCAGTGGTAAGCCCCAGGCGTTGTTGCGCATTTGCCATCTGAGAAATCCAGGAATTCTTTTTCCGACCTCGTTTTCTTACAGTTGGAGTGACCGTAGTTGATAGTGCCTTTTTAACCGGATTTTCCACAGATCTTCTTTGAACGTGGCAATACCAGCTTTTTCTATTCGCCTCAAGCTGTTCGGTTACCGAATTCTTTATATGTAGACTTCCTCTTATACGCGTAGATCTAATGCAATCGCGTTTAGTGACTCCACTAGACATCCTTTACATTTTCATTTCCGCTGCCGTCATTTTGTTTTTAAACGCTTCGTATATTGTCCAGCACTGTGAACCGTATATAAGAGCTGGTCTAACAACCGTGGTGTAGAGTTTCCCCTTTAATTTAAGTGGAAATTTTCGGTCGCAAAAGATTCCCGAATTTTCCCGCCATTTCATCCATCCCACACTCACTCTGTGGTTTACGTCGTCGTCACATTTCGCTTCCATGTTAACGATTGATCCTAAGTACTTAAAGATACTGCTTTTCGGAAGAACTACTCCGTCTAACATTATATCCGGAACAGGTCGCAACGGATGGGCACGTCAAATGCTCCGTCTTTGAACGACTTATTTTAAACCCGTTTCTCTCTAGCGCATTTCTCCATGAATTTAAGGCGTTCTGTAAATCTTCGACGTTATCGCTAAGTATAACTGCGTCGTCAGCGAAGAGAATTGGCGTTACATTTGCCTCGCGCATGCAGTCTTTTAAAAGATAGTCGAATACTACGTTAAAGAGGAAAGGGCTAAGTACGCTTCCTTGATGCACTCCGACATTAACTGGAAATTCTCTCGTTAGTCCCGCAGAGCTTTTAACCGCAGTTTTCACGTTTCCTTACATGTCTTGTATTATTCTAACAAACGTTTCCGGTACGTTTTGATACCGCAGCGCGGCCCATATGAGATCCCTAGGCACTCGATCGAATGCTTTTTCGAGGTCGATAAATACCATGTGTAAATCCTTAGACGAATCTCGGTGCTTTTCCATTATTATTCGTAGGCTTTGGATAGCGTCCACCGTCGATCTTTCTTCAACAAATCCCAATGGTTATTATCGAGCTTTATTATTTGCCGAAGACGTTCGTTTAAGACTCTTTCGACGATTTTCATTGTGTGTGACATAAGCTTGATTAGACGGTAAGTGTTGCATTCTCGAGTGTCGCCTTTTCCTTTGTATAATGGAACCAAGAAGCTACTTCTCCATTGATTCGGCATAGGTTGTCCACATTTTAATTTATTTAAAAGTTTCGATAGCCAAACGCTGCCGATCCCCTCCATCTTCGACCAAAATTCTGATGGAATGCTGTCTAGTCCCGTCGCTTTCCCCCGCTTCATTTTTCCAATTGCTATACTTATTTCTTCGATTGAAAAGTCCGAAACTTCCTCCTCGAATAGACCAGCTGTCGGCACGATATCACGTGGAAACTGTTTGTTAAGCAACTCCTTGCAGTATTCAAGCCACCGATCACAAATTTCCTTTTCATTTGTTAGTAAGCGACCGTCTGCGTTTTTGATGTATTTCGGCGAGGTTATTTCCATTGAATTTTTTCTTCTCTGTGCAGCGAGCTTAAAAATATTTGGCATTTTAGTATTGTACACGTTTGAACTTCTTGGATAGCTTGTCTTCTATCTGCCGATCGTGAGGATATTTGTTCCAACTCCTGGTACAGGTTTTCCGCTTCTGCCGCTCGAGTTCTTTGCCGACGTGATGGTATTTCGATATAGTCCCCAGATGGAATTTTGCGAGTGTTATGCATTCCTCGTGTATGCTGTTCCACATTTCTTGTGGGCTAAGTGAGTCTGCGATACCGTTTATATTGTAAAGTACTTCTTTAGCCAGTGCGATAAATCTAGCGCCTCGCTATCCCTATCTTCGATAGGTTATACCACGGGATTTTTGGCTATCCAAACGATGTCCGTGTTTTCGGTGGTTCCGCTGTGAAAAATTCTGTATTGAGCAGACGGTGTTGGCTTACTAGCGATTCTCCAAGTATTACCTTACAGTTTTTAACACGGTTTATCATCGACATTTTGCAGAAGTGATAATCTATTTGCGTTTCGTGGCCTCCGCTGCTATAGGTGATGAGATGTCGTTGATGTTTAATAAACATTGTATTTAAGACGGTTAAGCCGTAAGCCCTATACGCTACAAGGATGTCTTCGCCAGTTGAATTTCTGGTTCCAAAGCCTTTACCGCCGTGGCAGTCCTCATAATCAACATTTGTTTCTCCGACGTGGCCATTTAAATCTCCGCCTACGAAGAGCATCTCATCGATAGGTATATTTCTAAGCAAATTACCGAACTCTGACCAAAATGTATCTTTTTCCGATTGGTTGCATCCATTTTGTGGATTGTACGCGCTAGCAATGTTCCACGTTTCATTGTGTATGACGAGTTTAACACTCATCAAGCGGTCGCTTATTTTCAAGATTCTCGTACAAACGATGTTGATTAGAAGATCCGCTGCAACAACGATTCCAACACCGTTTCGTCCATTGACCGTTCCATGGTAGAACATCTTAAATGCCTTAGTTTTTAAATCAAGAAAACGCGCATTATTTCCGGTATTACACCACTTCGTTTCCTTAATGCGCAGGATTTGTGCGACGCATAATCGCTTCCAATTCCAAACTTTTTGAGGTCATCGATCCGAGGTTCCAACTTGCAAACCGAAGTTTAGGAAAATATTTTAGAAAATTCGTTTTGCCCGCCCCCGGAATCCGTCGGGCTCTGACACAAGCACTTCTGCTTGCTCTGGGATCACCCAAGTGCGTTGCAATCGTGGTGCCCAGCGGGGTAGTGCTATTAATTGCGATCATTTCCATGAAGTGTATCTTGAGTTTGAAAAGGGTTTGACACTTGTATGCTCATTTAAAATTGATTGACTGTTCGTTTACCCCACAGGTAGTCTCCAGACGCGGGAACCCACTGATTGCATACAAACTTGTGGGAAAGTTTTAAAGGTGTTAAAGTGTCACAGGCTCATTTTTGGTGTCATAGTTGCCTGTATATGATTGGTGTCCCAATGAGTCGCCTCTTACGGCAAGCTGGGACACACTGCGGCACTATTCTTTATCCGATGCCGCACGGATACTATCCAGTCTGTAATAAGGTTTGGATGTATAGGCCCATTGTGAAGCCAGGTTATCTGCAATCTTCCTGCACCCGAACCTAATTTCAGCTTCTGATGAAGCTGACGAACACCGTTGGCGTCTAAATTGTTTAGATACCTTAAGACATAGTATCGGCTTTTAAATTTTTTTTTTTAATAAAACACAAAATATTTTAAATATCGAAAAAAGATTTACTTCCCGTTAAAGTCCATTCTATGCCATTATGAATCCAACTCGACTTCGGTTAGATATCCACCAATAGCACGCTTGCAGCGATCGATTCATGGAAGTCTATTTTTAACGACATTCTTAAACATTTTGGCCAATATTCCGGCAATTTCAGGTTCAATATTGCCTCTTAGCAGGTCTAACGTCTCTGGCTTGATAGTATAGACCATCAACTTGACGTGGCACCAAAGGAAAAAGTCTAGAGGTGGGAAACGAAAACCCCACAGAACATTGAATTTTTGTGAATTTTTTGGCGTTTTATGAAGCTCATGTGTGTTTGTAGCTGTCCATTGGGGCATATTTCGCTTGTTGGCAGAGCCATTTTGCGTGAAATAAGTTTCAACAGTGAATATGAATTTGCGATGTAATTTCGTAACCTTTCTAACCGATGGTGATCTGGCTTTAGTCTTTGAGTCAATTTGAGCTTGTTGGGCCGAGATCCTTTCGCAAAACTCGTGAAGTGAGAGATGCCCAAATTATGCGAAAGGCGTGGAATTGATTGATTTAGGTCGCAGATGCACTTACGGCCTGAATATTTTCAGCAATTCTGTATTTTTTTCTCTCAATACCACCGAAGCTTTTAACAGCGATAGTGTAGACTCAAGCTTTTGCACTAAATTACGAATTGCGAGTGCTATGAGGGCTATAATGCTATAAAGGGCGGACCACCTGTTAGTATCTTTTTAAGTCGTTTGACATTTTGACACTGACAGCTCTTATGAGCTCAAAACATTAACCGAAACTCAGTTTTCGCTGTACCAACGACATAGATCGATTTATGCTTAAACAATGTTAAGTAGTATTGCAAAGTTACTGTGTGGATGCCGTGTTGCCAAACCAGTGCGAATTTAGAAAATTAAGGAATTTCGGTGCTGAATTCCCGTGTTGGTCGGAAACGCCAAACGGAGTATATTGTAGATGTTGCCGAAAGTCAGTGCCTAAACACGAGAATCTCAACGCGCTAAAGAATTTAGATGTGCAGTTCATTAGTCGCACTAGCCGCACTTGCGGCTTCGTTGTCGCTTCTTCAAAAATTATCTCCTCAGAGCTTTTCCATCTCGGTGGCTACATAAAGAAGCAAAATTGCCGTATTTGGAGCCCCGAAAATGCAGACGTAGTTATAGAGAAGCCAATACATCCTGAACGTGTGACGGTTTGTCGTGGCTTTTTGAATTGACGGCATTATTGGATTTGAACTGATTCTTCACGTCCATAAATTGAAGTTTTGAGTTTGGACCAGCTTTGGTTCCAGCATGATGGAGCTTCGTGCCACACAAGCCGTGCAAATTTCAATAATCGTGTAATCTGTCGTTTGCGTGATGTTGCTTCTCCACCACGGCGATGCTATGCGAGCAGTTCTTGGACGTTTCAGGTACTCAAGAGCAATATTGGTGTAGCTTTTCGTGAAATCGGGACCAAAGCCATTGAAAATGTGTTACAAAATGAGGTTAACAGGATAGCCTACTTTGAATCCAGCCAAGGCAGTCATTTGAATGGAGTAATATTCAATAGCGATTGGTATACTGATGATACCTCTTTTAGGTAGGATGTGTAGAATTATTGTAGTTTTGGCGAGATTGCCGACCCTACAATTCCCAGGAATATCTCTATGCTCCGGCACCCAATGTAGGTGAACATTAAACTGCTCTGCCATCTCCATGAGAGATGATCGGCAATCTAGAACGAGTTTGGTGTTTAGCAAGAACGAATTCTTCAATCTGATAGCGGCTTGGGTATACGAAACTACGAAACGATGCGGATATTTGCAGATATAACGTCTTTCTTTAGCCAGAACAGGACTTTTTTAATCACCAAACTTTCTGCTGGAACACGACTTCCGTGATCTGCACGACTGAAGGGAAGACTCAGGTTATGCTTAACGGAAAAAACAACGCCACGAACCCCGTCACGATTCACTTTTCATTCATCAAAGTAAAGTATCTCATCCTAGAAAGATCTAGACGGGATGCTAACATGAAGTCTTTGTCAAACCAATGTTAAGACATAACTTAGTCGATGTTCTCTGGAAGTATTACGAATGTCTCTAGGATATTGGTGTGGCTATAGTTTATTTGTTCACTGTGTAGTCGCCTTAAAGCGAATGGTTACAATAGTTGTGGACGCTGACGTTGGTAAAGCCACTTTCGTTGTCTAGAAATGCGACCATAAATGTTCAATGTAGCGAGCCAATGTTTGTAGAGCCGTCATCATTTCGGCAATAGACAAAGGTCGTGAATCAATTCTAGATTGTACGAGTATATGGATATGGCCTTGGTCGAGAACATGTTTCAGGGCCTCAAATAAACAGTTCATTAAGCAGGTCGTCCAGATAAGAAATATTCGTGATAGGGAATAGGGATAGGGAATAGGGATAGGGAATAGGGATAGGGAATAGGGATAGGGAATAGGGATAGGGAATAGGGATAGGGAATAGGACTAACATTCTCAGAGATTCTTTTGGTGTGACGGACTGATTCGGACGTCGGCGTCATGCAGATACTCACGTTCCAACGGGCTGCAAAAGCTAATATCAGTAATCATTATATCGACAGATTGGTGGATAGTGTCGATACTGCCGAAAATGCAATTCAGTTGGCGAAACCTGTAAAGTAATGAGTGACCAGATAAGAACAATTGGAAATAAAACAAGATGTGATGTAAAATTGATTCTGCCTTAATTCTGAAGCTACGTCCATGCCATTATGTACATTATGCCATGCACATCATTCAAATGTCCTACTCGGCTTCGCTGGCAGTGCTTCAAGCGGTCGATCCAATTTTCGATGACAAAGTGGTGGGCTCACTGCGGCCAACTGATGAACGCTCGCCGTAAGGTGATCCAGTCGGCAAATTTAGTCTTCACAACTTCTAGCGTTGCGTCGCTTGTATGGCATGAAGCTCCGTCTTGTTGGAGCCACACCTCGGATAAATCGATGTTGTCGAGCTTTGACCACAGAAAGTCGATTAACATCGCTCTATACCTGTGACCATTGATCCTAATGCTGTCTTCTTCCACATTTCGATCGAAATTCGAAATAAGATCCGATAACCCCAGCAACCAGTCAATCTTTGTGGATGCATTGATGCTTGGGCGATCACTTGTGGACGGCAATTTTGCTAGTTGACATAGCCGCTAAGCCAAAAATGGACCTGGGCAAAAGTCGGATCTCCGGCCAACGTTTCCATGGCCCAATTAGCGAACTCACGGCATTGTCTGTGCTCGTTGGGCTTCAATTCCTGAGTCAGCATAATTTTATACGGATGTAGGCCCAAATCCAACTGAAAACTCATGCTCAAACATTTCGACGGTGCTGCGAATAGATAATAGATCCATTACAGAGCTGGCGTCGGTCTATCCAATTGGTTGTCGCACTCATGTGAGGAACTGCGCGCATTCGGTGAATCTGAAAGAGAAGCTAAAAAGGCTCTGGAAGACCTAAAATATAAGACAACACAAGGGAGGACATACTTGAATTCTGCCAGCACTTTGTTAAAATGCAAGAAGACACTCTGTTGGGGATACGAAAACAAACAAAGAGTGAGCTGCTGAGAGGCTTCAACTGCCACTGGGTTTTTTGGCGTTCAACATGGTCAATCTCGAATTATTGCTGCAGGAGGATTGGCGAACAGTCATTGGCTGGAAGATAGAATTCCAAAAGAGCATCTGGAGAAATGGAACAGTAGGAAAGGTGCGAGAGGTGCAGATTCCGAAAGGCTTCAGTGGTTGTGCTAAGATTCAACGTCACGGTCTTGTGGACGCTTTGGCTGCGGCGGCATATCTCATTTCACCGAAGAAGTCCAGTAGGATGCTCACTTGTCTGTGCAAGTAGTAAGGTTGCAGCGCAGTCTTTTAAGTGGAGTATCTGAATACGTTGTGTCCTTCAGACCCAAACTAAACTTTTAAATTTTTTCAAACACCGGCTGGACCAAGGACTTATCTACAGAGTCTGTTCTGTTGACAGAAGTAGCCCATCAAAATTACCAAAATTACTGTGTTTGGCTCACAACTCAGAATGCGCAATCAATTTATGTGTAATCCCAAGAGTCTGTGGTGATTCTGAACAGGAAAACATCAATAAGAATTCAAAACTTCATGTATCTAAGCTTAACAAATAAAAGAACGACACTCTTAAGGTCAATTTTCCTTGAGGTTCCCTATTGGCAACCCTTTGCAGGTACTCCTTCAAATGAGCTTACCGACAATCGAATAGACAGACAATGACATTTTCATGATAATTAAAGGTGTTAGGAAGAATGCACACAACCCAACGATAGGAGCTTATACATAGATATACACATGTGTACGTATGTGTGTGGCCCCCCCTAAGGTTTATGCACAGTCAACAGTATCCTATTACACAAAGTTCTAGATGTCCTTGCTGTTTGTAAATTAATAGCCAAACAAACATGCACATTCACATGCGAGTAGACATACAGATACAGACTCCGAAAAGATACTCATAAAGACAAAGTCAAGCAAAATGATTCCCTATACTTGGACAAACAACATGAAGTCGAATTGCAAAAGGATTTATGGGGCCATTTTTGGAAGGATAAACTACTGTAACTATGTAGAAGAATGAGTGCGAGTGCGACTATGAATACGACTACGGGCATGAGTACGAGTACGAGTACGAGTATCTCATACGTCCAGAGAAGGAACATACAACGTGTACAAGTATTATGGTCTAAAAGATGTCCTGCCCAAAGATGGAGGGTGATAGTGTGTTAAATTGGATTTTATTGCAAAAGTGCTTTGTTGGGTTTTGTTCATTCGGATGTGTGTTTTACGAGAGTGTGCTCTCATTTGATTTCGTATCTGTGTGAAAGAGTGGGTTGGCCTAGATTTTCTCAGGCACGGGTAATTGATTCCCAAATGATGTGCAATGTTTTCCTTCGGAATTTGAATTCAACTTATTTTCCTGGTACCTAACATACATACATGTATCCTTCGACATGGAAAGGAAGAAACCCCTCAAAGCAGCCAGAATAAAAAGGACTTTTTCCCATTTAATTAGCGCACTGATTGGAAATTGATTAATAGATTTGTGTGAGTGGGGGGTGGTCGTTCGTCGATGGGGTGGGTGTAATTTTGCCTGGCTATATGTACAATATTCTGAGACGATAAACCTGGTCTGATGATTAAGATCTTTTGTATCCGGAAGTTGAGATGAATGTATGTGATCTGGGAATGAAATATGGTTGTTGATTGCTGATTACTGATTACAGAAACTATTCTGAGATTCCAATTTATTTGAGGTGTATAGTTTGGTAATGGATTTTTGGTTCTCGTTGATTGATTTTGCATTCATTGTGAGTTGCTTTTCGCATAAATTTCGTTCGTAGGCGGAATTTTCTGGATATGCCATCGAAGAGGTGAAAACATTGAAGTTGCTGTCGAATATTGTGTAGAAGAGGTGCACTAAATTCGCTGACGAGAGTTGTTATTATTCATTAAGTAATGACGTATCTACCCGGATGTATCAACTGGGTTCAAATGAAGTTGCTAATCAGTATCTTTCTTAACTGACTCTTGTTGGTGGCTTGAAAAAATTGTAAGGACGGTCGCTGAGATATGTCTTTGAGTTCAGACCAATGGATGTAAGTGCAACGACTTGTAACGATCCTGCTCTTAGGGATCAATCAAGCTTTGTTGCGTTTCATTTCCAGGCTTTAATCAGGCAAGAAACCATTGAAATTGAACTCATCCCTTTTTTTCTGTCAGAACAAAGCACAGACAGAAAACTAGTCCATTTTGCATCTTGTAAGTTCCTTTTAATGGAATCTCTCAGTTTTTCGAAGAAAGATGAGTAAGCGCTTCAATGGTTAAGCACTTAAAGTAGCAGCATCCACTACGTCAACGACGAGTACTTGCAGCCTGATGCTAGCCTAAGCCGGACATTTACAGAGATGGTACTTCGCGATGATCTTCGCATTTTCACAAGAAGCATCTTGGGATGTTATGTGACTTATGCCCAGCACCATTAAGTGCTTAACAAAAGTGTAGTGCTCCGCCGCATTGCTAGTAAGTATCCGGCAGTCTTCCTTGCCGAGGAACAGAAGGAAGGCCACTTCTTAGAGCCCCGACAGGAAACATTCATTTGGTCTGCCTGGGGAGTTATGCTTTATCCATTTGTGCTCATATAAAACCCAACTGTCAATGGGAGCCTTAACCGTGTAGACAGGACTCATTAGATTCAGCAAGCGTTCAGCATTCTTGAACTAGCTTGGGAGTCGTAGGAGGGTTAGCAAAGCTCTATACGCGGCTTCGCTGTGAGGCAGTGTCTGCCCTACAATTTCCTGGAATGTCTTTATGTCCCGGCACCCAGCAAAGGTGAATGTTAAACTGCTCCGCCATCTCCATTAGAGATGTTTGGCAGTCCATGACTGTTCTTGAGTTTAGAGAGCATGAGTCCAGGCATTTGATAGCGGCCTGACTATCGTAAAAGATGCGGATATCCATTGCAGATATTAAATTTTCTTCAGCCAGGATAGGGCTTCCTTAATTGCCAGAATTTCTGCCTGGAACACACTACAGTGGTTGGGGAGGCGGAAGGAGAGGCTAAGGTTAAGCTTATCCTCCCACGAGGATCTGAAGGGAATGCTTACATGGAAGCCCTTGTCAAACCATTGTTTGGATATGGTATATTTTCTGGTAGGATTCCTAGTACGTTAAGAATATTTGCGTGGCCAAAATGTTTATTTGCCAGCTTCACAGCTCCAAGTCTGATCGTGAAGGAACTCTGTTTGTTTCGTCGTCGGTATCCATCTCCGACGTAAAACTAGAGAGGGATGCCGACGTTTTGTTAGTCGCCCCGGACTGGTTGGAGTCATCGCTATCCAACTTAGGGAAGGATATCGTCGTTTCAATGTCCGAGGCTAGGTTTGTGTTTTTTGTTGAAGGAGGAGCCGGTTGCTTATCAGCATCAAGCTCGTCCTTCTTGTAGACCATTAGGAAGATGAACTCGAAGCCAAACCAAATCATGCTTTTGGTCTGCGTTAGATGGTTAATGAATTCCTTATTGTTCACAATTAACGCGCATCTGTAAGGGCCCCTTAGTTCCTCTAGTTTCGTGACCTTCCAGTCATGAGTCGAAAGGGTCGGGCTACTGAGCCTAATGATCTTCAGAATGTCTTCTGGGGAGAAGGGTTCTAAGTCTGCTAGGGATAATTTCCTCAAGCCTTGCACCTGGCCAGACCTCTCCTAGACCACCTATTGCTTTTTTTTATATAGATCCAAGGTCAGTGCAAGCGATCTGCCTGATGTGGCCTTGGTACCAGCCAGCGTCGCTTGTAATGGGAGGTGGTCCGGGGTTTTCTCCCATGATGGTCAAGAAGTTGCTCGAAAGCAGAAATAGATCCATCGGCGTCGCTCCTGTCGATCACCGCGATCATAATTTCGTCCTTTAGGATATCGCTGAAAGACCTCAGATATGTAGCATCAGAAGGTCCTGGGGGAGTTCCCATTTTGGGGCTTTTGGGAACCGGAATGGTTTCCTCCAATGATCTCTGGCGCTTGGAGGAGTCTTTTAGCGATTTGGAAACGGTGTGGGGTTTGTCTTTAAGGATGTTGTTCGCCGGCTTTAGTTTCCTTTTTGTCTCCGCATCTCTCTCTACCTCCGTAATAGATCCGCAGGTTTTAATGATGCGTACCGCATTTCGGCGTTTTGCGTAAAGTGCCTTGCTAGGAGCTCTCTTGCGGGATTGAGCTTCTACTAGCTCTTTTGATGGAGCGTTTTTGGTAGCAGTAGGGCTTCCATGGCCTGCCACAGACTTGCTGCTGCTGGGGGTGAAGGAAGTGGTAAAACCATGTCTTGCCAAGGTCCTACCGCTCCCTGAAAGCTTTGCTTTGGGCTCGTTGCTTTTTCCTCGTAAAAGATTGCCATGTTCTTTTGCTCGGCATCACAGGAGCCCTGTCGGTAGTCGTTCCAGTGACCGTATTACCGCACGGAAATAAAGTAGTACCGGCCTCAGGTTTTGTTTTTTCTGGTTTATTCATAGTGTTTCCACGAGTAGCGGAGAAAGAAGATCCATCTGTGCAGACATCCGCTGTATACAGATAAGGCTAACTGATCCGGAGGTCGCCAGGTATCCAGATAATCCGTTAACGACTGAGTGAGCTATTTAGATGCTGGACCCTCAGCCAGGTTGATCATCGGCACGTGTCGTATGACGAAGAAGAAGAAGGTGGAGGAAGTGAGCACCCTTTTGTTTCAGGAGTCTTCTGGAGAAAGTCTTGAGAATTATTGACCTTACTCAGCCTCTATAACTCGACCAGTTCGATGCTCGGCCAGAAGGTCTCTTGCCATTACAGCTTTTAAAAACCAAAATGGTCTTACGTGACTCGGTAGTGCTTGTGATATCAACATTCGTACGCGTTCTGCACGTCAATGATGACTCCTCGAAAGCCATCCGGAATGGTGGAGGAATCTCTGGCGCCACTCTCAATATCATCAAAGGTTGAAGAAGAGAGCCAAGTCCCTTGAGGGAATTTAAGATAACTAAAAACCTTAACCCACCATCGGATATGATGCGCATTATCCAGCCCTGCCTTACTATGTTTAAGCATAATTTCGGTTTCATAGCTGGGCATATGATTGATCTAAGAGGTCTTTGAGTCCGTGTTTGATGCTGTCATTTCTATCCGTTTGCCGATTCCATCGTACTTCTTAAATTTAGGTAAAATCTGCCCTTTGCAATCAAGGGCCTCTGCGAGTTGCTCGGTATCAGGTACGTGAAGGGTCTAACATACCTCTGTCCAAAGCCAGAATTCGTTGTACCTGAAACTTTAACTGAAGTTGTCAACAACATATCCTTCTACATCGGAGGCAATAGGTTATTTTTATGCCAACATTTCTTTTCCTAAAATAGAAGGGTCAGACGAATCGGGCCGGTGCCATTATTCCCTCGTAGGTTATAGGTGCCGTCGTTGGGCTCTTAAAAATTTCTAAAGCTTACACTTCTACTCCTGGGGACCGACTCAGGTCTTAATAGCTGGGCTACGAACATGTCAAAGTGGGTGGTGCTGTTGTGACCCTTGCGTCGATCCCTGGAAATTGCTCCGCTGCCTTGTTCATGAAGAAGAAGTGCTCTAGTGTAAATATTCTTTCTTCTCTCTCGTGTTCCAGGGGTACGAGGCTCTCAGGCTTCACCACGTTCAGATGAGAATGGAGTGGTAAAGCCTTAAGTGTCGACGCTTATGTCTTTACAAAATGCTTGACCATCCTTTGGGACTACTGCTTAGCTAACAACAGCTAATAATTTCATCGTTAAACTGACAGGACCACCATGGTAAGGGAAATGATCTCTACGACCAACCTTATCATCGTCAATAATCCAAGCATCACGAGAGTGTAAGTTGGCACTGGCTTACGATCTAATAGAGGAGGCACTTACCTTCTCTATTGCTTGAAAAACTAGGAACGGGCGACTCAACTACGACAGCAAGAAGAGTCCATGCAAACACCCTTTTCGCTGATTTTCCGTAAAAGGTGCACAAACTCATTGCTCTGCAATACTATGCTGCACAGTATTACTCTGCGAATTTATTTTAAGGAAACGGCAACACTCTCAGCGAAACAGAAATTCTTCTTAAAATAAAAATCCACGACTTGGCTCATTTTTCCATTCGTGTTTTCCCAAGCGTGTTCCTTCAATCCTTTCGTGCAGTTCATAATAAATTAATTTATTTCCTCCTGTCCTGTGGAAATCTTTGAACACGTCTTCGGTACACTCCAGTGGCTGTAAATTAAAGAATATCCTGGCACATGGCAAGTACCCATTACAATCCAATCCATTTTCTGTGTCAACAAAAGAGCTCACGTCTTCATTTGCATACTCCGAAATGCAAAAGAATGCAAGTTAAGCTCCATTAAAGCTTGCTCTTATACTCATAGGACACTGAAGCACTGGCTTCTGACTTCTTTCGGACTCTATCAAGTGTGATAAAGAACTCGGACATTACCAATTCTACTTGAAGAATAAAAACAAGAACGACATAAACCGATAAAAAAAGGGAAACAGTTCATAAAAAAGAGCACAAAACCAAAGTGAAGGTCCTTACAGCACACACCCTATAAAAGGATATAATAAAAACGTGCACCAAGTAATACTGCAATGCAATTACAACAGAAGGACAATATTCCATATCTGCGTTGGACTCAGTACATTCTCAGGATTCTGAATTCACGATTCACGATTCTGGATTCAGGATTCAGGATTCAGGATTCAGAATTCCGTAACCAACATTCCGTTGTCCACTTTGTCCACGATAAGGATTTCTTTCGCGCTCACAGCACAGAAACATCATGTCTGTATCGTCCCGTTAGCGGCGGTGTGGCATCTCCTGCAAATCCTTTTTACATTCTCCAGCGCAGTGTTTAATCCATAAAAGTTTATTGCATCCTTCTGATGTATGTATGTACGAGATACAGAATACACGATCTGAGCAAAATGCACTCGAATAAAAACGAGGAAACGGTGAAAAGGATGAGGGTGTTCGGCAAGCCAGATATCCTTGAAATTATCTAGATTCTTGTTTTTCTTCATCTCATCTCATTGTTGTTGGCTGCTCCTGTTTATGCCCCAAGAAACAGGATGGCAAACATTATAAGATCAATAAAAATGAAGAAAGCTATCCGAAGAGCAACAAAAAAAGAAAAAAAAAATACAAAAATACCATACAGCCAGCAGCAGCAAATAATGTTCCACGTTTAAGGATATTGGGGTAAGGACGTATTAAAATTTTATCGAGGTCAACCTTTATTCATCCTGTGAACTCTGAATTCGTCCGTCGTAATCCTTTCTCTCACTCGAATATGAGAGATACTCGTATCTTGTTGTTGTTTTTGGTTTTCTGTTTTTAATTTCGTCCTTTTATGGGTGAGGAAAGCGATTGTTAGGTGTTGCATGTGGTCAAGTATTTATATGCACTGTCTGTAGGTATATCCTTTTGAATTCCACGAAAATGGTTTGATATCGGGTAGACACGAGCAGAGAACTAAGAAATATTTTTGTCCCGGTTTTTGTAAACCCAGTGGCAGTGGCACACTTTTACTTTTCGTTTTCGACACAATTGTTTGGGAACCCACACAAGGGGGAAGGATATCCAGATCAACGATTTCGTCTGCACTATTTGAAGGCATTTGAATCAGGTCATCGCAAAAGTAATTCGTTACTGTTGAACAATTTACGAGATTTTTACGATTATTGACCATAGGCGTTCCGATTCACTTTAGAGCTTCCTTTCTCCTATTCCCATACGGAACAACCTCAGTTTCGAATCAGATATGCCCCATCAGACAGTTCGACTGCATCATCTGCTTCTTCGTGATGGTAGATGTTAGAACTATTAAGAGCGTTAAGCAGTGAGTGACCGACATTGGAAATAGGACGCCGCCCTTGTTAACTCGCCATTACATATTGGCCGCAGTCAGTCCCGACCCGTGAAGAGTCTCCCCATGAGACAACCCAGCATTCCATCCTCTGTGATCCCGGACACACTGCTTGCAGTTGTCCAGAGCAAGCGCTCTGGTACAGCTTGTAGGGTTTTCTGTTGAATCTTCTCCTCCATTCACCCTTCTCGCGCACCGAAGAATTGTTCTTTCGAAAGAGTTCAGTGTCTACTTTCCTTTCCTGCATATCGTCCTGCGGTTGGCGCCGTTAAGCAGAAAAGGCAGGATTAAAGTTTTATAGAGCTTGCACTTAGTCTTCTGAGATAGTAGTTTTAAATCCATTTCTTAGCCAAATCTGGGGCAATTTAAGGACAATTCTTCATTGGATCCCCACGAAGGTGTCATTTGTGGAGTTGATGCTGATGCCGAAAATGTGCCATCAGCAGTGGCGTTTTGTGCTTAGCTGTAGACAGATGTTTCTTTGTTTGCTGTTAGCATGTATTTCATCTTGTCCTTATAAACTCGAAGGCCTACTAACCCCCGTAAAACCCTCTATTAAGTCAGGCTGGGAGCGGCCGATAATATCTATATCGCCCGCGTACCATAGTAGTTGGACAGATCTATTGAACATAGGGCCTTCCATGTTGATACCTTTTGTCCGCACTCTCTGCTCCAGAACATGGTCGACGAAATCACAAGAGAGTGCATCTTCTTGTCAAAATCTGGTGCATGTTTGAAAATGTTTAGAAGAGCTGTTCCTAAACTGCACATGGGACCTCGTCTTTTTCAGTGTTACGCAACAAAATTGGATCAGATTTGTCGGAATCCCGAATTCGGCCATAGTCATATAGAGCTCCTTACCATTGATGCTATCAGATGCGGCTTAAAATTGAATGAACAGTAAATTAGGATTTGCCTTAGAGTGAAAATTTGGTATTTTTTCTACGGAGCTAGAAGCCACACTGCTACGTGCCGATTAGTGTGTTGCAGAACGGCTTCAGGTGTTTAAATTGTACGTTGGATAGGATCTTTTATGCGACATTTAGCGGGGATATGCCTCGATATTTCTTACAGGACCTAGGGTCGCCGTTCTTTGAGATGGAGCACATAGAGCTAATATCCAGTCATCTGACTCTCCTCTACCCACAGTTTGTTAATGATTTGGTGCATGCGCCCTACCAAAGCTCCAAATTTAAAGCCCTCCACTGACAGAACATCAGAGCCGGCGACTTTATTTCTTTTAACGTTTTTAATAGCTAGGCTGACACCCCTTTCATACCAGGTGTTGGTACCGGCTCTTCATTGACTGACCTTGCGTTCTGTTCTTGCCCTTCACTCTAACTTCATTAGGCCAAGTTAGGAGCTGCTGACTAGGTAGCAATGGCTGTTTCGAAGATCCTGCATTCCGGGTCTGAAACCAGCCGGCAGTTACTTGACTTTCTTGTAAAACATCCGAATATTGTTTCAATCGCGAGACTTTTCGATGTTCTTCAGCTGGGAGACTGTTTATATCCTCTTCTTTCTACGCAGGATTTTCTTCGCTTCGCTGCTTCTGGTTCGGTACTCTTCCCTTGCAAATGCACACACTCTTTTGCCACTTTCTGGTTAACGCGCTTATCATCACATTCCGGGCTTTATTTTCTGGGTTGGCTGGTTACCTACTTTGGCTTCCGCTACCTCTTTTATGATGTCGCGATAGTGTTTCCACATTATATAAGCATTTGTGGGTAGCCACTGACATTCTCTATAGACCCTCTCTGCAGTAATGCTAAGACGTATCAACACTGAGTTTCTTTTTTTTCCGCCAGTTCGCAGTTCCTTCTCATCAAAAAGCCGGGCCCTGAATTTAGCCGTAACAGAAAAAATGTCAGTGTCGACGTTTGCTGCTTGAGTTGTGTGCACTCGCATCAATTTGGACATGGGGAAGGCTGTGCTTACCAACCAATCCCTTAAAGATGTTTTCCTTCCCAATTTTGGCATTAAAGTCCCGACGCACAATTTCGAAGTCTTCGAAAGGCTCTGAGGGCTCCGTAGGCTTCGTTCAGGGTCGTGTGCACATATTAAGCCGATGTTGTAGAATGTGCCTTAGATGCAGATTACATCCAGATGATCACTTATCAGCTTGAAATCAGTTAGCCGATTTCCACTACGAATCCGCATACTAATTAATTTCGCCATTATGTCGTTTTTGCATGCCTGATCCTATCCAACGTATCTCCTAGATCGCGGTAATTTCTGCCGGCAGTGCACGGTGTACTTAGGTTCCAGTGTATTTAGTCCTTATCCAAGGGTGATGTCTCTCCACCTCAGCTCACAACACCCAACATGGAGTACCATTTCACTTCGAGAATGTGAAAGCTGCAGTTGGCCCATTCAAGGTTCATCAGCCACCTTTTCTTGCTCAACAACCCGGCTCATTATTGGAGATCCCTATAAACCTGCGCTTCAAATATAGCTCATATATGGGCTGGCCTTTTCTGCCTTTCTTTCATGAAAGAAGATGAGTGGTCGGGTCGAGTAGTACTAAAAGTTTTCACGCCAAGCACCCTTTTAATTTAAGGCCGTTTTAATTTGATCGAATTCCTTCTTATGCTGTTGCTGCAGGACAAGATTTTGCAACCAAGATTTGATTGATGCAGACATACGTAAGCTTTTAACGGAAAGTGGCAATAATTCTTCTTGCCAATGCCTCCTTGTCCGTATGCTTCGGTACGATTGCTACGCCAAAGGCATTACGCGAACTGTTTGAATGTAATCTTTTACAAAATTAAGGCAGTACGTTTTCGGTTGTATTGACCCAACATGCTGTTGCTTCCATTGATTGCATATTGCTATCATGTAGCTATTCCATCTGTTGGATCATCCCCGGGGGCAATCTGCTTCAAGCCCCAGCCCGCGTCTGATGTATAGTAATCAACGATTGGTTCAGTAGAAATGAGTTTTCAGTCAATCTGCTCTAAACTGAGACTGTTCTGTATACGAAGATGGGTAAAGTCCTTGATATGATTCGTCTAGTGCCTAAAGGCACCTCCGTCCGTTTCTTCAATGAAGTTTGGAATTTGGATTTGCAAAACAAACTTTTTTGGACTAAACATTGCACGTCAAACATCTTCAAGGTACTGTCGACCTTCGGGCAGTGGAAAGGAGCTGTCGATAAGATTGAAGCCTGTGAACTATAATAATAATAATGATAATACATAGGGTGTAGTGCACTGCGACCTTGTGCAATACTTATACATTGGAGAGGTTTGCTCCCTCTTCCAAAGCCCTCTCACAGCTTATAGTAATTCACCAGGAATTATGTTGGAGTGTTTTTGCTCTGACTTTGGCCTTGGCAAGGCAAAACCTACTCAGAGCACGTCATCCAGACCAGTTTCTTTTATGAATCTGAGAATGAGCAGTGAATCGGTGGTTAGTAAATCCTTTCCTTGAATTTAGTGTTTTCCCAGATATGTAAACCTTTTTTAGGTCAAGGCCCCGCAAGATTCCAGCATGTGTTGTGGAGTTTTTGTGGAACCATTGCAGAATCTGCAGACACCTTCATCTGATATCCCTATTTTCCATGAACTTGCAATGCCCCGTTAGGAAACCAGTTCGGATGCGTAAGTTATTCTTGCTTTTGAGATTGTAAGAATTTTTTGGCTTGTCTCAGACCTTGAAGATCCCGAAAGGTTCTAGCACTTTTCTCTTTTTTCGATTTCCTAAATTCTTCGCGTAGGGTGTGTTCCCCTATCCCGCAGAATGGTTCAGGTCCTATGAAAGGTTCTGTTGCCGCCGTTTGATAGCCTCATGTGAGGTATTGTCAAACGCCCCCTCAATATCAAGAAAGACACACAATGCTATCTCCTTTGAATTCAGAGCAATTTGGATAATTTCTGTTAGCTGATACAGGGCCGTCTCTGTCGATCTGCCCGCCCTGAATGCATGTTGACAATGATGCAGAGGTGACATACTTAGTGTTTCCTCCCTCAGGTAATTATCCACAGCCTTCTCTATTGTTTTCAGAAGAAACAAAGTGAGGCTGATCGGTCTGTACGATTTTGGCTGTGTCGGGTCTTTTTGCCCCACCTTCGGTATGAACACAACCTTTGCTCGTCTACATTGTAGTGTTATGTATCCTAATACAATGATACTATTCGCTTATTTTACCAGGTGTGGTGGTAATGCGTTTTTTCCCTTTCTGTAGTAGAACTGGCGATATACCATCCACACCTGGGGACTTGAACGTAAAAGGAACTTATTGCCCATTCCAGCTTTCCCCTAGAACAGATAGCTTAAGCGATTCTTCTGTTCTGTTCCCAAAGCCAGTACAAGGTGAGCTCCCTGGAGAATGAGTTCGTAGAAGTAGCAGTGGCCTCTCGTCATCATTTTCCGTGTAGCTGCCGTCTGGTTTCTTCAGCAAGGTTGACACTACTCCCGACTTAGCAAGGGCCTAGTGTAGCCTTGCCGCGGTAGGGGTGCTTGAGATTGTCTCGCAGAATTTCCTGAATCTATTTCTTTTAGCGCAATGGCGATGGCGTGATAGTTAGCTCATTGGACTATCACGCAGAGAGTCTGGGTTCGATTCCAGGCTGGGTCACCAACAATTTTTCAAATCGCCATCACCTTTTCAGCGGGCAATAATGGCAGACTCCCGAAGGTAAAATTGCTTCTTAGGAGTGCCGTTCGGACTCGGCGATAAACCATAGGCCCCGCTCAGATGTGACAAAAATGAAAACATGAGCAAAACAAATGAGTTTCAAGAAGCTAGGCCATGGCCATCGGGCTGCCAGCGCCACAGTGTTTTTTCTTTTTTTATTTCTTTTAGCTTTTCTTATTTTTTTTTATTGTAGGTAATAAGAGCCGTTTAATACCTTTGCCATTCTCTATTGCGTTTTGCTGTGTTAAGCAGCTTGCGCACTTCTTATCTTAGTTTTGAAAAAGTATGGTTCCACCATGGCATATCTTTCCTGCTTTTTCCTCCCGTAAGAGGGCAGCTTAGTTGAAACGCATTTGTGATGGCATGAGTGACGTCTTCCACTGCGTTTTCTAGCTCCAGAAAGTGAGCTGGATGTTTTCTTGTTTCAAGTCGCCCTAGATTATATTCTAGAGCTTTCCCAGTTGATTTTCCTGGGATTCCTTACTGGATTTCCCATGATACTTTTATTGTCCAGGTCAAATACTATGATTCGATGGTCGGACAATAACGGTTCACAAGAAACTTTCCAGTTCTTTATAATTTTGCTTACGCTCGGACTGCCAAGCGTGAGGTCAAGAACTTCTTCCCTAATTCGATTCACAAAGATGGGGATATTTCCTTCATTGTAAATGAGAACTATAATATCGTATTTATCGGCTAACTAGTGGAATAGTCCTTACTGCTCCTCAAGGCAAACTCCTAACAAATGTCTGTATCAACAGTATGGGGTCTTTTCCTAACGCATTGACATTCTCCTGAACCAGAACTTCTCTGCCACTCAAAAGGAATGAAGTCGATTCTTCTTCGGCCTAAAAATGTTTTTGGTCGCCTATAAAGTTAGGATACAGCGCTGGTTTTTTCCTGGAGAACGAAAACATAAGAAGGCGTGCGTCTGTGTTCCAATCAGGGATAAACGCAATCCTGAATGCAATAGCTGTGAAGAATCAGTGGTGGAGAAGCTCCACTAAACCCCTTGTTGAACTCTCTCAAGACTTTCAAGCTAATTCGGGAATGCGATACATCACTAATCGCAGTCGCCTTGCCTGAATTCACTAAATCTTTATTGGAACTCAGGTCATGATGGGATTACGGGAAATGAAATCGCCCACGAGCTTGCTAGATCAGGCTCAGAAGCAAGTTTTCAAGAATTCGAAGAAAAGTTCGGATTGCTTTTGAAGTGAATATTTATATAGGTAATTCATTGGGAAAGTCTGCAAGAGGCTTACTGGCATCGTGAGGCCTTTAATCAACACTTAAACTGAACTAATAGTAGCCCATGTCCTTTTTCGTATCGAAGACTACCAGAATACAAAATTTCTTTCAAAACCGTTTAACCGTTTAGGTGGAGATGAGAAACAAACATACACAATGACCACTTTCCATCTCTATCAGTGAGATTCAGTATTAGGTCTACTCCGATTGGAATAAAATCGGCAACGCTGGACGTCCTCTAAAAGGACAAGAGCTTTGGATCTGATATATAGGAGTCAGAAGTCGCCAAGCCATTGTGTCGTAGTGGCTCTGTGGCTTAGTTTCCTCCAACTCGCCAAGGAGAGCTCCCTATTTCTTTCTCATTCGACTTTAGAGACAGATTGCCGATGGTGGTTGTTGACTACCGCACAAGGACAAAGTTGTGCAGAAAGACAATCAGAAAAAAAAAAAAATAATAAAACTAAAAACTAAGCACAAGGATATTTGTATTATTTTAATGCAGTGCTATTATACGAGGACACCAATACAAATTCTAGAGAGAACGTGTGCAACAAACGGCCACAAGGATCTATGTTGCTCGAACACAATCTGGCGCACACATTTCAATAAACCATGAATGTTTCGTATTCGTATTCGACCAGGAAAGGATAACGCGCCCAGTGCAAGGTCTCTACACTGTCCTATGTATCCACATCCTAGTGTGTAGTGTTGTATCTTTGAAACTTGAAAGGATATAATTTTTATTCATTTAATTATGTGCGAGTATGTACGAGGAAAAGAACCGGGTGCTAGTGAGAGAAAAAAATAAAAGAGAAATGAGAACGAGATACGAGTTAAACTAGTCGCAGGACTTCTCATTAAAAATTTTGTGTTCACTTGTTCGGCTCGCACGTTGTTGGCAACTCTCCATCGTCTGTTGATATAGCTCCCCGTATCTGTGTGTTTGTTAGAAAGGATAAATAGTTGTGAATGGAAATTGGGTTAAATTCTATTTGAAAGTTTCGCTGTTTGTTTTGTTACGGTTTTTGTATGTGTGTGTCCTTTTGGTTGTTTCTTTCTTCTTTTTTCCTATTTTCTAGTTTTTTGTTTCTAGTTTTTTGGGGGCCGCTTTTTTTTGTTGTTGTTTGTTTGCTGCTGAAGGAGGTCAGATTAATGAATTTTACGGAGCAGGACTTTATCTTCTTTAGAGCCTTTTGAAGTAGAAGATTTTTTTTGTTTCTCTCTTGGGGATGGTGATTTGGGTGTATTTTTTGCCCTATGTCCTAATTCGTGGATGAAAGGATTTTATACGGATAAGAAATCACAGTGCACTTTGTCAGAGTTAACAGAAAGAAGTATCTCTTTGCTTATGCGTCACTTAAAGGATTTGAATGGATTTAATTACGAAAAACAGGATTAAGGAGAAATAATATGGTGGGATGAAGTGGGTGGAACCGATTTGTCAGAAGCTTTGAACTGTTGCAGAAGACGATGGAAAGGAGACGTGCACTCTCAAAGACTGGGGAAGAAAGGTCTTGCAGAAGGATTTGTTTGTGGATGATCATTTTTGTATGGATTCTATGGAGATGGAGACGGGCACACTTTCGAATCAAATCATTAAATTGTTTCGAAGATATTTGAAATACTTTCCGAAATTAAATTATCTTAAAGCTGCATTTCAACAATGGAGCCGAGGCATTGTGTGCATTTGGAACCAATCGAATTCTGTCGGATCAGATCCTTCGGATATAGAAGGAGCGCGGTATTCATATTTCCTTTACTGAAATTTCTCCTTGAATGGGTAAACGTTTCAGGGATAATATGCCTACAGAACCAGAATCTTCCACATAAGCGCTAAATGCCTACAGCCTAATTTGAACTTTATCCGCACACCTACATGCCGTGTGTTTCACGACGTCGTCGTAACTTTAACAGCAAGCGTCACAGGTTGTTGCCTAGTTGCTAACCTCTTAGAGAGGTCGGGAAGAAGGTCATGCCATCTACGGTCTTGCTTACATGAAACCCAATTCTTAGTGGAATTGGAATTCTTCTCTGAACCGGGTCATAGGCAACCTTTTTTCTGTGATCTCATTATGACTTCGAACCCAAAGAAGACTCCGCAAATTCAGTCTTAAGACTGCCTTCAGAGAAGCAATATATTCTTGAACTAGCTAAGCAATAGTAAGAGTATTTTACCACAGATTAGAGCATAGATTGGCTGTCTTTGCAGATGGAAATTCTTCTCCTTCTCCACTGATTTCTAACAACATAACCAACTGCCATCAGTACTGCGTATCCACTTTGAAAACAGATGCAATGAGAGTGAATGGATCTCAATAAAAATCAAGTTCAACGTTTCCACCCCCAAAAAGACACTACCACCAGTTTCTGGATCAGTTCTAGAGAAATCCGTGAAGACCTGACTTCATTCCTATTCTGGCTCGATTCTGGCCAAAACCATTCCTGAGCACAGGGAATTCTTTACATCATTGTAACAACTGGAGTTCTGGTGTCACTGTATCTGAGTCAAAAGACAGTCGGGGCGGAAGGTGATCAAAGCTGTTGTTGGCTTCATCCCAATGACTGTCTCTATTCAAACAGAAGTCAGTTTTATGAGTGCAACCCATGATGTTAATAACCTCGGTGACCAGTCCTCTGTCTTACCGAAAGCGTCTTTTTCCTGCTAGAAAGCCGATAGATGATGAAGGTTTTCTTCATGACATCTTTAGTCCAGAGAGGTTCGATTCCTAGGGCCCTATTTTGCTATCGGATGCACCTTTTATGTCGATGAATATGCTCAGTGGGCAACCTTCTTGTCGAGTGTGCCTACAATTCTGTCTTCCCGATGCTTACGCATTGGTAAGCATGTTACATTTTGGAAAATGGGTGCACTCGCAAAGTACTGATGGAAGATTTGATGAAATCTGGTCAAACATTCTAATGAAGAAATCAGAATTGCTAACTTTTCAAGCCGTATGAAGTTTTGGGAGCTGCGAACATACCTTCAGACGTGTTCGATGTAGTTATGTTTGTTTCAGGCAGTCATGTACCTACGTCAAGCTGTATCTCCATCGGGTAATCGATGTCCGGCTAATTTAACAATTTTTTTAAAATTTCAAAATACTTTCGCAGTCTATTCGCAGGCTTACGTATGTATAGAGCAAGCAGTACTCCTTTGTGATACAATGGTCGACTTTGACTTTCGTGTTTTCTGTGTTCGTCAGACTTGAGTATTTTTCGTTGCTTGCATCTGCCCTAAATAATACCAGAGCCTCCCTTTTTCAAGGACAAGGAACCTCGGGCCTCTAAACAGGCGTGAAGATGCTACATTAGGGTCCATTCGCTACTACAGATTTAATCGAATAAAGTTTTGCATTCCTTCTTCCAACGGGTATCATAAACGCGCTCCCTGAGTTGGATGGATGCTGCAGGTTAATGTTTGTCACCATGTCCTTTTGCCATCTTAGGAGGCTAGCACTACTACAGCAAACTCCCCTGTGCAGTTCCGGAAGTAAAAAGAATGGTAAAGCTCAGATCTTTCTTCATTTTGAGGTAAGAGATGCTAACAATATTCATCCTTGCCCCAAAGACAATCCAAAACTCCTGGATAAGAGCGGCGTGCTTGCTGATTTTGGTGAGTTGGGTCATGATTGTACGTTGTTTATTCTTAAAAGTATCTTAATGGAGGCCTTGCACTAAAGTTTCTTTGGATGAGTTACTCAGTTTCAGAAGAATCCCTCAGAAGGATGCCGCACTGCGGATGAACCCCCAAGATTACCCCCACCGGCGGCGCCAAAAATCAGACAGCGAAACCCTATGCGAGCTTCTTTAACATATTTGGAGCCTAGGTCTATAGGGATTACCAGGACTAGTTAGGAATCTGGAAAAGTGATGGTGGCGTACGAGCTCTATCGGCAGCTTGCATACCCGCGACACCCCATTTGTCCTTTTGAATAAACTAAGGAACTGGCCCTCCAAGTTGGGGGTTGCATGTAGGGGTAATTTCCCAACAGCGGAAAACAAACAAAAAGGTTCAGAGACAACCACACACCTCGAATACGGGAGGATACAATGTTAACGACCCCAGCAAACTCAAGAAGGACAATGAATTTCACCTCTGAACCTGAAATGTTAGGTCCCTTAACAGAATGCTTGCAGCAGAACAACTCGCGGAAACTCTCTTACTGCTATAAAGCAGATACAACCGCAATCCAAGAACTGCGATGGTATGGGCCAGGCAAAAGGCCGATGACGGTGACGATGAACTGCGACGTTTACTGCGATGACTGCTACAAAAACGGAAGACAGCCCTTATTTGGTTACGGATTTGTTATCCGAAGCAGACTAAGGCAAAGAGTCTTAAGCTTTCGGCACGTGGTCGAACGCCTCGTAACAATCCGCATCAAGGCCAAACTCGGGAACATCAGACTTATTTGCGTACACGCTCCTACAGAAGAAAAGGATGACGCGATCAGTGACGGGTTCTATGCCCTCCTAGACAGAACATATGCCCAGTAGTTCTAGGAGACCTGAATACTAAGCTGGGCAAAGAAGTCATTTTTGAGCGCGTCATTAGGAAACAAAGCCCGCATGATACCAAATCCAAAAACAGACTCGGGGTCTTAGATTCGTGACGGGACGCAATCTCAAAGAAGCCATTACACGGTTTCCACACAACAACATCCACAAAGGGACTTGCCGGTATTCGGACCAAGCAACCATCAACCAGATACTGCTCCAACATTCTTGATGTCCCAACCTTCCGAGAAGCCAACATAGACTCCACAAAAATGAGATCTCTTCGACTGTGGCAACTACAGGGGAATAAGTCTCCTGATCATTGTCTAAAAAAATCTTCTCTGCCGTCTGATAGGTTCATCGATCAAGTATTCACACTGCGGCAGATCTTGGAAAAGACACTGGAATTCCAAATCGGCACCCACCACCTGTTTTTCGACTTTAAAGCCGCATATAAGAGCCTGCACCGGGGCGAGCTGTATAATGCCATGGTCTCGTCAGGCTATGCAGGATGACAATGAAAAATACTCGCTGCCACATTAAGATGGGTCATGAAATAATCGAGACCTTCAATGTTAAAAAAGGTTTAAGACTTGGCGACAGGTTGTTATGTGACTTTTTCAACATCGCTTTAGAGAGAATCGTACAAAATTCACCCGCCAAAAGAAGGGGAACGATTCTCTGCAAGTCTTCCCAATTGCTTGCGTACGCAAATGGCATCGACCTTATTCGACGAAGACAGCGAGACGTCAAAGAGGCATCCGCAGCTTTGGAAGCGAAAGCTGCGAGAATTGAATTTCCAACATCGACAACTTGTTCAGAGTGTCACAATTGGCAGCATTAACTTCGAGGTAGTTGAAGACTACGTCTACCTTGGCTCTGCAGTTACAAGTAGCAACGACAGCAGTACGGCAATAAGACGTAGACGCTCACAAGGGGCGATCGATTATGAGGGCCAGCGACAGTCGCTTGGTCAGGTGTCTACGGACACAACGCCTAAAATGACTGGGCCATGTACAGCGAATGGACACCACAGTTCCGGCCCGAGTAATCTTCAAATCCGAGCCCCGGGAACTATATGGCAGGGGACCTCCAAATCTACCAACAAATAAGTGAAGGGGGCCTCAACCAACTTGGAGTGCATCACCGTTGGAAGGAGCTGGCGAAAGTCCTCGTCAACTGGAGAGGCTTCTTGGTTCAGGCCCAGGTTCACTCCGGACTGTCCCGCCAACTAAGAAGGAGAACAAGAAGATTTACTACCACTTTAGGAAAAAGCTTGCGTGCTCTAAATGATTGGCCCCGAAGACCTGCCGAAAGTCATCAACACAATGAACAATCTATCAGCTTTCAAGACTTCTTCGTATCCATCAAACTTCATCTCTCATTAACTGCATCCTGGCTTTCATCTTTGCTCACATTACCTATTCCGTAAAAAAAAAGAAAACTGCTAAAACCATTCGAATGAAAGGGTCCGCTAAGTCCCCTCCAAAAAAGTAGCAAACAACTCAAAAAAAAGGAGAAAACCGTTAAAATTTCCTGACCCACTACGGACTGAAGGACGTAGGACAAAAGCAAGCGATATGGACAAAGTTTTCCACATTCGCTTTAGCAATTTTTTTATATTTTTTCTGTTGACCCCAAAGTTTACAGTTTACAAAAGCACACACACAAATGTGTGTGTACTCTCCACTTCATCTCGTTGAAATGGAAAAACTTGTACGTTTGTCCTTCGACAGGATGCGAGTATAGCATGTAGGAAAAAAATATCGTATGAGTCATCATGATCCCATGGTACTCGACGAGGAGGGAAAAAAAATCAAAAAAAATCCAATTTTTTGACGACGCAGGAAAACTAGAGAAACTAGAAGAACTAGAAGGACTACTCGTATCAGGACTAGCGCCGCATCCTTTTTCAAATTGGAATAATGAAAAACTACCCTACGTCATCATTAATTCTCCATTTTCCAGGATCACTGAGTGTACAACGAAGGATGGTTAGGTTAGCAGCTACCACCACCCCCTAGCATGTGTAACAGTCACTGTAAGAGGTTTTCCGTTTTACATATGCAATTTGGCTTTTTACTTACCCCCTGGTGGCCGGGCGAGAACTAACTGAATTTGATGCAGGAATGGGTGCAGGTTTCAACTGTGATGTGTATTGCTTTATTGCGAGTCCTGCCAATAAATTGGTCAGTCGATTACGTCGTTTTCCGTTTTTTTTTTTTTTGTTTTTTTTTTTTTTTTTTTTTTGTTGTCCTTCGTGCTGGTCCGGAGAACTATTTTTCCGTTGGTCAACTCCCTTTAGGGTTTGTAAGCTGCTGCATTAGGAAAAACTCTGCGAATTTCAGGACACAGGGCGAAGGAGGACAAATTGGAAAACAGAAAAAAAAACTCATTCGTCCTTGCCGCCAGGGTAACCTTCCCATGAGAGATTATAACATCACAAGCAGCAGCAGTAGAGTTGAAACATCATGCAAAGAACAGTGAACAGAGGAAGGATACTCTCTATTTGTCGGTGGGAGGGGAAAATTGTGTCAAAGTGTAATGTACGTCTGTTGTTAGGGTTGTTGTTGTCAATGTTGTTGTTGGTGACGTTCATGGGTTTGTTGGATGTGGTGCGTGATGTTTTTTTTTTTTCAAAAGAGGCCGAACTACATCCTTCTGGTCTCGTTTTCGAATCCTTTGTGGGAACAAATTGGGTTTTCATTCTGCTGCCTCACTCTCTTTTCTATTATTTTTGTTTTTTTTCTTCCTTCTCTTGTTGTCACTCGTCCGTTTGTTTTTCTTTTGTCTTTGCCTTTTGTTTTTGCGTTAAGTCATGTGTTTTTCGAATCTGTCAGTTTTGTTTTTTTTTGTTTTATGGGGAAGAGGTGGGTGAGTTTGGAGTAGGCTGTTGATGGCTGTCAGGACGATAATGTCTGATGGATTTAAGATTGTTAAAGGATGTCAGTGGTTGGCGAAGGAGTAGGGGTTCTGAGTGTTTATTTATGGAACTCAGCAGATTTGCAATAATTCCTTGAAACTTCACATCCTCATTCATATGTAGATGTGTGGAGACCCATTGTGCTAAAAAGGAAAGAAATTAATCTGGGATGGAAATGGAAATGATTTTTCTACACCCAAACGAAAATGAAGGACGTCAGAGTGTTGGTTTGGGGATAATGATGTTGAATTTGAGACGAAATCATTTTGCCAAACAAACGGAAGTGTCTTTTCTAATTGAATTTGGAAGAAGGCCTCGTTTTGAGGCTTGACTTCAAGGTTGTACTTACCGAAATATCTTCTAAATTGTTGCTTTTTTGATTCAATTCAGGCTCCGTGCGTCGTACGCCGAGCTACTAATATCCAAAGTGCATACATCCCAAACACTCTCCCCGGGTCACTTCCAACGACTTCACTGTTTCTGCTGCGCTTGATTCTTCGCAGCTCCGTAAGATTGTTATCATTGTTATCAATGTAAGCACATCGTTCCATTTTTCCACATGCTGAAGCATGAATTTGACTTCTTGAATCAACCGGGGACACTACGTAGTTGGTATCTTAATCCAAGAGGGAAACTCGTCAACAAGTATCTTAACAATCATTTCCTGTTGTAACCAAGAAAAATATTTCTTGTGGGCAGCCGGACGGCTGAGGTAGGCACTAATCGGCGTAAACCACCCAAACCACGAAGCCGAGGCATCACTACATATCATTTCTTGATTTCAGTGTTTCAACTGTTTCTACACATCGATTGGGGGTTTTTAACTCCACGTGGTAACCATCGGGTACTGGTCAGTCTTAATGTGAGTACTGATCAGCAGACTATAAACGGAACAGCGGATATATTCCCCAGATGGAATCAACGGTGAAGAAAACTCCCGGAATGATACAAATGTGACCCTATCCGGGCTACTCCGACATTTTTGGAGCTCTGGCTGGTAGGAATTTCTGGGACTAAGTCATGGTCTTGGAAAAGAGATGGTGATGGATGAGCCCCGTAACGAAACCACGGCAGCGCAGCTACGAAAGATAAATATTATCCACAACAGAAATAACTGCCGATTGGCACTTTCTCCACAGAGAACATGAGCATGAGCTCTTGAACATGACATACGAGCAGGGTTCTAGTTATGCCATTCAAATTGTTCTCGCCGATTTCAATGCAAAACTAGGGAGAGAGCGAATCATTCGTAGTACTGTCAAAAGGTATAGGCTGCCCCACACCATCTCTGATAACGGATGCAGAAACGCTGTCGCTGCTAGCACTCTATTCCTCTACTTTAATATTCATTAGCCGACTTGGAGAACTCCTAATCAATTGACTGTCAACCAGATTGACTACCTTGCGATCGACGCAAGACACATTCTTTAGTAGCGTTCTGAGCCGCCAACATTAACTCGGTTTATTGTAGCCAAGGGACGGTAGGGGGGATATCCGCAAAGACAAGCTAATGTTGTGAGGAATTTCGACGGCAGACAGCGACAATCGCAAGAGATTGCCATATCCTTTTCCGATCGAGTCTTTCTTAATTTCTTAAGAAGTCCTCATCAAGTTTCCAAAAAAACATCAGAGATGCCGCTACTGATGTCTTTGGCTTCACTCGACCACCACAACGAAACCCCTGGTTTTATGAGGAATGCCGGCAAGCAAATGCAGCTAAGGAAGACGCATGCAGAATGGTACGGCAAAGAAAGACAGAAGGAAAAAGGAGGAATATGGGAAGCACATGATCGAGGAAATTGAAAGATGATACTCACCATTGTTTGCTTGATCCTCAAGAAAGGACACCCTCTGAACTGCGCCAACACAAGGAACGTGATCCGTTAAAAGTCCATCAAATTACTCACATCCCCCGATGAGATTGACATAACCGGAAGGAAGCAACGCCAGCATTAAGGCGAGAGCCGAATTTTGGCTTAAGTGTCAACGAGGAAAAGACCAAGTACCTAAATGCTGTCAACCAGAAAAGACACCCAACAGCGAAGTCTCGGGTAGAACGTCACCCTTGACAGACATGATTTTAAAGTTCTTAAGGACTTTGGTAGAGGCTTTCGCTGTCAATTCAGATAACGACACCAGCGCTAATATCAAGCAAAGAATAACTTTTGCCAATCGCTGTTATCAAAGCACTCTCTCGAACAGCAAAAATGATCCTGCAACGACTTTAATAATCCCAGTGCTGCTCTATGGCGCGGAAGCATGGAATTTTATGAAAATGGAAGAATTCTGCCTTGGAAGAAAAATTCTTGAGTGAGTTTTAGGCCCGTCTGTAGTGGAGGAGAGGATACAATGACGAACCCTATGAGCTGTATAGTGACATCGATTCAGAAAAATTCGAACGACTGAGATGACTGGTTCATGTAGAGCGGACGGACACCAACTAAGTTAAGGTCGGAGTACATTAAGGCAGTGTACAAGGGCCATTACTTTTTAACTTTATTGAAGCAGAACACTAACAATCCTCAATAAGCGTTTTCAACCCCAGAAGCCCTACTCCTACCATATTTTAACGGTTACTAAAGGAAGAAGGAGAAAAAGAAGAGGATGTAGGATGTAGAATTTTTCGAGCCTCGCCATCTTTATTACATCATGTGCTGACTTGTTTTACACCATTGCGCATTTGACTCCTATTGCGATATGTAAAATTCCGTTGTCGACTGTTCCGAACCCTGTCGTATATTAGTTTCGTCCGGCCTGTACTTGTTGCAATTTTTCGTGACGCCTTTGCCTTTATACAGCAAAGCAAGAAGCTCACACCCCTCTAGTTAGGAATTCGATCGCCACTCGTTATTTTTTTCAGTAAAACTCCAAGACTTACGACATGAGAGATTTGCATTTTGTACTTAACCACCATCTTCATCTGATACGTTTGCGTTGGATTGTCCTTCTTGATTTATGGAATTCAGAAATCAACTTAGCGTCCAGAGTCAACCTTTTTACTGGTTTAAAAAGTTTCAGTTTATTTTCTTCGCAACTGCCTCTTGTGGTCGGCTTTTTTTTGACGTAAGAGTACAATAGTTGGTGACGCATCTTTTTGATGTTTTAGCGATTTGAGTATAGTAAGACACTGTGATATATATGAGCTAGGTTTATATTTTCCCGCTAAGTTTTTCGTTCCAAAGCCATTTCTTCCATGAGAATCTTCGTATCGTAGTTTGATTCTCCGAATGATCTCCCTTGATATTTCGGTCTCATCAAAGGCTTCCGGAGCATAGGCGATAGCAATATTCAAAGTTTCGTGTTCAACAATAAGTTTTATTGCATTTATAAATTGCTCCCTAGTTCCTTATACTCTAACGAATATATCCAGTAGTTCAGCTATCATTTTTTCCATTCTGTAATATTATTTTCGTATTCTGTCGTTTACAGCGCAAGTGGTGGCCCGATTTTAACATTTGGTTTATTGCACCAATAACACACTGAATTTATGTTGCTGTAATATGTTTTGTACGAGTACTTCGTAACTTTTAGCCGTCATTGTGCCGACTTCCCATCTAACGATTCATAGTTTCACCCCAGGAAGCTGTCGAGCTCTAACACAAATATTTCTACTCGCAGCGGGATCTCTCCTCCTGTGCAAAATAAGTCCTCAGCTCGGTCTATTCATGTAAATTTACTTCAATGATTCCGTGCTTTCGTACTACTAGGTGGGGTGAAAAGTAACCTCCTTGACCGCCAAAATGCACTGCTACTGCAAAAAAGGTTATGGTGCCTTGAAGTCCGTTCATATTTAGGCAGACATGCCAAATTTCAGTGCGATACTGTCTTTAGTTTTGTTTTGACAGCTTATTGTTGTTGACGTGTTTGGCATCCTGTTGAGTATGGACAAAAACGATTTTCGTTCTCTCATAAAACATTATTTTTTGAGAGGCAAAACGGCGAAGGAAACAAAAGAAGAGTTTGATAAATATTATCGGGCTATTGCTCCGTCAGATATTGGTTTCGAGAGTTTCGTGGTGGCCGCAACTCCACTACCGATCAAGTCCGCAGCGGCAGGCCCTCGGATGCAGTTACAGAGGACAATGTCAAAAAATACCTGAAATGGTGTTGGCTGATCAGAAAGTGAAGGTGCGCGAGCTAGCAGATACCACAAAGATTAGTACTGAGCGCACACGCCATATTTTGGGCAATATTCTGCATATGAAAAAGTTATCCTGCCGATGGGTGCCGCGCATGTTCACTTCTGACCAAAAACACGAACGCGAGAGCACTTCGAAAGATTGTTTGGACTTGCTGATGCGGAATCGGGCAGACTTTTGGCGTCGATTGTTAACTGTTGATGAAACCTGGATCCACTATTACACACCAGAGATCAGAGTGAGTGCCCGGCAATGGACTGAAGCCGGCACGAGTGCTCCGAAGCGGCCGAGGGAGGCTCAATGGGTCGGCAAGGTTATGGCGTCGGTTTTCTGGGATTGTCATGGCATACTCTTCGTGGACTACCTCAAAAAAGGAAAAACCATCAACAGCGAGTATGACTGTGCATTATTGGAGCGATTGAAGGTCGAAACCGCTGCAAAAACGTCCTTACATGAAGCGAAAAAAAATTTTGTTTTTGCAAGACAATGCGCCGGCGCATAAGAGCATCGCGACCACGGCTAAAATCAATGACTTACGGCTCCAATTGCTGTCGCATCCACCGTATTCGCCCGATTTAGCTCCCTCGGACTATTATCTCTTCCCAAACCTCAAAAGATGGCTCATCAATAAAAAATTCAGCTCACGCGAGGAAATCATCGACGCCACGGAGGAGTATTTGCAGAGCTTCCGGAAAATTACTTTTCGGACGGGAGTAAGAAGTTGGAAAATCGCTGAAATAAGTGTATCAAGGAGGCTACTTTTCACCCCACCTAGTATTTTTCTTTCATCCATGGTGCATGCATGTATAAATGTACATATATCCGACTGTTACTTTGCCCCAATCTTGGTCTCCAGAAGTGAAACCCTGATCATAAAAACTTTGGACATATATGGTCGCCTCAATGATAAGCAGGGAAACGTCCTGGAGTAGTTCGGGCACTTCTAGCCAAGTCCGATCTTTGTAAAGTCTCCTATTACTCATCTTAATTTTTATTTTTTTTTCATAAGTCTCGTGTGTTAGATTTTAGAAATACTGTGCCCTTAACATGGCAGATCCCGGTTATATCATTTCTGAACCTCATAGGGCAACGAGAGGTCAAGTCAGGACCGGAAGGGAAAACTTAGCTTAACTTCGCATAATATTTTCCAATACATGCTATCATTGACTTGAATTTTAGAAGTCCTTTTCAAAATCTGCAGTTACGTAAAAATCTGGACGATGATGTACTCTATACACCTGAAACTACGCTAATAAGGCTCAATCAGTTGGTTGACAATAGGTATTAGCCGTAGTACGGCAGAAAATGTTTTTAGGGCGATATTGGGGAGTCTGATGTCTCTATGGTTGGGACAGCCCAGAGGCTCTTCCTTCTTTAAGGTCGTGCATACAACGCTGAGGTTCTATTCGGTCGGCTTGCTTTCACCCGGCTTTATTTAAGAGGTGATCTGGAGCACGGTCTATGCAAGAAAGCCGCCCTTAACAGATCGGCAGCGGGGTATCAACACCAGCACTAATATGGCCTCCTCATTTCTTCCATTTCCGATAGTCAAAACTCTTTCCCAACATCGTCGTTTGAATGCTTAGTTCTGTGTGATAAATAAATATTGATTGTAGTTGCCATACAGTGTCCAAATATAGTTCTTTCATAACCTCAGCATAATCTCTGAACCTCCCACTAGCTTCTTTGTTTCTTTGTTCGCATTTCGCTGACTTGACATGTTCTTGGTACTTTCTGGTAAATTTCACCAGCCCTTGATCTTGTGTTTTTAATTTTTCCTCTGAGAAATCGGCGCTAATCCTCACTTTCTACATATGCCAAGCGGCATTCAATATCAAACGGATTTCACCGTGTCAAAAGGTCACCAGAGATAGCATCCTTGTCACTGAATTTCTGAATATCGGCGCAGAACGTCGAGCGAGTTAGGGTGTATTTGATCCTGTTGGTTTCTCGTGTATTCAACCTTCCGACGACCAACATCCTCACATTGGCCACAGCAACGCAGTTGTCCAAGTCAATATATAGCCTTTGAGTATTTTCAAACATCCAGCGTACTACTTAATATGTCCTGCGCCCCATGTTTTGGTTTATAATCGTTTAGGGCGATTCGAGAGCCCCTAAACTATGTGACAGCGTTTGAGCAAACTCAGCTTTTTTTTACGCTGATGCCGAGTCGACTATGATAAATGAAGCGCATGGCGCTGATGCTCTTACCTAAGTGCCCAATATACCATAGACTGACTACACTGCGCATTTGGGAGGGGTTCCTAAAAAATCTCAGATTGGGACAATGGAGATTTGCTTAGATTCAAGCTGGTATATAAAGCTAAAGTGAAAACTAAAGGGCTGTCGGCCCTGCTGCTACTTCAACCTTTCTCCGAACGCATGGATGCCTGAAAGCTACTGTACCCTTAACCGTGGCATCCCAGTACAATAAGCATGACATGGTTGGTCTTTGTTGCTTCAACTTTGGTGTTGATACCGTGTGCTGGCAGATAAAAAATAGGTAGTTAAGCACTTTTGTGTTCTATGTATGTTGATTGTTCCGGGCTATGTTTTCTTTGGAAATCCACACATCCCTATTATGGTCCACCCATTTTTTTTCCTCGTGGTGTTCTGTAATATTTCACGCCGCACTTCACTAAGAGCAAGAACCTCTATGCATTTTCCACTGTCCTGAATTCTCGTTTCTTCTGGACTAATACTCTTCTACTACTACTACGTCGTAATGTCTGTGTTCTGTCCCCGTACAGAACCCACTTTTGTCTGGAACGTTTTTCTTTTCAGATTTGCTAGTAGGGGTAGTAAGTTTTGATTCATCTATTTCTATCACTGAAAGCGGTGGCCGGAGAATACATTCATTATCCAGTGTTCTTCGTGGTCGCTACAAGTAAGGAAAGACAATGAAATCCGCACCAGAAGTTGTCTCCTTCAGGTCCAAGGATAATTCTTATCATCGAATACCGCATCTTATTGCGACATGACATTCGTTATGCACATTTTTTATCTCCCTTAGCGATTATATCCTTGAAACGTTCTCCACAAAGCCTTGACTTTCTCCTTTAGTCAGCTTTTACGACATGCAAGGTGTAGTCGGGGAAAATAACATCAGCCTTTGCCGCACGGCATACATATATCAGTCTCATACTATTCCTAATATCTTATGACAGCTGTTCCACTGGAAATTGAAGAATATACCTTGACCCACTTTTTGCAAACCATAACATATACCCTACCAGAAAGTAAATTTAATTTGAACTACTTTTGCTACTTTAAAGCAACTGCAACGATCTATTTTACAGTAGTAAACTATACACACACATGTAGGACACAACCCTAAGTAACTCGAAGTAACTTTCCCGTTTTACAGCCCCCAAAGGCTCTATGACAACAATGTCAGCTTGGATGTCTTTAAATCTCATCCCAAAGAACTCACTCCAATCTTGGATCAAAGTCCTTAATTAAATTAAATAAAATATCGACCACTGCAGATATGCTTTTACGACAGCCTTTACATCTAAAACAACCGCAAAGACATAGACCAACACAAATCACACAAAGAACATAAATCACAAAACCAAGAAAACAAGAAACAATCGTTCGAATGGATTTAATCAAATTTAAATGTCAACCCCATATCCTGTGTCATTCGTTATCCAACCCCCGAAAAAAAAAAAACAAAAAAAAATTAAAATGCGCCTACACATAGGGAAAGACATCCTTTATCTGTAGCCAGATACACCCTTGAATTCTCGATAATCACCAGTCCCGATTTGTGTCATCCGTTTGCTTGTAAGTCAATTTGTTACCGCATGTTACCTAGAAAATCTGAAATCGCCTCCTTGAATGCTTGTACGAGTATGTAGAAGATAGAAAAACTGAAAATACGGATACCCCATCGGTCATACACCTTCTCAGTGATTTACGAGCACATTCGTATCGGTACGTTCGGTACCAAAGGAAGTGGTAGTAACAAGGTATACGAGTGTGCTTCAAATGGCGTTCAAATTGCAAAACACTCAATAGACATACCCGTAGAACTATAGATACGAGTAGCACTGGAATATCGTAGGTTTACCTCCATTCTATTCACCTTCGGATTTCGGTTGCGAAACATTTCGACACACAAGCTCTCGATTAATGAGCCGAAGAATTATCGCTATCGTAATGTGAGTCGACGACTATAGGTATGCCACCATTCTCACAAGGTAGGCACCGGAAATACTCGATTCAATCGATTTCTTTTCCTTTCCAACAACGACGACGTACGACGATGACGACGGGTGACAACCCTAAAAGATATGTCGAATTCGTTCAGATGTGCTTGTGTGACTAGTGGTGAATACCTATAGATACATGGGCCGATGGGGTTGCCTACTCATGTGAGACTATACTGCTAAATGAACCAATTTCGGCATATCGATCGATTGAATACGATATTCACCAAAGGGGCGAAAGTATTCGTTTTCAAATGGCAAACAGGAAGTCGTACATGCTAACACACCCTTTCTTTTCGCCCTCCTTACCAAAAATGGTTATCTGTAGTCGTTGTCGTAGTCGTAGTCGTAGTCGTTGTCGTTGTTGTCGTAGTCGTAGTCGATGTCTCCTAAAGCGTATCTTTGGTAATTTGCTTGGGAGAAATTGTACGAGTATTTTGCAATATTAGCAGCAATAATCTGAAGTGGAGCGTGTAACCGAAGCGATTAGTGAATTGTCATTTCTCTTTCTCTCTCCCCCTATCACTATCTGTCTGAATTGAAAGTTTGTTGTTCATTTGCTACAAACAACGTTGGGTTTGGGAGGTTGGTTAGGTAGTGTATCCATCCACTCCCTAGCACACTCCCGAGTCCATTGCCTAAGAGTCTTTTCGAAGTTGCCTAAATATCTTCCCACAGGAAGTGGAGAATTTTATGATTTGGCTTTAATGACCAAAAGTACTTGGTCGATCCTCGCATCTAGTATCCAGTTTACGTTTACAACAGGAAGCCAACCATTAAGAACGCACGGCTCCAAGTCCATTATTGAAAGTTTATTACTCTCACGAGTATCTTTGTGTAGTGGTTTGGTCTGTAGTATCCGTAGATACAACATTTGAGAAAAGTTACTTTAAATAGCCAACTGGGTAGTGATTAACCTATATCTTGGCATTTACGAGTAAATCTACACCCTCCGCCCACATTGTACGGGACACTTTCACTGGAGATTTCTTTCATATACGATCACCTCATCCCAGTAGACTCTATAACTACCACGACGACGACTATCAAGAAGTAGAGTTATACGTATATTGGTCTCTAAGTACCCATCGGAGCAAAGAGCAATTAATCCAACGAATATAAAATGTAAAAGCAAAATCTAACACCCGCATATGTCGGACATGAGTTACGATGGTTACGATGGTTACGAGTGGTTTTTCAAGAGAGAGGGTTTGGATGACTACTGCTACTGGGTCTGGACGACTAATTGTGGTTACTTGTTGCGCTGGTCAAGAGTGGAAATTTCATGAGGGGAAAGTGAATTCTAATTTCAAATCCTGTTACAACTCGTACTCGTACTCTTCTGGGATTTTGTTGGACTTTTTCATGCAGATTTTCCATACTCTTGTGTTTTGTGGTTTTCTGTTTGCCGGTTTTGTTTTTTTTTTCTTCTTCTTCCCTACTGGAATGGTGTGGTTGTATCTATAACAACAAATATACTTTACTTCTGGATGGATGGAAAATATCAGACCGTGACGATGACAGAGCGTGAAGTAACAGTGATGAGTTTCGTGCTACTTATTTTCGCTGATTGTTTCAAAAATTGTTTAACAATTGCAATTGGGATGTTGTCTTTGCTTAGTTAATGGAGTTTACTCGTTGGGACAACAAATTGTTGAAAGAATGATGACTTCAGATGAAGTCTTGTAACAATAATGATCTAATTGAAGAGAGCTTGAGTTGTGCATAATCAAATGGCGATGCTTAGTTGCAGATTGCATTAGCCGGAAATAAATTGTAGATTACAAAAATGGAGCAATTTTATATGAGTTCGTTTAGGTCGTCAAAAAAACTTCAAAATTGGCCGCTCAGCATAATTTTCTAGTGGCAATTGAATGACATCACCGAGCGGAGGTAGATCTAATGAAAGAAATCAGTTCCCAATGGCCGTGTCTTTAAGGTTACACAATTTGCCTGTTCCTTAATTTGTATGAGAATCAACAAGAAGGATCATCGAATTCTGGTAGTGAGTAGCGTATTCTGATCTTATACGACTACTTTCGGAGGATGGCTCCAATTTTTACAGATCCAAGCGAAAACAGTGTAGGAGGCTGGTAGAAATTTCGAGGGGGCCTTCTAGTGGGACTTTTGAGAAACACTCAGTGAAACAAGGCGAGCCTAAAACACTCAGGAAATCTATGGCATGCGGCAGCTGTAAGTTCATTGCTGCTTTCGGCTGATTCCAAACAATGGTTTGTCTTGCCTGTCCAGGAGCATTTTTAACTTTCTTCTTGTGGGGCCAACCTTTGCCAATGAACCTGTTGCAATATAAGTACAGCTCATTGCAGAACTTCTCAGGATCTGATCCCTGGCTCTCGTTGACTTTTGGGTCTTTTACGAGCATAATAATGGATCCACTTGTCACTCGGCAGAAATGCAACTTACCTCCAAAGTCCTAACTATCCCGAAGCCAAAACTGCCATTTATAACGTACCGGCCAAGAAGCCGTGCATCTGATGTGATGTTTATCTAAATGACATCATCACTGAAGGTTTCCCTTTTGTTTCGTCGAACATGATGGAACAGCCAGTATTTCTGCACAATGTGATGAGTTTGGGAGCAATATCAGAACAAACCATGTCGTTGTATAGTTCGATTCTTATGAGTGTCGATTGGAAAATCCCATGTTTTTCCCAAGGTCTGACGCAGTGTAAACATTTAAACGATTTTGTGGCCAAACAATACTGAGGTTCCATGCCTTGGGCATGCCTGCCTCTGCCCTTATCTTACAGATGAGCATGTTTCCAACTAAGTGATATTCATCCGTTCTCTCCAGACACTTTGTTAGACCTAAGCTACGATATTGGTGACTTAACTTCGTCTAGTTTAGGTTGGGTTAGGTTAGAGTGGATGTTGGAGGAAGACCAACTAACTCAGTGATGTTACCTGGATCTTTGATGCTTCTACTCTTGAAACCATTTGGAGTCACCCGATATAGTTGAATGTTGAACTGCTCTCGCATCTCTATGAGAGATGATTGGCAGTCAAAAACTCTTTTAGAGTTTAGCGAGAATGAATTCAGGGATCTTGACTATCCGAAAAGATGCGGATATTCATTGTAAATATCATGTTTTTCTTCAGCTAGGACTTGGCTTCATTAATTGTCAGAATAACAGCCTGGAACACGCTACAGTGATTTAGAAGGCGGAAGGAGAGCCCTAGATTAAGCTAATCTGAAAAAAACCTCAGTTTTCGAGCAATGGACTGACTTGTCGTCCATGAAGGCATTTTCCTCCCATGAGGATCTGGAGGGAATGCTTACATGGAAGCCCTTGTCAAACCATTGTTTGGGTATGGTGTAGTCGATGTTTTCTGGTAGGATTCCTTGTGTGTTAAGAATATTTGCATGGCCAAAATGTTTATTTGTGCACTGTGAAGTCGCTTTAAGGCGAATAGCTGCATGAGCGGCTACTTGTCGGCTATAAATGTCGAGGGGTGTAAGGTAAAACAGAGTGTCTAGATCAGTGGAGGGAGGGAGGGGATGCTTACATGAAAGTCTTTGTCGAACCAATGTCGGGTCGGCGTATCGAGGGGTGTCAAGTAAAGCAGAACATCTAGTATGGTGGAGAGAGTAGGGCGTAAGAGTCCGCTTATACCAGCCATGCTATTCTTTGGACTTTCCTTAGTTTCCTGAAATTGACTGCTTTAGATAAAAGCGATATACTAGACAACCACCCTGGGTAATACGAAGTTCGAGGTCCCATTTTTAGTTTTGTTTCCTGTGGAAAATTACACCCAGATACGAGTATTTCGTTGCATCAGAGAAGACTATTCTGGTGTCGATTTTTTGGGGATATATAAAGTAGGGATCCTTGGATGTGGCTAGTCAGTGAATGTAGGGGTCGATACTATGTCGTATATGGATGTCAACCAAACGTTCCATAGTTTTCAGAACGATAGATGATAGACTAGTAGTTCTGAGGTCTTTTTGCTTTGATATAAGAGCACTTTCTGGCATTGGGAATGAAGACCACATTAACTTCTCTCCATAACAACGAAATGTTAGTCATTTTTACGCAGCTCTTCATGTTATTTTCAAGCATTGGTAGGATATTATCGGAGAATCTTTGCAGCTCGGCTAGCATAACACCGAGCGCAGTAGTCCTGTAGCTAACCATGAAAGGGGAACTATCTGCAAAGCTCATACTCGCATGATTCATTACTTTTTTCCCAGCTGTTTCGCGTGAACTATGGAGAGGGTTATTCTTAGCCGCAATGCCTTAGAGGTTTCTATCATCTTGTCACAGAATGATCTCCAGGTCTGCAGCTTTGCTTTCCTCAACTCTTTTTTTTATATTGTACATTTTGGGGGATTTCTTATATGAGTCCTAGTCTGTCACTTTTCTTCTGATTTTTGCTTAGTTGGACAGTTTTTTGCAAGCGTTTCTAAGCTTGTCTCAGTATTTACTTCCACTAGTGCGGCTTTTCTCGTATTATTTGAGTGATGTTACCGGAAAAGAGTGATATCTAGTATAACTTGTCGGTTTTTTGTTATAAACGTTGGCCAATGTGGCAAATAATTTGGTAAATAACTTACCCCTCTGGTTGGTGTTGGTACTGCAAGATACCGAGGCCAGTTTTAAGCCTTCCAGCTTTCAGTAGCACCATTTCTACGTTATTATCAGGAAGATGACTTTCAAGGTCGTGGCAAAAATATTCCGACACCAGCCAGTTACTGCCTTTGGTAGTTTCCGCCTGGCTACGATTATGTAGTGATCGTTTAAGTGAAGAAGCAAAAATATTAAAATATACGTTAAAAATACGTTTCACCCATACAAGGGTTCCCTAGTCCACAAACTATGCCACTAATCGTCTAAATTAGGGGGAATTATTCTCTATCGGCTACATCTAGGAAACATTCTGCCCAACGACGTAGCTACATTAATTGTTAATCCAGAGCTTGGTCTGTCTTGGTGATTTCTGATAAATCATTGACAATATTCCAATTGCTGTTCTGTGATTTGGGCATTAGTGTTAGGCCTTAAGAAAAGTCAACATAACCCTCAAAGATGCCAAAAGTCTTTAGAATTGCGGCTTATCAACTTCGGCCTGTAGTTATCCTACGTGGCCCAGTTATGCCAGTGATATCCGCATTCATACCCAGGATGCAACAAAGTAATGATTCAATGTTTACCCCACACACAACTCCTAACGTGGAGACTCAGTGCGCCTAACCCTTCACTAAAGGTCCGGCTAAACGGTACGATGCCTAGGCTATCTAGAGCTCGTGCGCCTCGACATAGGCATGAACTGGGGTCCGAATACGTCGACAACAAAGTTGATTTGTATATGAGATTCCTTGTCCCAAATAATGAAGGAGATTCACCCTAACAAAAACTATGTTCTCCTTCTGTCTACTTGAGCTGCCACAGGCTTGCTATAGGAGTTGGGACCCTTTCTTTAGTCAACATTTTAGGCTTCCATGTGAGCGATCGAGTTGCCGGTCAAAAGAACTTTAGATATTACTTTCCCTAATATCGCTTACAGAGTCTTCTTTGACAAATTATGTTACAAGCGTTAAAGCCATTTTTCAAAACTTTAATTGTCCCCTTTAAGCATAATTTAGAGCCGGGAAAGTTCACAATTGACGTTGAATACCCTTGGTCACCTTTGAAGTAAGATTCTTCGATCGATTTTCGGGCTTATTTGCGTTGACGACTTTGGTAGAGGAGAGGTTTATCGGCGAATTCTAAAGAGGCCATTAGTTACTTGAAAACCCAAGGATATGTAGGACGAATGAGTCTTCGATTCCTACCCGGAGGGTTACCTCCAAAAAGGAAGACCTGGCCTTACATGTCATACGGAAATGAAAGAGGACCTTAACCAGATTGGAGTACCACATGCCACTAGGGGAAGTTGACAAAAAAATCGAGTAAACATGAAAAAGTTCATTAGTTCAAGGCCATCTAAGCAGGTAGGTTTGACAAAAAACTTTACATTTTCTGACAGAAGTCGTTTACCACGATACTCATATACGTCAAGTTTACAGAGAATGAAAATTGGTGTTGATGGGCATTCGAAGCGGAGATATTTTCTATGCCAAATGGAATGTTCGGTAGCCTTTCTTTGATTGCTGCATTCACAGTGTGGCAAATAATATCACGGACTGGCTCTAGAAAACGATTTCTGTTTATTTCTTTGTGTTTTTTTTTTCTTTGAAATATTCTCCTCTAATACACTTGTTGCAACGATTCGATACTAATTCAGATGTCTGCTCTAGCTCATTTTGCTTCATTTTGCATTGCCTCCAGTGCCTGGATTGAAGCCGCTTGAATGGTCAGAATTACATCGAAAAGGATCGTTTCTAATTCAATTTCAATTTCGGGAACAAAACGAAGTTGCACGGTGCCACATTAGGTGAATGCCGCGGATGATTTAACACACATACTTAATTTCGAGCCAAAAATGGATGAGCAATGAGTGCGGTGTGTTTCGTTGTATTATCTTGCAACATAGACCAACTTTTTGGATCGTGATATTCGGATCGAATACGATAAATGCTGGTTATCAAACGCTTTAAAACTTCACGATTATATCCTAAAGTAACTGTTTCACTAGTTGGAACGAATTTTGCAAACAAAATCACTTACTTTTTGGATCGTCCGAACTAAAATTGGCATTCCTATGTGTTTGTCATCCTCCAGTGTCCCACTGCAGCCCAAAATATGTTTATGCAACTCGAAAATAACTGTTCTACTTAAACAATTATCACTGTACATTTTTTGCACTAATCAGAATGTTTTTGATGCATTTTTCCCAAGGTTTGCGTGGAATTTGTTCCATATTGAAATTAAAACATCAAATGCGTGGGTGTTCTGGAGGAATAATTTTTATAATTTTTAAATATCAACCAAATCTTATGAACCCAAGACAGATAGTAGAGAAAGTTTCAAGCTTTAAAATGCATGTTCATACAAGTAGATGGCGCTCTAGTTCGCTGAGATTTGGCTCCTGTCCGGGATATTTTTTGCCACACTGTGTATTTTTAAAGAGAACCGACGTTTTTTATCGACCCGGGGAGCTCTTTTTCAAGCTACCAAATACTGGGTACTTTCGTTTATGGTTGAGTCTAACTCGTTCCCCTCCATGTGCTACTACTTCTTTCCAATTTCATTAGTTGTAGCCAGCTAAAGACGCCATTTACGTTCAGTCAATGCTATCTTAACTTTTTTTTTTAACTTCAAAGATCCTTGACCCCATCCCCATTGAAATTTCAAAGTTCATTTGCTTTGCATTTACCTGCAGCACCCTCATCAAGACAAGTGTCTTTGAAATGTCTTATCTCAATGACTGTCTGTTGTTTCCTTCCTGTCTCAGCACCAAGTCGAACATTTCACAGTCATTACATCCGAACAAAAGGAAAGTTATATCGTAATCACGATAATAACAATGACCACAAACATAAATGTTCAATCGCCCAAAGAAGAACGTACCTACACCCCACACCATCATCCCTTAGTAATTTCTCTAAAGAAATCACTTCAAATACGATCCACAACTGTGCCATTAAGAATATTTTATTTTTCGCGAAAGAAAGTAGATTCTGGCACTGGATTGCATCCTAAGAATCTTTCGCAGCATCTTCGAGTAAGAAATGCATCAAAGAAATTAAAATAAATGTTTCATCTAACAGAGAACAGGGGCGAACATTCGTAAAACCCTTCTATCCTCTCCCTTAAGATAGTTACAGTTCATACTTGTTCAATGGCATTTCTCCCCATCAGCGAATCGAGTGAAGGACAAGCTTAGTAACCATCCTTTCCCCCGTGGATGAAGTTGCAAGACTATCACTTGCTTACAGCCCTCTGGTGGACCATCATCATCATAACCATTGCATCGATGCGAAATGAGCCAGAGAGTAGAAGCTGGAACAGGAGACACTATTTTTGGCATTCAAAGTGAAAAAGGAAATTTTCTCGCTCCTTGATTACTTCTGATTGTGGAAATTGTATTGTGGTGGTCTTGCAGCTCCAATGGATGCTCCTCCTGGCAATGTCTTGCTTCCTAGAAAGGACGCACACAAAAGGAATCGTAATCACTTTTATTCCGTCTTATTAAGTTGGTCGTTGGGGGGTAGTAGTTTAGTGTATTGTCAGTATTATCACCACCTTTAAGCCCCCGCCATTGCCTTTGGGGTTATGTCTTTTTTCCAGCTCTTTTTGGTTCGCCAACAGAAAGCTTCATTAAGCCGTTAGTAAAGAAAGAGGAAGAATAGAAAGGAAAACGAAAACGAAGACGAAGGCGAAGACGGGGACCGCCATCCCTTGAAACGCGATGATTATGAAATGAATAGGTTCTGTGTGTGCTTGGAATTGTAAGAGGATGCAATGTGTTGTTCCAATGCTTGGCTTGGCAGGAGGTCTCTGCCCTATTGTCGATATCATGGTCAGAAGGGCCTGGTGAGCACATCATTCGGCATTGGCATTTTGGCAAATTTATTTTTTTGCATTTTTTTTGGGAAAAAATATTTTTGCCAAGTAGTATCACAAAGAGTGGACCCAATTACCACGAAATTGGATTATTAGTTGAGTAGCAAGATGGTTCCTGCTGTTGTGGAATACAAAATAGAACTTTTGTGGGTTATTGTGATGTGGTTTTATCTATGAAGGAGATTTCTTACAAATTCTTACGTGAAGAAGGTTACAGATAACCGGGCAACATGAGAGGAAAGAAGGTAACTGATAAATGAAGGATGTTAGCCGCAGATCACATGAAATGTGATATAGCACGTGTGCTTCATACAAATTGAGTCTTATAGAGCTGGGGACTGAATATCTCAGGTCTGGGGTATATGGGCGGTTTCCTTGAGGAATTTTTCAACTCAGCTAGGCGTGGAAAGCGAACAAGGATTGGTTGTTTTCGAAAACCCAAGCCAAACACCGTGCGGCCAAACACCGTGCAGCATCTCAAGAACATCAATAAAAAGTACGGATCGATGAAATTGATGACCATTATCCCGTTCATTTGTATGCCTACATGACAAGGGTCCAAGGTGTCGCTACGAAGTATTAGAACTATGCAGTCAAATCTTATATTTACTTAACTGCAGAAGGTGGAGCTACAATTCGGGGTGAATCTGGTGCTCAATAACAAGCGTCTTCAAGCAGCTACTTATATAGCTGGCTGCCCCCATATTCGCACTTCGCACACTAAGTTGAGCATTATTTTCCATCAACTCTACATGAGTTTGCTGGGACCTCAGTTGTTGCACATTCTCTCTTTTTGCCAGATAGAGATACAGCCCGTACTCGAATCACCCGACGATGCCAGGTCAACCAGTAACAAGCGCATTCATCCTTTTTGATAGAATCCATGCTTCTACGCCATAGAGTTGGACTGGGACTATTAAGGTCTTTATAGGGAAACTTTGATTGCTTGAGAGAGTCAACTGCCTAAAGTAGCAGCAAGTGGCAAGATTTATTTTTCATTTGATCTCAGCGCTGGTGTCGTTGTCTGTATGGAAAACGGAGCCTAGGTGGACAAAATCCTTAACTACATCAAAGTTATATCTGTCGAAGGTGAAGTTAAGGTTCGAAACGTTGGGGGTCCCTTCAGGTTGACAGCATATACTTGGTCTTGCTTTGTTTGACCGCTAATCCCGTTTTCCCCATTTCTGTCTCAATACTCGCGAAAGCGCTAGACATTGCTCTGTATAGCTCGTCTCTATAGGGGCTGTCATACGCGGCCTTAAAATCGATGAATAGGTGGTGTGTATCGATCTGAAGTACATGGGTCTTCTCCAAGATCTGCCGTAGTGTGAATATCTGGTCGATGGTGGACTTTCCTGGCCTGAAGCCAAACTGATATGGACCTATCAGGTTGTTGACAAACGGCTTCAGGCGTTCACACAATACAGAGGATAAGATCTTATATGCGATGTTAAGGAGACTGATGCCTCTGTAGTTGGCGCAGTTCAGAGGGTCTCCTTTCTTGGGGATCGGAAAAACAATGCTGAGGTTCCATTCATCGGGCATACTTCAGTCCGACGATATTTTACAGATGAGTTGGTGTATGCTCCTAACCAAGTCATCGCCTGCTACCTTGTAGAGTTCGGCAGTCAAGCCGTCTGCTTCAGCAGTTTTGTTGGACTTCGGCTAAGATATTGCCATCTTCACTTCATCCAGGTTGGGTGAACGGTTGGTCTACATTGTCCAGGTTGAAAGGCTCATTCTGTCTGACAGCGGTATTTGGTTCACCATCACCGTTATGCATACTACAGAAATGCCCTTTCCAAGCCGTAACTACAACTCTACCACGATGTTCCCTTGTTCATCTCTACACGCTTTGGCTCAAGGTTTGTGTCCGCGGCATGTTATGTTTTTTTTTTTTTTTTTAAATTCTGAATATCATTCCTGGACAAACATCTCTATAGTTCCTTGACCGCACGTTCCCCATGCCTCTTCTTTTGGCCCATGAGAAGCTGGTGGTCATCTCTTCCCGTTTGCAACTCTCAAGCAACTCTATTCCTTTTATACAGCCCCTATGTGTGCATCATTCTTAGGTGCATAAGCTTGTCGGCACTCGTTGTCATGCTCATTTCGTTGTGGTGCTCAAGTGAAACACAGCACGTCAGAGGTGACATCTCTGATGACTTGTTGGCAGAATTACCATTGGTCTTCTATACTTAATGCTGGTAGCAGTGAACCTCTTGAAAGATTTGGGGAGACTCGATCGGAAAAGGATTTTGCGATAATTTGTGATTGTTGCCGTTCGACGTTATACTTCCTCACAGGATAAGCTTGTCTCTGCGCTGTTCGGGATATACGCAACCATACCTTGACTACAACAAGGTAATGATCCGAGTCGACGTTGGCTCCTCGGAACGTTCGGACATCCATAAAACTGGAGTAATGTCTTGCTTCGATCGCAATGTAGTCAATCTGGTTGATGATTGATAAATCAGAAGTTTCCCAAGTCCCTCTGTGATTTTCGAGATATGGAAACCGCGGGCTAGCTTCGACAATGCTTCGCGCCGCCGCAAAGTCGATTAGTCTGGATCCGTTATTGGAGATGGTGTCGTGCAGGCTATATTTTCCGACAGTCCTAGCAAGGATGTGCTCTCTTCCTAGCCTTTCATATAAATCGCTGACGACATGACAATTTTAATGTCTCAGCTAGGCCATTGCTCGTAGTTCTTGTTCAAGAAGTCGCAGAAGCTATCTTAGCTGTCGTTCCATAATAGATACCCCCAAGACGATGTGTCACTTATATCGAAGCCAGAAACTCTTTCGGCGATGTGAACCATGTCGTTGATCCATTAAAGGTTCATCCGCTACCATCTATTTTCCAAAACCCTGAATTAGCATCGGAAATGCTTATGGGCGCTGCAAACATAGCGGACTACCCTGGAAGGTCTTATTTGTTTTATCCTCCGAAACCCCACTTTACCGTTGATTCCACCTTGGAAATTCATCTGCAGTCCCGTTTGTAGTGCTGCTATTTTTCTCTGCTTTTCAATACTCGCGCTTATAAGCTTTGCAAGTCGAGTGCAGATTGGCATCCATCAGAAGTCGATAGTTATAGCTTGGAGGTAAGCACAATTGTTGTCTAGAGACATTTACAACACTGGCCATCGTCAAGTTGACCCTTCTGAGGGCCTGGCCTATCCCTACAGTACCTAAATAATTTAGCGAAAAACTATCATCAGCGGGGTGTACTTCAAATTGAAGTGTAATAGATTGTACACTGCGTTGAATGCTTAAAGCACTTTTTAATAGCTCGGCTACGTTTTAAGGTGTTATTTGCAAGTTCAGGACATTATTCCCGCAGCTTGGAGCAGTATAAAAGAGGTGTTTCCGCTTATGCAGTTGAAGAACGTAGGATGGCAATTCGCTGTTGATAATACATTGGCTTCGCTTTCTATGTGGCCCAATTTGATTCACATACCCAATCCTGGCACCCCATTGACTTGCAGTCCAAATGATGTACATAATCAGCGGAATGTGGTCGGAATAAAGAACATCTCCCACCTCTATGTTTGTTGAGAACATATCTATTCATCCGCATTTAGTCCACAATCTGTATAAGTTGCTCGATCAGTATCTGTAGCCCAAAAAAACCAAAAATCAAGCAGTTTTAACCCCATGGCGGTAGATTTTATTGTTTCTCGAATTCCCAACTCACCCACCCTCTCTGGAAAATAATTAAAATATAATCGTCAAGCTGTCACAGCACTTCATTTTAACCTAACCCCAACTATCACTTATTCCATGTCCGTGCCATGGCTTCACTTCATTCTGCAACAGCATTGCTCCCCTTCCTCAATAATCAGTTCTTCGCATTTATTCGTTTTCAAACTTTTTCAGCCCGAAAGTCTCTCAAAGATACCTCTAGAGGTATCCCTAACATTTTCCAAAACAAAAAAAAAGTCGGCCCCAAGACTAACCCCGCAAGTTGAAGTGGTCAAACAATTTTTGCACTTCCACGGGAGAATTTCCAACAAAAATTCTCTAAACTCCTTGACTACCATTCGTGGGTTCAGCTACTTTTCTCTGTTTTTCATGTTACGCATATTATTGCACCCCATCCCCATCTTTCAAAAGTTGATGTTCAAAATAGGGATTTACGAGACTCGAATGTTGGCCAGCCGGTTGTTAATAAACTTTTCGAAATCACCCGCCGGCGAATCGACCCACATTTTCATTTAGCACCCAAAGTTCACCGGATATAAGGGTACGGGTATAAGGAAAATAGAGAAAATCCCTCAATATGGTGCAAATTATGCGAATATCATCGATTTTCTATTATTTTTCCAAGAAATGGAAACTTTCTAAACAAATACAGGCACACATTCACACGAGCGTACGGTTAGGCGTTCATTCTGCCAAAAACCTTCACCCTCTGAAGGCCGGAACACGGATGCCTGGTATTAGGATCGATGTTCTAAGTCAATGAGTAAACACAGTGTCCTGACTCCGACCCATTCAACAGTGCCCCTAAAGGGGAGTTCGGGATTTTTAGCTGCTACCCGTCAGTGATGTCATCTTTTCAACTTTTAGGGCTGGTACGTTTTTGAATAGCATTATACTCGTATGCTGGCTTTCTTGTGTATATTAAGAAGTTCACTTCTTGGTTAAGGTATCATGGGAGACTAAATCGTAACTTGACTAGTAGACGGCCCCTGTAAATTTAAAAACCTTGCAGCCCAGATGGCTGTGTCAAGCTGGTGATGGTTTTGGTGAGTATAAGCCTAACATGACTGCTTTCCACTAAATACGGTTTTAGAGTAGTAGTTGTGGTTGGCAGGAAATTGCACCCGTTTGTCGTCTGATTCTCACGGATGAACGGAGGCCTGATCATACCTCGAATGCATTACCCTTTAACGTATGTGTGGACGCCAACGGATGAAAAGGATAATCAGATCAGAGAACGATTCTACAGATTGGCGACGTTAATGCCAGAGAAGACTAGAAATGAGTCTGAAAGCCGACTGTGTTCATATTCAGATTCTTCATATGGAAATCATCCGACTTCAAATTGAAGTCCCCATAAGACCTTTCGCCACTGATGGTTGCTATGATTTGTCCAGTTACAAGCTGCCGGTCATAGGTCTTGTTGAGTGGCAAGACCTCCGGTAGTCCACACCAGGACTTAAAACATGGTGCCGCCGGAATAAGGAGCCCCCCGGTTCGGGCTTAACTTGTAGAGGTAGGCCCGTTGTGGGAGCGTCACGGTAGCTGTGGTTTAAACCTAAAACGCAGGGAGGGTGACCCTGCTAGGGCTCAATACCGGTAGTGGAGTGTTCCGATTTGGTATCAAAAGAAATTGACAGAGGGCGGTGGCAAGGCGTATTCTTGCTTCCATGGATGTATGGGCATCCCGTGGCTCCGCGACAGGCGTTCACGCTTAACACAACAGACGTTCTGATGAACAACCAACCAAGCTCGCAATGGTAGTTTGTAACTCTAGCATTGATGAATTTGTAGACTGATTACGTTGTCTTCAGTGGAAGGCAATCTTCTAGTGTATAGAGTAGGACCATCGTCAAGGTAAATTAAATGTAAAAATGTGTGTCTGCCTAGCTTTAGACATGCTCTTTGAACAGATGGCTAGCGATTTTGTTAATCCGTTGAACGTAGTGGGATCGCATCTCTAATAAACTGCGGACAATAGCAATGAAGCCCTGTCACGATATTGTTGTGATTTGAGGGTTGCAACACTCCAGGTGGGTACCAAAACAAGTTGTCAAGGAGCGGTGCAATGAAAGTGGAAGAAGAAAAAAAGGCAGTAAAACTTAAGCACGAAGCGCCTCAACAATGATCACAAGGCCCGTAATGATGACTGAAGGCCTCTGCCCATTGTTGATGATAAAATTGCAGTCCCATACCCAACGTAAGCACAACGAAAGAGCAGGTACCAACAGAGACGCCTGGCTCAAATATTCGAAATCGGAGAAGTGCTGCTATGTTTCAAGTATCAGAAGCGGCTGGAGCCGGTTCGTTATATGGTCAGTTTAGAATAGGGCAGATTCCATGATTTGATGCCAAAAAGCAGCGTGCATTTTCCATCGTCATCTAGCACAGACGGTCGAGTTTGGCAAGGATGACAAAACTAGGTAATGCTCTATATAACTCTTCTCTATTGATGCTATCATACGCCGCCTTGAAACCGATGTGTAGGTGGTGCGTATTAAAACTGCTAATGCTCCTCCTTTTTCCCTTGGAAAAATACGTGCCCGCATCTTCTCTTCTGCTTATACAGCTCTTAAGCAGCTCTAGTCATTCTATGCTGCACCGTTTTGTAAGCATCTAGCATACCATCGCTACTTGATGCTGGCGGCAGTGAACCTCCTCCTCAGAGATTGAGAGGCTCGATGAGAAAAAGATTTGGCAATTTCTTGATCTCAAAATTCTCCACACTATTAGTTTGCCTTTCGCGCTATTCAGGATATTTGCAACCGTAACTTGTGTACAACTAGGTAATGATTCGAGTTGATGTTAGCTCCATGGATCGTTCGGACATCTGTAATACTGGAGGAGTGTCTTGATTAGGAGTTCTCCAAATCGCCTTATGAATATCGGATTACGGAAACCGCGTGCCAGCTACTTAAATGTTTCGCCCCTTTGAAAAGTCGAGTAGGCTAAATCTGTTATCTTAGATGGTATGGGGTAGGCTATACGCTATGCCTTCCGAGAGTACTACCAAAGATTCCCTTTTTCATAGCTTTTTATTAAAAATCGCCGAGGACAATTTTAATGTCATAGCTTGGGCATTGCTCGTAGGTCTTGTTCAACAGCTCGAAGATGCTATCTTTGGTGTGGTTATCTTTACTGCTTTACTGATTTACTAAAGTCTTGCGCGAATATAAGGCTTATTTTGGCAAATTTAGCCTTGATACGGATTGCTACCAGTCGCTCGTTCACATGCAGGAAGCTCAATACTTCTTGCCTTATTCTGCCTCCAACAATAACCCCGGATTTACATAGGCGCTGCTTTTGCCGTCGACAACAATCGCCGTAGAAGATGTCGCAGTTTTGTATCGTCCTTTTGCCCTGCTTATTCCATCGTATTGGCGGTAATATTCGCTTTGCAGCAATTCAGAGCCTTTCCTAGTTGTTCGGCCGTACTTGGCCTATAAAGGGAACTAGCTTTCCACATAAAGTTCAATGTCGTCATTTCGTTGGCAGGGGTTTTCATCAGTAGATTCGTCCTTATCCGAGCCTTGTTTCTTGTTTCGTCTAAACAATCCAACCTGGAGGGCCAGTTCCATGTTAGATACTCCAAGAATGAGGGGTCGGTTGGACCGAACCCTGTTACTCGTTCGTTTATATGAGGGCTGCCGTTTGTTTTTTAAGGGCTCATGCGCCACTACCAGTTCTCAAGATTATGAAATCCTAACCAAACCAAACTCCAAATTTGTCGGAGTAAGCTGGAAGGTCTTACTTGCTTTGTCCAGGATTTAACTTCACTGCATAGAGAATTCATCCCCTGTCCCGTTTATAGGGCTGTTAATTCTGTCCGCTGGTTGGCACTCGCGGCTAGAAGTTTGAAAGTTTGAGTCCGGATGGACATCGATCAATAACCCATGGTTACCACTTAGAAATACAATAAGCTCAATTGATTGTACTCGTATAGACAGGTCTCAGCGCCTACCTATTTCTGAAGCACTCAACTATTGATTTGAAATTCTAGTTTCTAGAATAATTTTTCTTTTTTTCTTTTCTTTCCAGGTAAGTGTCAAGACTTTGGATGACAATCGAGTTAAGTAACAACTTTTCTTTATTAATTTTACGGATCGGTCTTGAGTGAATTGGTTGGCATATGTTGGTTGTCCGGTAGGTACGCAAGCATTGAGTTAAAACAAATGAAGGTAGTACTTGACAGAAGTATGCAGAGATAGATACTTTACAGACACATAAAAATGTCCAGTTTGCCGACTGACTGTACTCCAATCTTAAATCGATAGTTGGTGCTGAAAGGGTCTCTGTTTTAGCCCTATTAATCATCGAAGGCCCAGTAACCTGTTTAAATGAAAGCAGTCATTGCCATTGTAGGCTAAGTATCGGTATCGGCCGCAACTTTTCGTTAATTTTCGAGGAAAATGATATTTACTCCAGGGCATGCAAAATTTTCCAAAAATTCTTTAATAAGGACTGATCATTGATGTTAGGCGGGAACTGAGGTGCTTCTGACCTGTCGGTGTTGTACCCTTCGGTCTTTAGTGGGCTTTGTAACAATTATAATGGATACAATTCGAACTAATTTTAATAGGTTCCGCAGGGTGGTGTTTCCCTCAACGCTCAATTTTGGTTGCGCACGTCAAGGATGATATTCTCTGCCTTCTTACCGATCCTTTCATACATACGATCGTTTTGGTTGGCGGTCTTTGCCAATTAAGTGAGACTCGAATTATCTTTTCCCAGACCTTATGCTCAAACAAAAGTCAACGTCATAGCTTATATCGAAATATGTATGGACTCGTTGTTGAGACTACTTATTTACGCCGATGTTCCGATGGCATTCTGTCGGTGACTGGACTTATTTCGTTGTCACAACCATACCTTCCTTTGCTCATGTACGTACCTGTTGAAGCGTAAAAAGGTTGAATATGACATGACTCTACCGCCAGCCTTTGAGCCCTACTCCATTTCAGTCTTGCATTTCCAAGCTTTGAGGGCATAAATTCTCATACTATTTGGAGATCCGAATGCGCCAGTTTGCTCGCTGCTGAAATATCCATATTAGTTTCGTATGAATTGGTGCTCAAGTTCTAACCAATTGGTATTACTTTCAATGAAAGGCCTTAACACCACAAAGCCAACTATTGTCTAGAGTCAATAGGCCCCAATAATTTAGTCATCCGTCTCCGAAGCGTTTGTTGCCACTTTAAATCATTACCAGGTTTGTAGTTTGTTACTATATGTTGGTGATCGTCAGCATGCTAAGTAGTTTCGTACTGATGCAGTTCCATGCCACTCCAGGTATTTTAAAGCTTCTTCTTCTTCTTATCCTTTTCCCATTTTTACTGTATCGCTGCTGCTCCGCGTCTACATAATGCTCGGTCCTGGATCGCTTCAGTGGTTAGCCCCAGGAATTCTTTTTCCGACCTCGTTTTCTTACAGTTGGAGTGACCGTAGTTGATAGTGCCTTTTTAACCGGATTTTCCGCAGATCTTCTTTGAACGTGGCAATACCAGCTTATTCTATTCGCCTCAAGCTGTTCGGTTACCGAATTCTTTATATGTAGGCTTCCTCTTATACGCGTAGATCTAATGCAATCGCGTTTAGTGACTCCACTAGACATCCTTAACATTTTCATTTCCGCTGCCGTCATTTTGTTTTTAAACGCTTCGTATATTGTCCAGCACTGTGAACCGTATATAAGAGCTGGTCTTACAACCGTGGTGTAGAGTTTCCCCTTTAATTTAAGTGGAAATTTTCGGTCGCAAAAGATTCCCGAATTTTCCCGCCATTTCATCCATCCCATACTCACTCTGTGGTTTACGTCGTCGTCACATTTCGCTTCCATGTTACTGATTGATCCTAAGTACTTAAAGATAGTGCTTTTCGGAAGAACTATTCCGTCTAACATTATATCCGGAACAGGTCGCAACGGATGCGCAAATGGGCACGTCAAATGCTCCGTCTTTGAACGACTTATTTTAAACCCGTTTCTCTCTAGCGCATTTCTCCATGAATCTAAGGCGTTCTGTAAATCTTCGACGTTATCGCTAAGTATAACTGCGTCGTCAGCGAAGAGAATTGGCGTTACATTTGCTTCGCGCATGCAGTCTTTTAAAAGATAGTCGAATACTACGTTAAAGAGGAAAGGGCTAAGTACGCTTCCTTGATGCACTCCGACATTAATTGGAAATTCTCTCGTTAGTCCGGTAGATCTTTTAACCGCAGTTTTCACGTTTCCGTACATGTCTTGTATTATTCTAACATACGTTTCCGGTACGTTTTGAGACCTCAGCGCGGCCCATATGAGATCCTTAGGCACTCGATCGAATGCTTTTTCGAGGTCGATAAATACCATGTGTAAATCCTTAGACGAATCTCGGTGCTTTTCCATTATTATTCGTAGGCTTTGGATAGCGTCCACCGTCGATCTTTCTTCAACAAATCCAAACTGGCTATTATCGAGCTTTATTATTTGCCGAAGACGTTCGTTTAAGACTCTTTCGACGATTTTCATTGTGTGTGACATAAGCTTGATTGAACGGTAGTTGTTGCATTCTCGAGTGTCGCCTTTTCCTTTGTATAATGGAACCAAGAAGCTACTTCTCCATTGATTCGGCATAGGTTGTCCACATTTTAATTTATTTAAAAGTTTCGATAGCCAAACGCTGCCGATCTCCTCCATCTTCGACCAAAACTATGATGGAATGCTATCTGGTCCCGCCGCTTTCCCCCGCTTCATTTTTCCGATTGCTGTACTTATTTCTTCGATTGAAAAGTCCGAAACTTCCTCCTCGAATAGACCAGGTGTCGGCACGATATCACGTGGAAACTGTTTGTTAAGCAACTCCTTGCAGTATTCAAGCCACCGGTCACAAATTTCCTTTTTATTTGTTAGTAAACGGCCGTCTGCGTTTTTGATGTATTTCGGCGAGGTTATTTCCATTGAATTTTTTCTCCTCTGTGCAGCGAGCTTGGCATTTTAGTACTGTACGACGTTTGAACTTCTTGGATAGCTTGTCTTCTATCCGCCGATCGTGAGGATATTTGTTCCAACTCCTGGTAGAGGTTTTCCGCTTCTGCCGCTCGAGTTCGAGCCAGGACTTTCTTTGCGATCTTTTTAAGACGATCGTATTCAAGAGCCAGTCGAGCTTTTTCGATATCGTCGCTCCGATCGCATTTTGTCCACGCTTGGAATGCACTCTTCTTGTCGGCCACAGCTCGTTTGGTTTCGTCATTCCACCACCATGTTTCTTTGCCGACGTGATGGTATTTCGATTTAGTCCCCAGATGGGACTTTGCGAGTGTTATGCATTCCTCGTGCATGCTGTTCCACATTTCTTGCGGGCTAAGTGAGTCTGCGATACCGTTTATATTGTGAAGTACTTCTTCCAGGTATTTTAAAGCTTATCACCACGAAATTTTCGATTTCGACCTTAGCGTAGCAGAGCCGAAAATGATAGATTGTTTTCGTTCCTAACTTCTTTTCTGTATCTGTATCTCAACCATCTTCACCTACTCCTCGACGCAAAAATCTTCCTCCTACATTGTACTTCCAAAATGTCAGAGACCTACGTTCTAAAACTCGCGCTGTTTTGTCTATGTCTCATGTCCTTTCTTTCTAAGTTTATGCTATTACGAAAACCAATCTAGTCTCCACCATCATGTTCCCGCCATCATATAGAGTCCTACTCGCAATAGCCTTAGCTCTTTTCTCATCGCTATCTCTTCTTCTGCTTAGCTGGATTTTGTTCCAATTAAAATGTTATGTGTTGTTACATTCTCCCGGCCCAACCTATCGAATCTTACATCCTTGCTATTAAAGCGGTTGACCACTTTATTTATCTAAGTGACTCCAAAGAAGATATCCTTGTCTTTGATGATTTCAATCTGCCGCTTCTAACGATAGTTCAACCAAGGAATGTCTATTCATCGATAGGATAACTCCACTGGTAGGCAACTAGACTTTATTTTCACTTGTGCTCCCGTTAATTTCACAGTAACGCTTCACTTCTCCTCCCTGGTATAACAGGAGACTTCGCTCCTTACGAAATAAAGGAAATTAAATATTAGAGGTGTTTCTTCCCACCAATTCTTGTTCCGACTATTCCAACCACCTTAAGACCCAACCCAAATTCACTCAGCTCTATAACTGCCTCCATCAGCGCTTTCTTGACACTGCGGAGACCAACCTTATCAACAATCTTTGATCAATTCGTCAATTACAAAAGACAATCTATCTTCTATTGACCCACATTCTATTGCCTTCTACGTTGAAATCTCTTTTAAGCAATCATATGCAGACAACTCATTCGTACCGGACCCCATATATTTGAACTGCCTTCCAACTACTACAAATTTAGTTGAATTTTTGCCATATGCGCTTTCCGCCCTAGAAAATGGCAACGAAATGTTGTTACTAAAGCCTTTGATCCTTTTCAAATTGTCTTCTCTCAGCTTTATCTTATTAAAATAGATATCTTCTTATCTGGAAAACCATTATTATAGCGCTCGCTTCAGATCAACCGTCTCAGCCCCATTTCTAGTCACTTTCGGGAACCCACAAGGCAGCCATCTAGGTCCCCTTCTTTTCATCGTAACAATAAGCGATCTTCTCCATCCATTTACGCCGAAGACACCAAGTTCTTTAAAACAATTTCATAGGGGAGTCATTACCCCCTTCAAGATGGGTTAGAAGTTAATATCTCCAAATGTCAATCTTTGTCACGTAAGTCCAACCAATCTGCTCTTCGATCTTGGAATACTGTACGATAGAGAGTTAGACTGCCACTCGAATTTCGATGAGATAATCCTTAAGGGAGTTGGCCTTCACTTGGTTTTATAAAACGATGGTCAGAAGAATTTTCCAACTCCTACGCGACCAGATCACTTTATATTAACTTTCTCCGACCCTTTCTCGATTGTGCCAGCAAATCAAATCATACGAGTTTCATGCCCTTTCAGCGGGTTCACATATCCCAAATAGAGAGCATTCAGCGCCGTTTCCTTCGATTTGCTCTTCGAGGACTACCCTGAGACTACCCTCTCTTATTTTACCACACTATCGAAACCGCCTTAAACTTTATTTCATTCTAGCTTTCTGGAAGAATTTCAAGTACACATATGCCCTAGGGATATACTATAGACCTTGCTGCTTAGAAGTTCATCTATCACAATTTCTTGGCCAACAATTCTGACCGCTCAATGGTTTCGATATTCCTTTTATGCCAGAGTATCTGTAGAAGTTCGGTGTTGTTCTCACTATCAAAGTAAAGGTCACTTTCTATAAGAACATTCCTTGCGCTGAATTTGCCACAAAACAGTGGCAGCACTGTTTCTGACTTTGGCTGGTTATAAGCCAGAATACGGAAGCAAAATCCCACCAACGATGATTTAGAATGCCTGCTCTCATCCCTAAGTACGTGAAGCTCCCATATCATATTCGTATCTGTTAGATAAAAAAAAAGGTTTCATCGAACTCTGAGTTTATGTTTCCAATCGTTTAAAAGCTCTACCATCCTCGTGTTTATCTACCACTTCAATTCCATCGCCAAATATTTGCTTTAATTTACAACTTGACTCCATGAATGTGAAAGGAATCCGAGTGAATTCCCTCGAAAATGATAGAACTGCCCTGAATGTGAGGATACACCGTATGGGATGGGTAAAGCTGTCCCACCATTCAGCACCTTTCAGTTCCCAGTTCCTTCACAGTCTTTGCTAAATTGAGTACATTAATAGAATGAAATTGACGACAAGGGCTGATGCTTTTCTACCATTCGGTAGGTATGGCTCCCATAGAAACAGGCAATTTCAGGGATCGGATTTGTGTCCTTTTACAATCAGGCAAAGTGATGAATATTTGGTTTTCAGTTGAATGATTCTAAATAAATTATTTAATATACCGGCATTTACACTTGAAATGAAGGGAAGCTCACCAGAGCACACACAAACATTGCCTATAGTATCCGAAGAGAAGTGATATCGTATTTCGAACAGAAATTGACCTGATGCCTCTACAGATGGGTAAACGAGTGAATAAATTGGGAATTTGAAATGTTCGGTCCGAAAATGTTTATCCCTGGCAAATGGAACGTTTGGTGATTTGCATTTTTCATCTCGTTTTCAGTTGGTAGGCAATTTGACTTTGTAAAGCGAAACAGATAGAAAGGATATGAGAAGGGTATGACCTAGATTCTTAATTTTCATTTTTATTATTTATTGAAAAGGTAAATATGTATCTTTTGATGGAAATCGAGAATCATCGGATCAATTGTCTGGTGACGGTTTATGGACTTTTGGGAAATGTTTCAAGACTGAGCAAATACCATATCATTGATCCGGTGGTGCTGATGGTTCTAATGACAATTCACAAATATTCAAACGACCTCAATTTGGGTTTTGGGTCATGTAAAAAAACAAGTGATGAACAAACTCGTATTTTTCTTCACTTTAGCGAGTATCTCGATGTAGATATACTGAAGAAATCTTCTTGAGCTAAGGCAGTGTACAAATTCGACTGCATAAGGGTAAGACCTTACTCTTGCGGCACTCGACCATGTTCCTCCTCTTTAAATGTGCATTGAACTATTATTCCCTTCAAAATAAGTCGCTGTGAGTAAAATGCTAAGTGAATAGAAGTGTTTGTGAACCTGGAGCAAGCAAGAAGTGAGGCTGCACTGATCTGCCGGATTATCTGCACCAGGACAATGTCTCCAGGAAGAAATATTTGTTAGCGCTCTGATCTCCTTGAATCGGCTCTCGATGTATAGCTTCCAAAGCTTATGAAATCCCTGGATACAAAAAAGGGAAATTTGAGAGTGAGACCAGAGGAACGCTGCGCCGAATTGTGTCCAGAATTGTTATTGCGACGATAAGCCAGTACATGTGCGCCTATCAGGGCAGCTCTAACTTAGGTACTGTCAACTCGGTTTGATTGTCATTTTTAAGAGGTGCCACACTGTTTTTAGCACAAATGCGGTTGACCGAAACTCATCCGTTGTTATGGACGGTCCTAGCATAGGCAGTAGCTCCAAAAGGGAACTGACTCATATCCGCAAAGATATGCACCTCAGTCTTGTAATTGATTGTTAAAAACTTACGAGGTATTGCAATTTCGCTAAGCTCATCTATTTCATTGCAGCAAGCCATCAAAACGTTGTGTAGATCCTCACGCAATTTCGTATCCCACTCCAATTTTCGACGCCAGATATTTTGAAAGAGTATTTTTAAACCTACATTCCAGGGAGCCAAAATACCAAACGGATCGACCACCTTTGCCATAACCTTTAAAATGTCTCTTTTTGTAGCCAGCAGGGATCCAGATTTAAGCAATTGTACGACTGGATTCATGTCCACTTCTGATTCATCCAACGTAGACCCAGAACATTATGAGTGTTAGCAAATCGATCCTCTATTGAAAAAGATTATCTGACTCTTTCGCTTTGGCAGTTCCATTTTCGTAGCGCCATTGAAGCACTCTTCAAAATTAGGTTAGCTTCTCGATAGATTTCCTTCGCTATCGATACTAACTAGGAAATCGTCCATATAAAACGCTTGCAACAGCTTTCCACAAGTACGTGGGTTTTTTGCCTTAGCCCCTTCGATAAAATGGACTGCTTGTGACGCCAAAAGTAAGACGGGTCAATCTTAAAGTTTGCACAGCAGGAAGGTTTCTCTCATCGTCTATTATAACAGAACCAAAAGAACCGATGACTGTCTCTATCTGACTCAGCCAATAATATTTGCAGAAGTGCCTTCTCTGTGCCAGCAATGAGTCGAAAATTTAATAAGATGGTCAAAAGTTCAGGAAGTAAATTTGATCCCACATCTAAGTAATCATTTAAGGACGGATGGTTAGGTGCATTAACCAAAGCATCAAACACAATGCGTAGCTTTGTCGTTTCCTTGTCCTTGGTCCTCTCGGTAGACTGGGCGGTGAGGTAAATAATATATACGTTTCCCGTTCGCACTCATTACAGGGGCAATTTCAGCTACGCCAGAGGACAGTATTTATATTCTTTGATTCTACCCGCTGAGCATAGTTTCCGAACAAGTGACTGCATTCGAGCCAAAGTACTAGGTCTGCTGTCATGCAAAACGGTCGACGTATGAAGTGAAACTTCGTATCGATTCCCATTTCTGCGAATATGTAACGAGAAATCAGTACTCACGTGGAGGGAAGTTGTGTGACTAGAGCTATCAGATGTTAATTGCATTGTTAAAGGGCCTTGCATAGTCCATCCACTACAACTAATCTGTCAGTAAGACGCCGATGTTTACCCGTAGCGAACTGTCAGTAAGTAACAACTCCATTGAGAATACTAATTCCTTCTTTAAGTCATTGTCCCTGGATTCTCGCATCGGCCAATATCAAATCACGGAAGGAACCCGTCGCTTCTTTAGTTGGCACCAAAAGCACATCGAAACATATCTCTGGTGCCTCTATCGCATCATTAACCACTGCATGGTCATCATGCTGACTACGTTAGAATAGACGAACCTTATTGCACATTTTACTCGGTCGAGGTTAGTCACTTCCAAGGGGTATCACACTGAGGTTATTAACTCCGGTTATTGGCGAAATCAGTCTTCGTGCTGATTTCACAAATGATAGTTGACTGCCCCCATCCATGACGATCCGAACATACAAGGGCACAGAAAAAAGTTCACTGCACGCGAATGCGGTTTGTAAATAGATATTAGCCCACTAACTCGAGTCTGATGGGTACAAGTTTAATAAAGTGTGTGTTGTGGATGGGCGACTAGTTACAAGAATTGGCCGAGTCAGTCGCGCGCAAAGAAGAACTGGACTTACAGTCCGTTTGATAAGATCGTATACGGCAAAACTCGTTTATGAAAACCGGTTTGGAAGTGGCATTTGCATTAGCAGATAAAAAAATACTTCTGCTAAGATGCTTTGAATAAAAAAATTTAAAGAGTGTTCAATTTTTGTCAGAGACGGAAGTATTTTAAGAGTGTCGCGTTTACATCACGTTATGGAGCAGTATTCTTGTGCACGCATCCAAAATTATCGAAAATGTCATACGGAGCAGCTGCTAAATACATGAAAAAGTCAAAAGCATTTTTTAGCAAGTGGGTGCACCGTCATTCCCAAGTTAAAAATGTGGATGATTTGCCGGATCGCGGGTCTACGCCAAAAACAACAAAAAAGCAGGACAAAATGATTCTACGCGTGTTTGAAAAAAATCCTCTTCTATCGTTACGTGGAGGACAAGGGATTTTACGTAAAAGGGGTCTAAATGTGTGTTGTGATACGATACGAAGACGTTTACTAGCCAATAATGTAAAATTTCGAAGTACAATAAAGAAACCACTTCTGTCAAAGAAACACCTAGAAAAACGACTCAGTTGGGCCAAGGGGAATTTGGACAGAGATTAGACAAACTTTATTTTTTCGGATGAAGCTTCTTTTTGGACATGGTCTCCTATCACTCATACCTGGTGTACACAATCCAGTAAATTAATCCAGTGGACCGTCAAGCACCCGGCAAAGGTGCACGTTTGGGGATGCTTCTCAAAACAAGGATTTGGCAATTTGTTCATATTTACAAATAACTTAAACGCACCCAACATGGTCAAAATATATAAGAAGGCTTCATTACCATCTGCCCAAAGGTGGTTTAAAAGAAGGATTGCGAATTGGTTACTGCAAGAAGATAATGACCCGAAACATCGCAGTCGTTTGTGCAGTGCGTGGAAACAAGAAAATGACGTCGATATTTTAGATTGGCCATCACAGACGCCGGATGCAAATCCCATTGAAAATGTTTGGGCATTCATGAAGCTAAAGCTCCAAGGAAAGAAGATCTCGACGGTCAAACAATTATCACGAAAAATACGAGTTTTATGGAGATCTTTGTCTTAAGATTATGCTATAAGATTAGTAGAAAGCATGCCTCGAAGACTCCAAGAAATTATTGATAATGGAGGAGAGTGGACAACATATAAATTGAAAAGCATTCAAGTAAATAAACAAAATAAACCAGTACAATTGATTTTTTTTTTATTATTATAAGTAAGTCGTGTACGATGTTATCAAACAGACTGTATTTTGGTTTCAACAGCTAAATTAAGAAATAGAAATAAGTCCAGCTCTTCTTTTGTACGCCACTGACTCGGCCAATTCTTGTAACATATGAAGCCGACATATATTCTCCTTAACAGAAAAATGCAATAATTTCAGAACGATGTACTGGAGCCACGAGATGACAACCGTAAGCTGAAAGACCTGATTGACCTTCAGCCTCCCCATTGGTAAAACATTGTTGGAAAGCTTCTCTACAACTTTACAACCCATTTTGATGCATTTTGTTTGTTGCTTTATAGCCTGTCCTCACCGACAGAATAAAATGCATTTCTTGCAGCTTTTTGTAAGAATAATGGTATTTCTCTCCCACAGCTAGATAGTGAGCCGCTTATTTCCAGGAATACCCACACAAACTCTACTCCTGTGTCCGTTTTTACATGAACGAGAGTTTAACTAAGGAAAATAGCTCTTTGCTACCCCATGCTCCTAAGCTACGTCGTGAGGGTCTATCGTTCGCCGTCAGAACTCGAAATGGGTTCGTCTATGTAAAGAAGATTAAGAATGATTCGGAAATTAAAATTTCTTCAACAACGAATTTGTTGATGAACAATGCATTTTTTTCAAGTCCTATTACTAACTCCTCTTTTATTCCAGACGGTAATCGTCTTTTCAGTTCTTCTCTGCCTTTGGATTTGGAAGCCGTCTCCTCTGAAACAGATGCTATTGATCACATTCGGGCTCCTGAATCAAATGCAATTGGAGAGGCTGGAATACATTTGCGATTTGTAAATCTTATACTTACTCATGTTGTGGGCTGTAGTACCCACTTGTTAAATTTTTTGTATTACATCTTCCACTTAACTAAATGCTGGAACAAATCTAAAATGACACCGGTGCCAAAAAAGTCTAATCTCTCATCGAAGCATTTTACCTTGCCTATATAAGGTCTTTGGCAAAATGATTGCCAAGCAGATTTCTGGTCACCTTAATCGTTTTAATTTACTGTCGCTGGTGAGGCCCCGTTTTCGAGCGTAACATGACTGCTCAACGGCTATGGTCAAAGTCCTTGACGATATAAGAGTGCAGCATTACATACAAGGACAATCTTGCCCTGCTCTGGCAAAGGATCTTGACATAGTTAACCATGATCTGTAATGCATAAAGTTGAAACTGTATTTTGGGTTAAAAGTTGAGCATACATTGCCAATAAGTTTTTCGACAAAACCACTTACTTGCTGGAGTACCCCAGGGTTCAATTTTTGGTCCAATACTGATGTGTTTGTTTATAAATTATCTACCGAAAGATTTCTGCAATGGATCCATACATACATACGAGTATATATGCTGAAGATGCGCAAATGCATCTTTCTCGTCCAATTGGATTGTTGGAAGATCTCGTGGCTAGGTTTAGTTTAGATCTGTCTTCAATGCTGAAATGGTAATGGTTTGATAGCAAATCCGACCAAGAGTCAATTAATTCTGATCTTTAAGAAACTGTACGACGTCTATGTACCTTAATTCTACCAGACTTGGGTGTAGTAATTAAATTGTTCCATTTCCGCGGTTGACCATCCAAATTATATAAGAGCTCTTATCTATGCTGGGTTACGTAAGCTTTGATTTTTGGCAACTTTTTACAACATTTGTCGTCGTATGTTTTGAATGACATGAATAGTGTTGGCTTCCAAAGCGTCGATTGTTGTTGGTTTGTCAACATAGGCTAGCTATTTTATGTATCTCCAAATTAAATTCAATCACCAAGATCCTGTTAGAACCATATGTCTTCCACAAATGTACATGCCATTCCATCGGGGAATGAAAAAGTCATTAATCATGGCACTATAGCTAATGCTCTTGACTGTAGAGCCAAGGAATAGCCCAATTTTTAGAAAAATATGATCTGACAGTCGTCACCAGTCTACAGACCACACCAAACTGGCATTTTTTTTTGGGGATTTAGCGACCTTTCGATTAAATGTGGATTATTATCCTCGCTCCTAAGCGACACTTTTGCATTGAGCCAAAACTGAGCCTCATCGCTGAACACAATTTTTCTATCAAACACTTGATTCAATGCCAGTTGATGTTAGGCCCATTCACCAAAATTTCGACTCAAGCGTTGGTCATTTGGCTAAAATTCTTGCCCCGCTAGATCTTGTAAGCCTTCAAACCAAAATTTTTGCGTTCAATTCTCCATAAAGTGGACCGACCAAACTGTTGTCGAATCGATAATGGATCTTCTTCTGCTGAACAGATACCATATTGTTATTGGAAGGCACTCTCCTTAGAAAATATAATCAGAAAACGGGTAGCAATAAGGCAAATGGCGGCCACATGTGTCGGGGTGTCGGGTAGTATGGCGCTTTATAAATTTGGCTCACAGAACCCTAATTTTGGAACAAAATTTCTAAAATTTAACTCCAAACGGAATCGCTTCTCGACCTATTCTAACCGAATACCTCATAAGAGGGGTTCTAAGCATTCTTGTCATAAACGAAATGGCAGTGTCATCAGAAAATTACAAAGGTGATACAGAATCAGTCTTACAAAAGAATCTTGTGGCACACCACTTATTACATCATATGACCTAGATTCCTCGTGAGTTCAATTGTGCTTGACTCATCTAAGCTTGTTCTAAGTTGGTCGTACGGTTTTTGAGTACTATAAAGACAGCTCACATAGGTAATATATATATGGCTCGTTATATAGTGGCGCCCCGTTTTTACATCTTCCTTTTATTGCTGCTAGAATACTTATTATTTCAACGATAATTGTGTTGTTCGTATGTTATGATGGCTCTTAGGCGTCATCCCGAGATCTAAAATTGTTTAAATCAAGGAAGTTTTGTAGGGTCCGGAACAAGTGGAAATCGGAAGGTGCTCAATTTGAAGAACAAAGCGGACGCACCTTTTTTCTAACTCAGCTCTCTTTACTGTACGCAGATGGTTCCAGCTGAATGAGGGCTAGCGTTATCCCGATGGAAGGGAACACCCCTTCTATTAACCTAACTAGACCTGGCTGTTTCTGTTCTTGTGCTGACTTTAATCTGCACAGCTGTTGAAAGTAGACTCCTGCAGTGATAATCTGGTTACAGTGCAACAGCTCGAAATCGATTATTCCTTTATCATCTCATCATACACAGAGTAACACCTTAAAGGGGTGAAGTCATTCTCTGGCATGTTGTGCTGGTCTGTCTTATGAACGAAGCCATTGGTGACGATTTATGTAAAGCGCCTATTTTAAATATTTGTAACAATTCAACTCAAAACCGTCTCTTGGCTGTGATGCGACAGAGCGCAGTGCAAGCTTCGGTTGTTGAACCGAAAGAGATTTATCCTTTAGCTCGAAATTACCATTTTTAAACTTTGCAAACTAACGCCATACACAGTTTGCACTTCTCTAATGGCTTCACTCCCATTCTGGCTTTTCCGGCACAAAGATAAAATTAAAATGAGGAACATGCTTAAAAATTCGCAATTTCCAGGTTGAAAGCGCAATAAACCCCAGAATAATCCAAGTTATACCTTCTTTGGGCTGCTCCAACATATTTGAACTTCAGGCCGGTAAGGATTTCCGAGAAAAAGTCAGCGTCTTGGAGAAGAGATGGTAAGACGGTAGGACGACGGTACTGCAAGCCCTCCAAGTTGTAGGTTGAGCCACCTAAGTAACTGCCCGGCCACATTGTCCACAGAGGAAAAAGATGACGACACCAAAGTTAGCTTCCGCGAGCAATTGAACATGGTATCCTAGCTATGACATTTGAATTGTCCTTGGCGGTTTGAATGCCAAGCTAGGTAAAGATAACGATAGCGGATTCTGACTTATTGACTTTGCCACGGGGCGAAACACTGTTGTAGCTAGAACGCGGTTCCCAAATATCGATATTCACAAGGGGAACTCCAAATCAATCAACCGTCAACCAGATTGTTCGGAGGGGCCAACATCAACTCGGATCATTACCTTTTGCGTTTCCATTTGCATAGACGGTGAGTGAAATTGAAGATACGAACTGTATGGATTGCGCAACGAAATCGACTTAGCCAGAAAGATAAAGGCCCAGCAACTGAGATGGCTAGTACTCGTACAGTGGACGAACACCAACACTCTGGTCCGAAAACTCTTCAAATCCGCACTCGAGGGACAACACAGTCGAGGAAGAAAGCGACTCTAATGAAAGAGGAATACAGCCAACTTAGTGTGCGAAACTAGAGAAAGATCGAGCTGGCTGGCAATGCCTTTTAGCATTCAGCAATCCAGTTCCACCCTGGATTGCAGCTACACCTTAAGCAGGGATAATCAGTTTCAATACTATATCCAAGCACTAGGTAAAGACTCGACGGGAAAAAAATATTGTGGGCACACTTGCGCAACATTGGCATTGAAAGCGTTCTAAGATATCTGCAGATATGAACTGTGATCTTCTCAACGCAAACTTCATAACATCCGCTTTTCAAACAAGCAAAAAAATCCTTCTGATTCCTACAAGACGATAAAAAGGAATTAGAATGGAACCACAGGGTTCTACACGTCTTCCGATTAAGCTTTCCAGTAGCTAAACGCACATAAAAGGCCACTGTTCTCGTTTCCCAAAAGTAAACCCATGCATAGCAATTGTCTCCCAAGGCAATTGACTACTTTATCACCAAATTGAAAGATCACATCATAGATACGAGTACGCATACGAGTATGAGTACATTTTCCCTTCCTAAGAAACTTTCGGAAGCAGTAGCCCCTCCAGTTCTATGTGACTTATGAACCCATTACTCCAATTAAAACGAGAACATACAAAAACTTTCTCAAGCCATCATCTCATCAGCCTAAAGCCTTTAATCATCTTAAAATGCAAACTGTAGTTACACTCTTCCTCCATGCACCCTCTTCAAATAGAACCACCATGCCCCACCAACATCCACCTCCGTCACCGCCGGCAGAAGAAGAGCATTCAAACACCAAAAAAAAAGAAAATATCAGAACGCATGACAAACAAAGGCAATCGTGTGTTTATCTAAACATTAGATACGAATACTCGTACGTAACGTGTTCATGAATAATGTGTCTTCCTTGGCCTAAGGGGCCCCTATGGGTACATCCATAATAACTTCTACCTCAACTTCAACTGCTCCCTTTCCCGGACCATCACTTGACATTGTTAAGAACAAAGTCACACACAATGGCAATTCTTCATAGCGATGACGGCAAATTAATAAGCTCCACCGCCGCCGCTGCCGCTGCCGGTCTAGTATGCCGTCCAGAACAATGTGCAACAACCAAAGAAGCCCAAGAACATGACTCTCGATCTGGTTTCCAAGTGAAGTATGAGCACTTTGAAGTACAATGTACGAGAGACTCATACTCATACTGGCGGCACTCATGACTGTATCTTTTTGTACCTAACAGTGTCGCCTTTGTATCTACTGGTAGCTATCTGTCGTCGTGTACTCGTTTTTTTATTAATTATCAACTTTTGCAATGTTCAACATTTTTTTTGGTGAAATTACTTTATTTACAATTGTTTCGTTGCTCCCTTTGGTGTTTTCTAAAGAGCCTCTAACCCCTACCACCATTCTGTATCTAGAAACGCAAAAGTTAGATTCGAAACGTACATAAAAAGCCATTATTTCCGATTCGGTGAAGAACGTTTCATTTTCTAGCTAAGGTTCTGGTTTTGAGCACACGACACAGGAATCACGCCAAAACAGTCGAATCGCTCAACAGACCATGAAGTTGATTGGTTGAGCCATGTGGTAGGGTTGTGCGGTATCGAGGTTATGCCTATAAAGCCTTCTAAAGGGAAAGGGGTCTTATATCTCGTAAAACAAAAAAACTACCTCAGACGTTAGTCGTTGAATAGGGAAATTGGAAATACGAGTGCCATCGACCAATTAGGTTTTGAATTGGTTTTTACATTCAGTACATTCAGTCTGTTTAGTTTTTTTTTTTTTTTCTGTTTTTTGAGAAATAAAAATTGAAAATTGGTACTGAGGTACGAGTATCTACGAAATCCATTGACTGTTATGGACAACATCTTCGTGTACAGATATTTAGTTTTGAGTGCCACTGCTCAAGCGTGAAGGATTGGTTTTTTGTTTTAAGAAAACCGAACGGAACCACGTGCTGAAAAAAAAGAGAAAATTGCCAAACCAATTTTCGAGCCCACAACTTGTTATTTAAGAGGTTCGAGGGCTATCCTCCTCTTTTTTTCCTAAAAAAACGTCTGCTTGGGGTCAGGTCTTGTTGACCCTCTAATTGAAAGAAATCGTATAATTAGATGTAAAGTAATAATTATGTTTGTATTGCATGCAGATAGTAATTGTCGATTGAGAAGTTTCTGAAGAAAGGGCAAATTGTCACGTACTCAGATTGAGGGTTTTTTTTTTTAGGGAAAAAACTGACGAAGCAGTTCTTGTTTTCTTGATTTTTTAACCACTCCAATGAAGATAGTCAATAAGTTCACAATTCTTGAGAAACACATAAACCATACACAAATGGTACCCAAAGGAATGACAATGACAATCACAAAGAAGGGATATTTATACGAGTACCTGTTGAACTTCGTACCACCTAAAATTTATTTGGTTCAAACTCAAGTTGCTTTTCTGCTTTCCTTCGGCTACCCGATATTGCCTCACATTCTTACAGTATGTGTGTTATGTCCTCAACCGCTTGCAGATGGATGGTTTCAAGTCAGATATTCACAAAACAAAATGCTGGTGTGCCCCAGGGCTCCGTTCTGTCTCCGACACTGTTTTTAATATCATCAACGATCTCTTGTCCAATACTTCCAATGCAATATACGAGTGCTGTTTCGTTGATGACAGTACTCTCTGCTTTTCATATTCCTTTCCGGTTTCACGGACCTGCTCTTCGGCTAAAGTACGGCAACGCCAGCGTATGTTATGATCATTCAACTTCGATATTTACATCATCACCAACTGGGGAACTACCAACAGAGTGGAATTTAATGCTTCCAAAACACAATGGCTGTAGCTAAAGCGAAATTTAGATATTCAGCCATTATCCATGAATGGCACTTGCATCGTTAAAACCGAAAAACTTTTCATTTTCGGTATGTGTGTCAATAACAACTTACTTTGAAATGACCACTTATTTGAAGTCGTCAAAAATGCTGCGAAATGTGTTAGTTTCCTCAAGCGATGTAAGAAATATCTCACCCGCACTGGTCTGGCTTCAATATACCTATATAAGGCTTTCATCCGGCCAAAATTGGAGTGCAATGCCCACATGTGGTCAAGCCCCCCAAGACTACTTTGCATCTACTGGATAGGATTCAAAACCGTGTGATAGAACCTATATGTGTTGTCAATAATACACAGTTGATTAACACTCTCGACTACCGACGTAATGTATCCTGCCTCACCTTGTTTTATCGCTATTTTCACCATCAGTGCTTCACAAAAATTGCGAGCTGTAATACCCGTCTCGCTATGAATGTTCATCAGTACACCCTGAAGCCCACTTTCGGACGTAGCTCTTGAAATATCGTGATTCTTTCCTAAGCCGAAAAACTCACTCATAGAATGCTCTACCGAGCTCTTTATTTCCTAGCCATTGCAGCCTTCAAACATTTAAAACCAACGTACATCGGTACCTCTCTTTTCTCCCTCCCCACATTTCCTTCTCCTGCGCTTTGTGCAAACATTTCAAGGGTTCATAATTCCTTGTGCGCGCACCAATTTTTTCTTTAAAAAAAAGGTCGCCGAAGAATATGCAAATGTCTGTATCTGACAAATTGAGTATCTTTGAGCGTTTCAGCAGGAGAGAGTGTCCTGTCGGGATTCTTATTATCGTCCTTAGCTTTTCCCTGTTTAATTTGTTAACTCGCTATATCTTTTACAATTAAGGAGTGGCCATAGAGCCTTGGCCTTCAAGATTCGACCACTTTAGGTAAGCAGTCTTTGTGGTTTTTTTCCCTCGATAGTGCCTCTTACTATGCTGAGGGGTGATTTGATGTTGACAAACTCACAATTATCGAGTAGTCTTCCTCTTCTTGCGAGCTCATCCACTTGTTCATTTCCCTGTATAACGCAGTGTCCTGGCACGCAGGACAGTCTAACCCGGTTCTGAATGCATAATGTTTTGAACACTGTGCGACAGCCCCTGACTGTATCAGAGTTGATCTTGATCGATTCTATTGCCTTAAGACCAGCCTGGTTGTTGATGTATTGTAGATAGCGATATCTCTTCCGGATACCGATATGGTAGTCTTGTGGACACTCTTACTTCTGGGTCTTCTGAGAAGATACCGGAACCTGTTCCTTCCTCTCTTTTCGAGACATTTGTGAAAATTGAAATTTCCTCTCCTGATGTATTATATTATACAAAATGTTGAAGTCGACGAGGGAAGGAATTTCATCCATTAAAATTGGATTGCCTGGCAATAGCTCCGCTAGGATCGTGCCGTTTCGAAGTTCTTGAAAAGACCCAAATTAGTGAGTCGTATCGCACTGTTGCCAGCAAGTTTTTTTATCTGTAAATTTTGCGGTGTTAGGTGCAGAAATGTGTCCAATGGTGCCGTAGGAGTGAGTCTTACCACCACCCTATATAGCCAGTGCACCAATACCAGGTTTTAAGCCCCAGACTTTGCATATAAAAAGAGCAGATTTGAATCGTTTCGCTAAGATTCAAATTCAGTTTTTTGGTCCAGAATTACACCCAGATACTCCGCGATGTCCTAGAGGGACAGTTTCACTACGTTGAGTTTTGGGAGTTCTGGTGTTGAGTTTCTGGTAAAAAGAAACAGTTCCGTTTTGGAGGGGTTGATATTGAGACCACAGCAGTATGCCCAAATGCTGATCGTCTCCAAGGCAACCTCCATAATCTCACTTAAAATATTTAAGTATTTTCCCTGCACTATTATGACCACGACATCTGCGCATGCTGTGGCACTTATACCCATTGTATTAAACGACAGCCTTACATTGATGATACAAGCACCCCGAAGAGTGGCGATATGAGTCCCCCTTGAGGAGTTCCTCTGGTTACAGACATTCTAGCCGAGCTCTGTCCAATAAAACAGTTTATTGACCTACTTGCAAGCATGTACTCGTAGCAAACATAATCTGTAATGCTTTGTTAAATGTTTGGCCCTGTTCGATATTTGCATCTGTTAGGGCGCTTTTAATGGCACTGCACATCACGTTATGGAAGGCTCCTTCTATATCAAGGAAGGCCGCCGTCACAAACTCACTGAAGTGTAGGCCCCTTTCTATTTTCCCCACTTCCTCGTGCAGTTCTGTTTCTACAGATTTGCCTTTCATATACATATGCATGTTGTGAATTAGTCCAAAAGCATCTGTTCCTAATATAAATTTCGAATAATCGCTTTAGGGTTTTAAGCATAAATGATGACAGATTTATTAGTCTGAAATCGTTTGCTGTTATATGCTCCTGTTTGCCAGCTTAAGGCTTAAAAATTATCTTAACTTCCCTCCAAGCTATTGGAACGTATCCTATTTTTAGACTGTGTCTAAGAGTTTCCATAATTTTTTGGATTGCTACCTCCGGTGGAATACCATCCGAACCGGGAGATTTGCACGGTTTAAAAGACTGAATTGCCCACCGTGATTTTCTATTAATAATAACACATATTTCCTCTTCGAAGCGAGAGAGAGAGATTGATGTTCATAGTGTGCCGTAGCATTCCAGAGTCAACTGATAATGTGAATCCAGGGAAATAGGTTTCCACCAATGTTACCAGGACTTCTTGATTGATTTCAGCCCCTGAGATAGCTCGGAGTGCTTGCTTCTGTTGAAAGAATTTTGCATAAACTCAAAGTCTCGTCTGTTGCCGCAATAAATTTGCAATACTTCTATTTTGTAGTCCTCTTTGACTTTCTAACTGGGTACTTGAATTTTTTTTTCAATCGTAGTACTCGTTCCATATACTGTCACTTCTGAAATCTTCGTCTTATTGTTGAGTTTCCTAACCTCTCTCCTTTTAAGACCGATTTTCCTATTCCACCTTTTATTGAGCCATCTTAGTTTTAGAGGAAGCTTTTCCAGTACCCTACTTATTTATTCCTAGAATTTCTTTGAAAACTACATGGCCTGTCTTGAAAAGTATGTGTCGGTGATCCGATATCGACGCTTCGTCGACTACTCTCGATTTCCTGATTTCTAGCCTTCTTCTGTATTTGAAGCATTTGAAGATGTCTATCACCTCCTGCCTATTTTTCACTGGGTGAATTCTCTCTGTTACAAATATGTTTTAAGGTTGGAAATGTTATAATGTCACACAAACACTCATCTCTTGCGTTGGTATCACCCCTTCCGCATTGTGTATGATAGGCGTTTGCATCACAGCCCAGCACCAGCATTCGATCTTTCTTTCTTTCAGTTTCTCTGGGATGACTAACTCAGGATCGTAGGCCGAGGTCAGACACAGTGGTTTGTCGCACTCCCTTTTACATATTGCCGCCGTACGGTCACCTGAGCTGTAATAATTCAAGAGAAATGCCTTTATTTGTCTTTTGATATGGATGCATGTCCTGATCTTACCTTCTGCCTTAAGGAACAATTCACAATTTTTTAGTTTGAGTCCCTGGATCTCATTGTCCTTATTGATCCAGAGCTCTTGTATAAGTACGGCTGTGACGTTCTGTCTGGTGATGTATTCCACTAGACAGGCCGTTGCTGCATTACTGTGGTGCAGGTTTAACTACATCCTTGCCCTTTGTCGATGGCTTGACCATTAATCTTATCATACTTTTCGATTTCCGAGATATGGTAAGCAATCCCTGTTAAGGGGCAGCAGAAAATACCGGCCGTTCTGCCCCGTTTGCACCGATAAATGCACCAGTAGCCTCGTAGAACTGAAATCGCTCCTCTAACGGGATGGGGGAGTCTAATTTATCTGCTTCTCGAATGAAACTTAGAATTTGGGTGTTATCCTCGAAAGCAAACTTCTTCGAATCAAATATGTCACTTCGTAAACTTTCAAGGTGTCGTCAGCCTTCTAGCAGTGTAAATGAGTTTTCAGTCCGACATGGTGCTTATTACCGAGGAGGTTCCTCTCTGTTCCTAGGGCTATGATATGACCAGTTGGAACAAGCTATCACGTCATTGCTGCTTTTGCAAGACTCCGAAGAACGGTATGTCTCTTCATGTCGTGAGGGCTTTCTTGAGCATGTCTGGCTCTGGGCTTCCTCCCAATGACATTCAAATGTACGTTCAAAGCCTTCTTCTTCAGTTTCGTTGCATCACGTACGAGTATGTTGTATATACGCGCCCACTTCCGTTTCGGGCTCAAGGACGTGCCGGTGTTCAGGAATAATTTGGACTAGAACCTAAGGCAGGGCAGGAATGAAGTCGGGTCCTCTCGGCTAAAGAACAACCTGTGTATGTCTTTTAAGAGATATGTGCAATTCTAATGACATGGAGCTATCTTTTGAAGAATTCATGAAGGTGGAGGAGAAATAGTTTCGTCCGCAACCACAACTAAATTACATTTTGATGAAGCTTCTCACAACTTCGAGAATGCTTACTTACTTTAAATAGCGCTACAGTCCGGGGTGGACCTGGGCCTCAATCGACAAGCTTCTCCAGTCAGCTCGATCCCTGGCTAGCTGCCTACATTTTCGCACGCTAAGTTGGCTGAGGTCCCCTTCCACTTGCGTGCGCCACCTAAATCGTGGCTTTCCTCTACTGCGCTGTCCCTTGGGATTCGAAGACTTTTCAGACAGGAGCGTTGGTATACATTCGCTCTACATGACCCAGCCATCTCAGTCTTTGGATCTCCACTCCTCTGACTAGGCCCATGTCGCTGTACAGTCCATACAGTTCGTAGTTGTATCTCCTCCTCCACTCACCGTCAATGCAGACGGGACCGAAGATTGCCCGAAGAATTTTTCTCTCGAAGCAACAAAGAACACCCTATGGCCTTGCATAGGATGACTTTTATTGTCCGAGAGAGGGCTTTGCTACTCAATTGTCTTCTTCGCCCAAAGAATTAGCGGTTGGCAAGAGTTGTTATTCTTCGCTTGATCTCAGCACTGGTATCGTTGTCTGTATTTATAGCGGAGCCTAGGTAGACAAAGTCCTTAACTACCTCAAAGTTATATCTGTCGAGCGTGACGTTCTGTCCGAGACGTCGGTGTTGGTTGTCCTTTTTGCTTGACAGCATATACTTGGACTTGCCCTCATTGAACGCTAAACCCATTTTCGCCGCTTCCGTCTCAATACTCGCGAAAGCGCCACTGACATCACGCTTCTTTCTTCAAATTATGTGAATATTATCGGCGTATGCGAGTAATTGGACGGACTTTTGAAAGTTTGTGCCTCTTGTGTTTGAGCGTGAGTTTTGCACTATTTTTTCAAGTACGATGTTGAAAAAATCGCATGACAGCGCATAGCCATGTCTAAATCCTTTCCGGATGTCGAAGGTCTCGGTAAGATCTTTACCGACCTTGATGAAGCAGCGTGCATTCTCCATCGTCATCCTGCACAGACGGACGATTTTGGCAGGCATGCCAAAACTTGGCATTGCTCTGTATAGCTCGTCTCTATAGATGCTGTCATACGCGGCCTTAAAATCGATGAATAGGTGGTGTGTATCGATCTGAAGCTCATGAAGCACTCCAAGATCTGCCGTAGTGTGAATATCTGGCCTGAAGCCACACTGATATGGACCTATCAGGTTGTTGACGAACGGCTTCAGACGTTCACACAATACGGCAGATAGGATCTCATATGCGATGCTAAGGAGACTGATGCCTCTGTAGTTGGCGCACCTCAGAGGGTCTCCTTTCTTGAGAATCGGACAAACAATGCTGAGGTTCCATTCATCGGGAATACTTTCGTCCGACCATAGTTTACAGATGAGTTGGTGTATGCTCCTTACCAAGTCATCGCCTGCCGCTTTAAAGAGCTCGGCAGTCAGGCCATCCACTCCAGCAGCTTTGTTGGACTAAAGCTTTGAGATAGCTTTCTTAACTTGATCCAGGTCGGGTGGACAGAATTGTTGGTCATCATCGTCCAGGTTGAAAGGTTGATTCTGCCTGACAGCGGTATTTGGTTCGGCATCGCCGTTATACAGTCTGCAAAAGTGGTCTTTCCAAATCCTCAGCATCGACTGCGATTCTGCTACGATATTCCCTTGTTCATCTCTAAAGGCTTCGGTTCGGGGTTTGTTTCCGTGGCATGTTATTTTTACCTTTTGGTAAAACTTCCGAACCTCATTCCTGGAGTAGCATCTTTTGAATTCTTAATTTGTACAGAGATCTTATTGTGAAGTAGTTTTGTAAGCTTCACCATTACGCATTATTGACGTGATTTTTATGAGTAGTTAGGCAGTTTCAGGGCAGAGTATCCCCAGGGTTCTGGATAGTTCTACCTCTATTTCACTCAGTGCCACACCGGTATGATTTTGAAAACAATCTTAAACAACTTTTCCTATTCTCTGCCTCTTTCTGTGCCTAAATGGAGTTTCGATAGAGATGGGTGTGTAGTTAGTGCTTAATTTTTCTTGGATTTTCATCATAGTTTGTCTGGAGTTACAGCAAACTCTCCTGTTGATGGTGGTTTACATAATTTAGACATATCTGAGGAATGGTGGACACAACAAAAGTACACATTCTCCGTCTCCTTATTTGGTAGTCAATTTTGCGGAATTTTTCTGCCTCATCTTCCCCGACCATAATGCCGCATAATATACGATATTTTTATAAAAAAAAAAAAATTTGATCCCTCGCTCTCATTTAAATATTTGTAAACAAGAATGCTATGTCTAATATGAGTATCTCGATGACATTTAGAAGGCAAAACCACATGCCAAGGACGTAAGAACTTTGGCACATACAACATGTGTGTGTCAAATTATGCTAAAGGACCACCCGAAGGACATACACTTGAACACAAATGTTTGCATATGATTTACCATAAAATCACTACTGCCAACAAATATTTCTGTGAACCGAAAAATACGTATTTCCAAGAAAACAGAACGAAAAATCCTTGCCAAAGGATGTGTTTCCAATCTGTTTCCGTTCTTTGTTTCTTGGTCTATTCGTATCTTTTGGCTTTTGAATCACTTCATTCGTTTTCTTTTGTCTTAATAAATTCAAAAGATGCGAATACATTGTTTCACATCCAAAATTCCAGACATATCGTTACAATTCATTTTCAATCGGATGGACCTCTTTGAAACAGCACAGACTGGGTACAGTCACTTGGGGAGGGGTGCGTTTATAATATGTGCTGTCAAAAGTGGCCCTGTCGACTTAATTTTGACAAATGAATGATGTCAACGTGTGTCGTTGTTTCCGTTTCCTATTTTCGTGACGGTTGGTACTTGTTGTCTGCTAAGGGGGGGCTAGAGTAATGAATTAGTTTTCATTTGAAATTGAAAATTTCATAGGAATTTACTGCCATCCCCCTCTGTGTTGGGGGGCGTTAATATGTACATAGATACATCTCAGCACAGGGTGAATCCTATGTACATATATGTAAACCTTCTCGTATCTGTTGAGAGGTTACATTCGATGGCATTAAGAAGGACGAACATGATTTGAATAATTCATTTGTTTATGCTGCAAGGGGGGTGAGTTTGTTTTTATTTATTTTTTTCTATTCGAGACGAGGGAAACGGGCCAACTTGGAATACAAAAAAAAAAAAAAAAAAAGGATTTATGCTGCTTTTCGTGTTGTGATGTTTGTTTTTGGCAAACACACGTGCTGTGTGACAATTTCGTTGAGATTTTTGGTAAGCACACACAACAAAAGCATACCAACACATTCGATGGGGTGTGGTGGCAGTAATGGTGGGTAGCAATGGGTGGTAAATGTTGACAAATGCTACCTAACATGATTTGCTTCAAATTGGCACTTAAATTAGGCAAAATAAATTGAGCTGATGATGCAGTAGGGGGGCTGTTTTTTATTTTTATCTTCAGACTCCCATGGAGTGGTTATTTGGAAGATAGAATTGAGTTCGTTATCGTTTCATTGGAAATAGAGTAAATATTTTGCTTACGTATTATTATGCTAGGAGCTGTGTATATGAATTGCTCCTTCTGGTAAGGGGTTGTGCGTGGGGCAGACTGCATGATTACCTCCAAAGACACGGCAAAATAATGCGTGGGTCTTCCAATGTAATGACTCAGATTGGTATATTGGTGATTTCACGTCATTTTCAGTGGGAAATGCCGGAAAAAAGAGGGTGAACACTTACTACCGGAAGTTCTTCAGTTAATGGAAGCATTGCCTACTTGGGGCTCGGATTTTTGTAGTAGACTTAGGCGAGCAGTCGCTTACAGGATCCATTGAAATAATCTCCATAACATCGAACTGCCCACAAAAAAGCAGTTGCCATTCGTTTGCTTTATTTTTCTCTCCGAACATAGCACTCAGGCAAATAACAGTCCAGTAGTTCCTGTATGTTCTTCACTGATAAAATCCTACCGTTCTGACAGCCACCATATCAGCATTTGTTGGAGAATTTCCTCCACCGTGTCGTCATCACTCCTGTAGTTAGTGTCGTTGAAAGTTGTAGGTGCTAAACCCTTGCATTTTGTTGAACGATGCCAGAAAGCAGTCTACAAACTACTGAGGAATAACGTAGCATAAAAGGCATCTAGACGCATTCATTTAATGTATGTTTCCACAAAACCCATCAGTCAACGAAAATTCTGATCGGCGATGCGGGTAGGGTTTACGGTGCCCATCGGCGAATTTGTTTCCCCTGTATCCAGACGCCTTCAGGCTGTATTAGTGCAGATATGGTCGCATTTAGTCTGCAATTATTTGGAATACTGTGCAGAGATAGCGACGTGAGTTGTACCTAGATTAGTTTTGACACAAGCGTTGTGTAAACCAATGATGAGGAAAAGGTCGTCGTGGTTTTCCCGCCCTTTCATCTCCTTGTGACGAAGTTTTTTTTTACTTTGACTTTTACTAGTTGCAGCACCGGTTTCAACCTGATGTTGTGCACGAGAACAGCCATCACCGAAGTTGTTTTGCCCAGTGGATCTGCAACTACGGCATCGATACCACTGTAGCATCTATTTCACTCGAATATCGTGCGAAAAAAATCCATCAGCTGAGGGAATGCCAGACGCGTTCTTCCTTTAGCCTCTGGTCCAGATGACAGAGAAAAATTCAGTTTCAGTTCGGAAAGCTTGATCGGTTTTATTAAGTATCACTCTCACTTAGCCTTACCTTCGACTGCACCTGCCATCTCTTAATTTCGTACGCTTTCCTCACGCCTTCTTTTCTTCTTCAGATTCGACAGAATTCTAACAAAGTGTGCCACTTTTAGAGCCAGTACAACCTTTTTAGTTTCAAGCCATGGAAATAAGAACTCTCACCAAAGATCTGTCTATTTCAATGGAATCGAAACATAACCTCTGAAACTGAACCTCTCCGAAACGAATCGAGACTTTAAGCGACTTCTGAGTGAGCACCTTAATCTGCTAGGAGTTGCCTTGGTTAGTTGGCAGTGGCCTTCAGAATTCTCGGTCTGATCGTGGTTGAGAAAACCAAAGGTGGACTGTCACTACAGCAATTATCGCCTGGAGTATAATCCTTTCGTACTGATTAGCCAATGAATACCCAATTTATATGCCTTTGACGCTTAATTCGATTTGTCGGTTGGATTCCAATTAGAACCTTAGAATCACCAGTATATCTTTATCTCTAATATATATCTAGAAATTAATGCAGATCCATAACTCTATTCAATCACTAGAAAGTATATATCTAGGGAGGTTCATTCACAAGAGTGTTCTTGACGTGTTCATTAATGTAATCCAGGACTATGGCGCCTGTCATTTAAGCAATAGCCATAGGTTGGCACCACTGAAATATACTTTTCTCAAGATCTGTTTGTCTGTTTGAGTTTGTAAACTTGACAAGCATTAATTTTTGGCAGTCTTCGCAGAACGCTTAGCTTTTTCAGTCCTTTGCCACGAATTTTAGCAACAAATCTGCAATAACGAACTAGTTGTGAAGCAGATTTCCTGATGCTATTGGCAAAATAGTAGAGTTTCACCGGAAGGCCATCAATTTCTACCGCGGATAACTCGTTACTGTCTTCAACGACTTTTCGGCTTTGGGTTAAAGGTTAAAAATTGATGTGCGTCGTCGTGACGCTGCTTGATGGAAGCTTTATTTTGAATGGTCTTTCTGTGCGAGCCTTACCGCTCTGTTATTGCATGTATGGATGGCTGCAGTTCAAAGGCGATTGCTCGTTCCACTTCAATGTCAGCTCCATGCTTGTTTTGGATATTTAAGCGATGATTTCTAAAATTCCTTTACGCTCTTAATAAAGCGATATAGTTGATGTGATTATACGTTTTTTGCTTATCAGAAGAAGCAGACTAATTTTATAAAAGCCCTTATGCTCATATTGGGTGCTACGGTATTGCCAGAGTCGATTACCTTCGATATTATTGCGGACATCAAGCCTATGATTTCAATGACATGTTGCTTTCAATTGCATTGAGGTTTCTCATCTAAAGGAATCCCACTTAAAGCTCTTGAACGATAAGGCCTCCCTGGCTAGAACAATACAGTGTTAGCTGCAGGAGACTAAAAATCGTCCACATTGTACCCCCACTTTGCCGCTTGGTTTCAACATATCTAACCCACATATATTTCATTCATTTCATTATGGTTTTTTTTTTCGTGTTTAGAGGGGAAAGCATGCTGATTGCACACAGTGCAGACTCTGACGCACTTAACCTTACGTCCACAGAGAATTCTCGTCCTTGTCGCACCCCACGGAACCGACATGAAACATAACTTCGTCGGGAAGTAAACAAGCTTTGAACTACAAATCAAGGGCTTGTTTGTCCAGGTTCTCGTTTGTTGTCATATTGACTTTCCCTGTTTGCTATTCTTTATTCCAAGAGAGATTCCATATGTGTTTGATCGCTTTCCCTGACTCTTTCCAGCCGTCGAAGGTCCTTCATGACTATCGCTGCAATCTTTTTCACAGCATCCCAATTTATCCGATTCCTTCCTCTGCTCTATCCGAAAACGTGGATATGAAAAAAGTATGTGTTCTGCATGTTTAAACTGATATAAGATTCATCAAAATCTGTTCAGACAGACTCAAAAGCAGCTTTGTCGCAATAGCAGCACATTCTGCATTGTCTGACACCGTAGCACAGCACACTCTCAGCGTGTATAGGCGGTTGACGGCGTTCTTTCTTCTTCCATATGACTTAGTTTTTGGAAAGCACTTTGGCCCATACTATTGACTATTGACTGCGCCACCCTTGATAGAACTACTCCCACTTGTTGTCTAGGTCCTCCAATATCTGTCATTTTAACGGATAAAGTATTACTTGTAAGTGAGTCTAGCGTCGATCATCACATGTGGGTATCTGATCAGGGATTATGGTCTTCCTGAGGATGGTTATCTCTCTTTCTTACCACTGCTTACTATTACTACTTCCGTTTTTTTTTCGGCGACCTTTAACCCGACTGCTGCCATCCACCGTCTCACTTCGCGGATACATTTGTTCCCAATGTTCTCTATTTCTTCTTGCAATGCCTTCGGCAGCCTTAGAACCATGTTACACATAATGCTCCACAGGATGGGACCTAGTACCGATCCTTGTGATACTCCGTCAGATATATGGTACTTCCTTACTTCCTCTTAGTATCGAAGAACTACTTTTAAAAGTAAATTCACATTATTTGAAGCAGAAGTTCTGGCATCATCATTGCCCTAAGAGAGTGCACTTTACTCTATGTGAACATTTGAGCGCCTTTTCGACGTCCAGATTTATTTCTTTGCTTCTCCTGTCCAGCTCCTACTCGTAATAGCTTAATACTTTTGCCCGCCAAATCTAACTTGGCGACAGACCTTTTCGAACAAACTCATCTGCGTATTCGTTGCTTACTAGCCCTTTGCAGGGAATTAACCAACAGAACTTGACTTGCACTTTCTTTCAGTGGCGCTTCAGTCCGGGGTGGACATGGGCCTCAGTCAACAAGCGTCTCCAGCTAGCTCGATCACTGGCCAGCTGCCTCCAGTTTTGCACGCTAAGTTGGCTGAGAAACCTTTCCACTTGCGTGCGCCACCTGAGTCTTCGCTTGATCTCAGCGCTGGTGTTATTGTCTGTGTTTATAGAAGAGCCTAGGTAGACAAAGTCCTTAACTACCTCAAAGTTATATCTGTCGAGGGTGACGTTCTGCCCAAGACGTCTCAATACTCACGAAAGCGCCACTGACATCACGCTGCTTTCTCCCGATTATGTCAATATCGTCGGCGTATGCGAGTAGTTGGACGGACTTTTGAAAGATTGTGCCTCTTGTGTTTGCTCGCGAGTTTTGCACAATTCTTGCAAGTGCGATGTTGAAAAAATCGCATGACAGCGCATCGCCTTATCTACATCCTTTCTGGACATCGCAGGTCTCGGTGAGATCTTTACCGACCTTGATGGAGCAGCGTGCATTCTCCATCGTCATCCTGCACAGACGGACGAGTTTGACAGGGATGCCAAAACCAGACATTGCTCTGTATAGCTCGGCTCTATAGATGCTGTCATACGCGGCCTTAAAATCGATGAATAAATGATGTGTACCAATCTGAAGCTCATGAGTCTTCTCCAAGATCTGCCGTAGTGTGAATATCTGGTCGATGGTGGACTTTCCTGAATGGTGGTTATGTCTGCCTCCTCCGTAAGTTGCTCGGCTGCACGTGGTCTATTAAGGGATCTAACATTCCACGTGCATATCCGAAGCTCATTGTCGTGGGTTGTCAACAGTAGATCCGTCCATATCCGAGGCTTGTTGATGCTTCGTAACTTCTTGTTTTTCTTAAATGGCCGGGCAATTACCCCGGCTGCACAACCCCTAACCTGGGGGACCAGTTCCATTTTTAATGCCTCTACGACGAGGGATCGGTTACACCGAAGCCAGTAACCCGTTCCGGGATGTGAGAGCTGCCGTTGGCCTATATAAGGCTCGTCCGCCACCATTTTTTTTCCAAGACCTTGCCTAAGTCCTGGAAATCCTTACCGGCCTGCTCCAAATATATCGGAGTAGCCTGGATAAAGGCTTGTTTTGCCGACACTAATCCTGATTTATGGCGCTTGAAACTCGCCATTTATCCACTTCACTTCGCAATCTCCAGTGAGATTCCCAGATGGCGCCCCGGGGAGGCGTGAATTAGGGCTTATTAGCAGAGCTGCAAGACCAGCACCTGTCGTTTACTAATCGTTGCCATCCGGAACGTAACATTTTGCTGATTTCTCTTCTCGATACCGCTATCAAAGTCTGATTTCCTTTGATACCAGCGATGCTCTCAATGACATCTTTGCCCATGTTAAACGCTTCTTTGATCTGAAAAGCGGAGTGAACTGAGAAGGCCCCAACGCAGGTATCTATTTCCAACTATGATACATAAGTGAATATATGTATCAGTTCATCTACCACTCTACTAAAGGAAATCACACTTTTTCAAATGTAACCCAAGCTCGGTTCAAAACTAACTACAACAGCTCATACCGAGGGAAGCTACTCGTATTTGTTCATGTTTATAAGAAGAACTTAGAACTAACCGAGATCAATCCAACTGCCTCTTGTCGGTCTTCACCTGGCGAATATAGATATACATCGGAGATTATAGTACATAATGCTATTCTTCGCTACTCGTATCTCTTTATCAATTCAAGTCAATCTTTAATCATTTCACAATGCCTCTTGGCACGACTATTGCCTTTTTATCTGCTTTTTTAACGAGCTTGCTTCGCATTAGAACACGCAATTTTCCACTTAACTCTTTGTTTTGGAATCTTATTTCAATATTAGTATGGATTCCATAATTTCATAATCTCCATCAAACGCAGATAAATTCATCTAAAGCGAACATTTTCACAAAACTACTTCATAACATAACAATACCATCAGCAACGACTCAGGCAAAATTAACTGAAGTACAGCATTTAGCGTGGATTGCAAACTCATGCTGCATCTGCCTTAAATCTATTTCACAGTCACCGATTCACTTAATTCATTCCAGAACACGACTGCACATTTTATTTGAAAATAAAATAAAAAAACAATCACTTCTAACCTCTCTTTGACGGAAAAACGTGACAAATCGAAAATTAACGTCTTTAGACCGTCGACTCCATCTCTGCATCGTTGAGCAGCAGAACAGGACGTTTGAACGTGAATAGCTCGTGCTGTAAGAGCGCATTAATTGATGAACCGAATCCGATTCCAAGTACTCAAAATCTTTTCAATTAGTTCTCAACATCAAGCAACGAACTACCCTGGACCTCCTTCAAAAACCATCGAACGTGCAAATTCCTATAGAAATTCTCCGAAAAAATTCCAATAACACCAGATGTACGAAGTACGGATGAAAAAAAAGGTTCCTACCGACACTTCCTCATACACATCCTTAAACACCAAGTATCTTAAGATTTTAATTAACTTTGGATTCGAAAATCTTCACAAATCAAAAGATGAGGCATGCCATGGAGTAAATTCCTTCTCTGGGGTGGTAGACATACCAACAAATTCCGAACAGACACGAGAAGAAATTTCTCTACTTGCCATCCCCCACCTGGGTTCTGTTTTTTTTTTTTTTTTTTTTTTTAAATTCACTCAAGTCATTCAAATTATAAAAAAAAAAAAAAAAAATACTCAATCTACCACTTGTACGTACACACACATGCAAGTTGAACTGATTGACGAGTAATTACACTCCAAACATCCCGCGAGTTTTGTATAGCCTAAAACACGTTTATCTGTAGAATTCCCCCTGGAAAATGTGTAGTTTGCCGATATGAACGTGTTCTCGGATTTCGAAATAGACTATGGTATTCCAAATTGGAGACGGGGGGGATGAATGAATATTGCCAAAGCTAGCGGCAAATTGATGATGAAGTGAATTTTCTCAAACCCACAAGGACACATCAAACGTTCAAGTTTTATACCCCAACCCATGCTCCATTCTCTGATGTCTGGTAATGCCTCTCCATCTCCTGGTTCTATCTAAAACTTTAAAGTGGTTTCGGTACGAATACGAGTATACCGGGTCGATGCTCTTATTCTGCTCCATCTAAATGGAACACATTACACTCTCCAAACCAGACCAGTCATTCTGAGTGTGATGGTGGGTGATCCCATGAGGCATTGCCAGGATAATAAGGAATAAATAATTTCATTTGTTTTGTCAGCAGGAGCTTGGGAGCTTGCCATGCACGAGCTGGGAAACTGTTTTAACCACAGTAACCAACCCCTAGTGGTGGTGATACTACTACTCCCAGTGCCCTCTAAAACAAAACCACAGAGGATACATTGCCTTGTGTCATCCTCCTAATTATTAACCATATGAGTAGTGATGTTCAATTATTTTGACATTCACGCGAAGGTTAACCACAGAATTGACAAGAAGGGTGCTTGGTACCTATTTGCATCGGAAATGCCACCAGAAATGGGTGAAAGGTTGTCGTCGGAATGGGTAATGAAATAAATTTCAAACGTTAATTGGTATGCCACAGGGATGTGCTTTTGGACCAGTTTTGCTTTCACATAATCCGAGTTTGATGGCATGTGCAAATACCCTGCATTCTAAGTAATTTATTTCTTCGAAACCTGTTGTTGGCCAGAAGATTAGCAATAAGAAGATTGTAGATGAAAAGAATTTGAAGAGCCACAAGGAACTTCTTTGGGGCCAGTTTTATTTTTTACTTACCTGATAAGCTTTTCACTTCGTATTAATGTTTCCTTCATCATCACTCAATAAGCAGCAATCCAGGATGACAAATTGGCTATTATTGCGAATTTTCAAAGTGAGTTGGTATCCCACAGGGGACCTTTGTAGGACAAGTAGTTTTAACTGAGAATTGGTTTACAGTACAACAAAGATTACTTAGAGTTAAACTTAATGAAAATGCAATCAGATGGATAGAAACTGAGGCAGGCGATGTAAACTAGACTGTGAGCAGAAGAAGAGGACTTTCAGGACCTTTCTCAAAGTAGAAACATCGAGTGATTTGAAAAGCAAGACCGAAGTTGCCTTTAGCAATAATTTAATCTTGGTGGGCTTACGTTAAGTTTATCATTCCTAGGTCGCTCAATAAAAGATCGTAAAGTGATGTCTGGCAAACGATAAGTAATTCAGTACCGATTTTGCTGACAGATTTTGCCGTCGAGCAAATAGACAAAATCCCAACGACATCCACTGTTAGCCGAGAAATTGAACTGTCACAAGCCAAATATGCGAAGGAATGATGGGAAGAAGGCAAACCTTTTAGCTTGGGAAAGTATAGCATAAATAACAAAGCCAGTTTAGTGCGCCTTTAAATGCGCACAGAGGAAGTGCATCATGATTCAGAAAACACGCGCTAACATGCCGAGTGGAAGGCGCCAGACAAGCTTTAATCAAAACAAAAAAACACAGTATTGAGCCCCTTTATGGCTTCCGTCCTTTCCGGAAACGAATCGAATGCTGGCTTAATTTTTCTGGCAGCTCTGGTTGTACGCATTACGGTTTTCTCGGGCGGTAGCTTAGGCAATCCGTACACTCGAACTGAGCTATTCTAAAAGCCGACTTAAGCCGCTGGGTCGACAAGAAGATTTCCTTGTTTGGCATGACAATTTTGAATACGAGCGGTTGACGCTGAAGCTATACTATACTATACTAGTGATATGGTCCGGAGCTGGGTGGCCGAATATGATGTTCAACGTACTTGTTCTGAACCTAGACGTGCGATACTCTATTTGAATGCTGGCTGATAAATTTGGCGTCGTTATTTGGAACGCCTTCCTCAGCTCTTGTATGCAGGTAACGGGCTTGTTAAGGTTGGTGGCTGCTTCAAAGAAATCTCCGAATAGGCGGAATTCGGTTTCATTAACAAGCTATGCAGGCACCGTACCTGACCCATTGGTCATTGCGCGAAGACCTGACAGCACGGCGGCAGGGAGTGAAGACAGTCAACTCTCCGGAAGGTGTGCAACTAACTCTGTTTTTAGCAAACAATGCCATGGCTGCCCCGTTAGACTGCAGATGGTAAGCCCTGGTATAAATGCCCAATATTGGGATCAGCGATAAAAAAGGGTGGATTCAAATTGACAGCTCTGATCGGTTGTGAGGCGTAGTGGACAACCGAAGCGTGCTACCTACAGTTGTCGGGGTGATGTCAGCGACTTGAATAGCTTCCGGCCAACGCTTATCTCGATCGATGGATGTGACCACGTAACTGTAGCGGGATGGCAATAGACCTACGATATCTAGATAAACGTGCTCAAACTTCTTGGCTGCTGCAAACACTCCTAATTGTGATTTGGTGTGTCTGTTTACCTTGCTTCGCTGGCAGTTGTGACAGCTTCATGCCCATTAATCTATGGATTACTGAGATTGTGCACAGTTTTGAATGCGGTTTTTCTGAATGCCACTTAGAACGTGTCCCATGTGACTGGTGACTCTACTCCAGGAAGAATTAGGTTTGTAAAACTCAGCTTGCCACTTAGCAATTTTAAGTTTTCCAGCTCTTTGTCTGAAATTTGCTTCTTTGTTGCTGCGATACGAGAAAGCGCATCTTCTGCTGTACTTCCAGATTCGCATACGTGGCGTATGTCTTTATGGAAAATGAACTCTGACGCTTATGGTACGTTACGATCTGTAAATATAGTGACTGATCGTTCTTCAATGAACCGGCGGAAATGTTTAATTGGACTTTTGGTTGCCAACAACTCTGCTGCGTCTCCCATGAAGCAACCTGTTAAAGAACTTGGCGACAAAAATAAATTCCACTTTCGGCAAAGTATGGCTTAGTCAGCTGCAGCGTGCTGTAGACATGTGCTGAAAAAGGACGTGGAAGCGTCGCAATTCAGAAATGCTGCATAGGTTCGACATTCTTCTATTGCTTTTATGGTACCCTTCGGTGGTCGAATACCAACTCCATCGACTTGATACCCCAAGAATAAGTGACTGCTTACCGAAAGAACAATTTGAGGGTTGTACTCGCTCCAAATATGTCGCTTACTTACGTAGGCGTCTAACCGGGGATTTTGGAGTAAAATCTTTGGACGCTGTCCGTTGGTCAACTACCAGCTGATTTCAATTACTGGACACCAGACGCACAAATTTGTCAAGCGGCTTTAGCTCATGCACAAGTTTAATCTCGTTTACACAGTGTTTTCTAGATAGTGGATGAACAAAAGCGAAGTTCCTGTGAACGACGGCGATTCGATAAATTGGGATATTCTTCAACACAATCTTCCACAGCCGCGGTATTCACTTCCAAAGGTACTGTCCTCGTTCTTGTTGGTGTTTGAACATCGAATATCGTTAATAAGCCTTAAAAGGCACATTCAGCTGCCCGATGACGTCTACTGTGAAATGCACAAAGTGCTCTTAAAATTTCACAAACAGTGCTTCGATTTTGGAAATAAGTTGCAATAATTGGGAATCATTGTTGTATGAAGTGTCAACATCTTAATAGTGAAATGACGAACCCTCCTTACGTACTTAATTACTTGAGGTTGCGCTACAGTCCAAGGTGGACCTGGGCCTCAGTCAAAAGGTGTCTCCCGCCAGCTCCATCCTCTACTAGCTGCCTCAAGTTTCGCACGCTAAGCTGGCTGAGGTCCCCTTCAACTTGCGTGCACCATCTGAATCTCTGTTTTCCTCTACTGCGCTGTCATTCGGGGCTCTACACGACCCAGCCTTTTCAGTCGTTCGTCCTTCACTTGTCTTGCTAAGGCGATGTCATTGTAGAGTTCGTACAGTTCGCGTTGTATCTCCTCCTCCACTCACCGACCAGAGCGAAAATCACTCGAAGAATTTTCCTCTCAAAGCAACCAAGAGCACCCTCATCCATTTTTGATAAGGTCCATGCCTCTGCGTCATAGAACAGGGCTGGGATGATTAAGGTCTTACATAGGGTAACTTTTGTTTTTCGAGAAAGGACAAATAGCCAATTGCCCACTTAGCCCGAAGAAGCAACGATTGGCAAGAGTTATTCTTCGCGTAGCCTAGGTAGACAAAGTCCTCAACTTCCTCAAAGTTATATCTGTCGAAGGTGGCGTTCTGTCCGAGACGTCGGTGTTGAGCGTCCTTCTTGCTTGACAGCATATACTTGGTGGAAATGGAGCAGCGTGCATTCTTCATCGTCATCCTGCTTGCACGGACAACAATACCAAAACTAGACAGCGCCCTGAAGGTATAGCTTATCTATACCTGTGTGGGAAGCTTATGGGTCTTCTCCAAGATATGCAGTAGTGTGAATATTTGGACGATGGTGGACTTTCCCGGCCTGAAACCACACTGATATGGAACAATCAGGTTGTTAACGAAGGGCTTCCGGCGTTCTGGTTCCCCGGTAGTTGGCGCAGTTTAGAGCCTCCTTTCTTGAGAATCGGACAAACAATGCTGAGGTTCCATTCATCGGGCATACTTTCGTTTAACAGATAAGTTGGTGTGTGAACCTTACTACGAGTAACTCACCGCCTGACAGCGGGAACACTATACAGTCAGCGTCGTTATGCGTGTCAACGGAAATGCTCTTCCGAAATCCTCAGAATCGACTGCAACTCTACTACGATGTTCGCTCGTTTGTCTCCATATGCTTCGGTTAGAGGTTTGTGTCAGTAGCATATTCTTAATACCTTTTGATAACACTTCCGAATCTCATTCCTGGAGTAGCATCTCTCAATTTCCTCGACCGCGCGCTTCTCATTCTCCTTCTTTTTCCTTTAAAGAAGCCTGTGTTCGCCTCTCTTCTTCTGCTCATAGAGCTCGAGAGGAGCTCTAGTCTGGCTTTGCAGCGCCGCATTGCATGCGTCTTGCTTAACTGCATGTACTTTTCGAAATTCGTCATCAGACCAAGGATTTCGTTGTGGTGGTCGAGTGAAACCTAGCACATCAGTAACGGCATCTCTGAAGGCTTTTTGGTAGTATTGCTACTGGTCTTCGATGTTTGATGCTGGCGGCAAGGGACCTCTTAAAAGATTAAGGGAGACTCGATCGGAAAAGCATTTGGCGATTTGTTGCGGTTAAAGCCGTTTAACTTCGGAATTTCTCACAGCATTAGTTTGCCGTTGTGCTGTTTGGGATATCAGCAGCCGTATCTTGGCTACAACAAGATAATGGTCCAAGTCGATGTTGTCTCCTCGGAACGTTCGTCCATTATACTGGAGGAGTGGCTCGCATCGATTGCAATGTGTTCAATCTGGTTCATGGTTGATTGATGAAAACTTATCCAAGTCCCCAATATCTATCCTGGCGCAAAGTCGATTAGGGTGAATCGTTAGCTGAGGTGGTGTGGTACAGGCTTTATGTTCCGACAGTACTACCAAAGTACTGCAAACTGTTCTAAAGACAGATAAAACCTGGCAGCTTTATGTGATAGCTGGGGTCATATCAAGGCCTGTTAGCAAGAAAGGGTACTTACCATCATCATTCATTTTGTTTAAACCAGTTCCTGTAGTTATCCACCCTTTGGCGCTTGAACTCTTCAGGAATTTGATGAGAGTTGACGCTCTTATCATCAGTCAATCACAAATAATCACTCATTATCTGCTGATTCCGGAACAATACAGATTCTCAAGGTGCAGCTTGGCTGGCCCTCAGATAAACCTGCACAATCCTGATTTTAGAGCAGTTGACCTGCTTTCATCGTCTTAGCTTCTTAATCGAGAGAAGAAATTCTTAAAAAGCACGGGTAGAATGAGGCTGAACAGCATTGGTGCAATGTGCTCGGCTACAAAGACTCCTTATTGTCAACTAACCAACTCCTCACCAAAGATTCTACTAATACGAGGCTTGGTACTATCAACATCAGTTTAAAAATCTAGGTAAGCTTAGCTCCCGTGCGTAATTGTTTTACTCGCATTAAAAGGTAAGTTATGGTGCAATGAGCAGCTTGTTTCAGTTGATTGCACTGAGGAGGTATTATGGTTTAGTCACTAGTCTAAGATGCATACACTCTGAACTGTCTGTAAGCTTGCCAGAGATGAGTTTTTCTAGACTTAAGTCTAGTAGTTCAAGTCTTAGTCTAGTAGAACATTCGTTATTGATCGGATAAATGTTTTGAAGATCTCTTCTGAATTCCACATATGACCAACTTGAAATGTCAGGGGCGACCTATGTGTAAAAGCAGTTAAGAATGTCAAATAGCTTTCCTCTCAGGACCAATGGAAGGCTTTTAAAAAAAAACGCAAGTTACACCTCCTGAAACAACTTTATTTTTCAATTCATATTTCGGACAACTTTTTCAATCGATCCGACGCATTCTTTAAAATATATTTTAGATGCTCCGCAATCAAAAGACTTGTCATCGAAAGCAGATTCCGGGCATGTTTGCATTGCTTTTGTACGAACGCACATCATAATTCGTGCTGCCAGAGAATCGCATGTTTTCGAGATGAAGTCCGTTTTTGGGAATTTTATATTCACTTCACCAGCGGAATCTGAAATGACAATACAACTGTTGTTGTCATCTTGACGCAGCAAAAAAAACTGTCAAAATTCTCCAAACTCTCTGGTTTTTCAGAGGTGTCAAAGTAAACTTTTAAATCAGTTAGAACTGTCAGAACTGTCAAAAACAAAACTTACCAAACGTCAAACACTTGATAAAGGCATCCTGCATAAATATCGAATAGACAGGATTATTTTTATAAAAATTCATGTAATAATCCTCAATGGCATCTGTGTCGAATTCATTTCGATACTTTTCCTTGATGAAACCTTTCTTTAGAAGGCTGCATTCATGGGCGCACTGAAAGAACCCAACATGTTAAGAATTATGAAAGGATGTTTAGTGCGACGTACAATGTTAATGGCGATCCGTTCTTTTGATACAAGCTTTTCGGCTGGTTTATGTGCCATTTTAAAGTACTTCGAATGGCATGTGCTGAATTCTGGATCATTTTGGGGAAATGTTAGGGAACAACATCGCGTGGCGTAGTACTAAAATGAGATCAAATGAAAGGATCATTAGAAGATACAGATAATTCAAATATTTGATTGGTGTCAAGGCGCGTAATTTAAGTCTGCCAAGAATATTGCTTTTCTACATATTTTTCTCTGGAAGTATCGTCTTCAACATAATTCCTCTGTACAATAGATGGCGTTAATGTAAACAAAAGCAGAAACTTAACTAAAGTATGCCGGTTTCAGACTGGGAATAAAGGATATCACTTTCTTTAAAATGCCTGCCATTGGTGAAGAAATGATTGATGCACGATTAAACAGGACGCCCTGAGAAATGCCAACCTGCCGACGCCCAGTTCTACATACGACAATCATAAATTGTGAGGTAATTGGCAGCTTTTACGTAATAGCCGCCAGATAATGGTCCACCAAGTCCAGCCTTGCAAAACTTATAAGCCCGATACAATAATAATATGTCGGAAATGGGTGACTGAGTCCCTTGTAAGACGGACGTGCACATGAATGAATCAAGGATAGCGGCGGCTGAAATAGAAATGGTTGTGGATGAAGCCTTTATGGATTAAAGGCAGCATTTATATCCCAAAAGTGGCTAACTGGGTCTGAAAAATCCGGCCAGGGGAACCAAGAGAGAACCCCGAACTCAAGTTGAAGGTGTCATGTAGACTTTACTACTACTAAAAGCTATTGATAAGGACGAATTCACTCTTGGTATCCCCGCCAAACAGAAAAGGAACACCGAATATCAGATGTCAAAAGAATATTTCCACGTGCTCCTAAATGTGACGCTTAGGTCATATAGATCAACATCATTCATGGTAAAGCTAGAAACCAAGCACATTTATAAGCCTCGAAATGGACATAGTCTTCTGAGCTCAGATTTCACAAGTGAGTGGTCACCAGATCTTAAAACAGTCAGCGAGATTGATACAGATTTCGGAACACTTCAAGTAGGCAATGCAGGCGCAACGCAACGGGAACGGGAAAGAAGTGGGCAGATCCTACTGCAGGACAACGTTCGAAAGCTTAACCAAAAGGTAAAAAGGACGTGACAAGCCAACGAAAACCTGTAGAGGTGAACAACAAAATTTAGTAGCTGAGTCACAGTTGGTGCTAATGACCATTCTTGCACGATGACAAACCCAATACAGATCCGAAACCAAAGCAATAGAAGCCGGAGGATTAAATCCTAGAGGGATTGAGACCGACTATGGTACCATCCTATTAGTTCAATGAGTAGGTAAATAGAAATCAAATCACAAATATGAAAACGAAAGAACAAAGCAATTCCTGAGAAATTTCGAGCAGTGCTTAGCTGCGTAGGTCCTTTTAGTTTTAGTAGGGTGTGCCTTCTGAAGCAATGAATATTCCTTTTTGGGGAACTCTACATCATCTTCCAGGACCGTCTCGAAATAAGTGAAACGTCAGAGCGTCACGAAAAGTGAAACGCGTACAATTCTTTGAGTGGGTAGCCAGTGATCAGGAGTAGAGTCGTTCATGTTATCACTAATGGAAAGGCGATAGCTTCTTAGACCTAAGGCCGTCAAACCAGCAGCTATTAAAGGGAATGATCCGCCAGAAATGGTTAAGTTTAGACAGTTGAATGGGTGAGAAGTCAAATTAAACATTTAAACTCTGATTTGTATGTGATCAGAGTCCGATTGAATGGTCAAAGGACTCTGACTCTGAAAGACTCTATTAATGAAAAATTTTAGTGATGCAAGTAGGTAGAAACAGCAAAATCAGGCGAAAGTGATGTTGAACAACAGAAATTTGTCAATCAAGTAGGTGATAGATTAGTGACTCAAGATGAATTTTTGCTAACAAATCTGCAAGGATGCCTTTTCTTATGCCTATTCCACTGGAGATTGTGTTTCTGGCGAAAGAGGCTCTAATTGAGATAGTTTTCCAGACTTCAGATACACAGGCTTCAATGATTCTTAAACTCACAGATTACTCTTCAAATTCCCCAGCAATGGTAACCCGGTCTTTACCTATAAACAGCATAGAAATTCAAAACATTTGACACATTTTTTCCATATGACTTACCACAGCATGTAATCGTTGTTCGGTACAATTGATTTGAGCTCCAGCCGTAACCTTTTATAAAAAGAACTCCTTAGAGGTCAAATACAATAACTTTTCAATATCTACTTCAATTCCAACTCCCTTACCCGGTGAAGTAAAAATGAAAATATATAAACGAACAAAAGTATCTGTATCTTCATTCTTTCACAATTCACAAGCTAATAGTGACTGAGTAGGGGGCATATCATGCATGTGTTCTACCATGCCAATGGTGGAAGGGAGCTTAATGTCTCGTTTTGCAAGAGAAGCGTAACAAAAGCAATTTCCGTTTGGCAATTCAAAGGAAAATTGCCAAACATTAGATTTTAATGTTTCATTTGAAGTGATTTACGGATACGGATACTGTGCATTCGTTCACTGATTGTCATGGTGTGTGAGTAAAAAAAAAACAACAAAAATATTTTATTTTATTTTTGTAAGTTCTTTAGTAACTAAATGAGCTCGATTGACGTCAAGGACTCTGGTTAAGAAGGGAGTGGTAGAACTATTGTATCTTTAATGATAGACAAGGTGTGTGAACAATTCTGCTTAAGATCTCTGTCGTTTGTGTCATATTTTTCAGTCGCCGAAACACTTTGGAGACGACCTTCAGCTTTTTTCATACAGCATATCAATGAGTAAGGTGCTTTGCTTTACTACTTGGTGATGAATCTTTGATTACCTTTTGCACAAATGCGAGGTCAGTGGCGCTTGAAGCCACACGATTATATGGAACAAGTGACAAGTGCCAAATTTTCTATTTTTTATTTGTCAGTGATAGGTGCCGCTGGTAGCTTGAAAATCGTCGAGTTTTACATTCTAAAGTAGGGGCCCCAAAACCGAACCCTGTGACACACCATCAACCATTTGGTATCTCTTGGTTCTATCGTAGAAATCAAAGGACTGAATCTCTTTGGCTAGAATAGATTGAAATGACTTATAATAAGTACGTCGACACATTCATCCAAAGAAGACATCATAGAGTGGTGGGGTTTGATGATTTCTTCAAAATTTTTCTTCCCCCTCTCCAAATACTTAGACACAGATTTTTGAGCTCCTTAAGTTTATCAAATTTTGAAACCCATGCTACAAGGCAGTTGACAACCAAACGCTAGAAAAGATACTGTGTGGCTCTCCTAGTGGTCTTTTCACCTTGTTAAGGGGAATTTTATATAAACGATAACCGAGTCAAGATTTGTTAGCTTTCCAGCAAAGAAACAGATAGTTATTCGTCCCATGGAAAGAAGTACTTTCATTTAATTGCTTTCGGATTAAGCTGAGCGTTGGTGGCCGGCTTTGTCGTTACTTTCAAAACAAACATTTTTCGTTAGCTATTAGCTTCGGAATGATCCGTGAAGATTGAATCAAATTACGGCCTGATTCGAAGGAGATATTTAGCCAGCAATCTACCTAGTCTAGCCATAAATTCTGTTACAAGATTTCACGTACCCCTTGCTCTCAATTTTCAATAGGAATAATCCCGTTAACTTTTTTTTACCTAGCACGCGTACTTATAAGTAAAAAAATAGAAACTAGTTTGGTTTAAGCTTTCGATCAGTTAATATGGAGTGGGGCATCAAAGAAAATCGTGTTGCGGTAATCGCTTTGCATAAGTGTGGAAAAAATTTGGAGCTTAAACCGGTAAAGATTTCCAAGACTTAGTCAGGGTCCTAGAAAAGAGATGGTGGCGGACGAGCCCTAGATGGGCCAACGGCAGCGCTTACATCCCGGGACGGGTTACTGGCTTCGGTGCAACCGACCGCTCGTCCAAGGGGCATTAAAAATTGAACTGGTCCTCCAGGTTGAGGGTTGTGACACCGGGGTAACTGCCCGGCCATTAAAAAAAAAATTAAGTTACTTAGCATCAACAAACCTCGGATATGGACGGATCTACTGTTGACAACCCACGCAAACTATTTAAGGACAATGAGCTTCGGATATGCACGTGGAGTGTTAGGTCCCTGGTGTTAGTGGAGGCCCTAGACTGCTGCAAAGCAGACATAACCGCCATCAAAGAAATGCGATAGAATAAGCCGGACAAAAAGAGGATGAACAACTGCGACATCTACTATAGCGATTGCTATCGACGACAAAAGCAGCGCTTATTTGGATGCGGATTTGTTGTCGGAGGCAGACTAAGACGAGAAGTCCTCAGCTTCCGGCATGTGAGCGAGCGCCTCGTAGCAATCCGCATCAAGGCAAAATTCGCCAACATAAGCCTCATATGCGCGCATGCCCCCACAGAGGAGAAAGATGACGACACCAAGGATGCCTTCTACGAGCTCCTCAACAAGACCTACGAGCAATGCCCTAGCTATGACATTAAAATTGTCCTCGGTGATTTTAATGCAAAGCTAGGAAGAGAAGGTATCTTTGGTGGAACAATCGGAAAATATAGCCTGCACAACACCACCTCCGATAACGGATTCAGGCTAATCGACTTTGCGGCGGGGCGAAACATTGTCGTAGCTAGCACGCGGTTCCCACATCTCGACATACACAAGAGGACTTGGAGAACTCCTGATCAATCAACAGTCAACCAAATTTATCACATTGCGATCGGCGCAAGACACATCGACTCGCACCATTACCTCGTTGTAGCCAAGACACGGTTGCGGATATCCCAAACTATGCCAAGATAAACTAATGCTGTGAGGAAATTCGACCTCAGACGGCTACAATCGCAAGATATCGCCAAGTCCTTTGCGATCGACTGTCACTTAATCTCTCAAGAGCTTCACTGTCGCCAGCATCAAATATCGAAAGTATCGAAGAGCAGTGATAAAGAGCTACAGCGATGCCGCTTCTGATGTGCTACACACCACCGCTACAATGAAACCGCAGATTTTTTGAGGAATGCGGCATGGCAAAGATGGACTAGAGCTGCTCACGAGTTCTATGAGTAGAAGAGGAGAGACGGACACCGGCTTCTCAGGAGGAAAAAAAAAAGAGCATGCGAGGCCCGCAATCAAGTAAATTGAGTAATGTTGCTCCAGGAATAAGATTCGGAAGTTTTAAGGAAATAAACATGCCACCGACACAAACTAGGACTCTAAAGACGAACAAGGGAACATTGAAGGAGATTCTAAGTCGATTCTAAGTGCTTGGAAAGAGCATTTCTGCAGAAACAAATACAGCTGTCAGACAAAATGAACCTGTCAACCGGGACGATGTAGACAAACAATTTCATCCACCTGATCTGAGTGCAGTGAAGATAGACAAATATAAACTTAAGTAAAACAAAGCTGCTAGAGCGGATGGCCTGACTGCCGAGCTCTTCAAAGCTGCAGGCGATGACTTGGTAAGGACCACACACCAACTCCACTGTAAAATATGGTTGGACGAAAGTATGCCCGATGAATGAAACCTCAGCATTGTTCGTCCGATCCTTAAAAAAGGAGACCCTCAGAACTGTACCAACTACAGAGGGATTACTCCAAAAACCTTTTATCAGCAACCTGATTAGTTCAACAGTATGGCTTCAGGCCAGAAAAGTCTACCATAGAAAAAATATTCCATTACACCAGATCTTGGAGAAAACCAATGAGCTTTAGATCGATACAGGTGGCTAACAGGAACCAAAAATATTTTGGCGCTTGCATCCCGGTATGGGCCATGGGCTAGCTTCTTGACACTTATTTGTGTTGCTCATGTTGTCATGTTTGTCACATCTGAGCGGGACCTAGAGTTTATTGCCGAGTCCGAATGGCACTCCCTAGAAGCTTTTTCGTAGGCAATTTTTACTTTCGGGAGTTCGCCATTGCCCGTCGAAAGGGGGGATGGCGATTTGAAAAAATTGTTGGTGACCCAGCTAGGAATCGAACCCAGACTCTCTGCGTAATAGTCCAATGAGCTAACTATCGCACCATCGCCATCGTCTATCTGAGAGGGACGAGCCGTACAGAGCAATGTCTAGTTTTGGCACCCTGCCAAACCCCTCCGTGTGTGCAGAATGAAGATGGAGAATGCACGCTGCTCCATCAAGGTCGGTAAAGATCTCACCGAGACCTGCGATGTCCAGAAAGGATTTAGACAAGGCGATGCGCTGTCATTCGATTTTTTTAACATCGTACTTGAAAGAATAGTGCAAAACCCACGAGCAAACACAAGAGGCACTATCTTTCAAAAGTCCGTCCAACTACTCGCATACGCCGACGATATTGACATAATCAGGAGAAAGCAGCGTGATGTCAATGGCGCTTTCGCGAGTATTGAGACGGAGGCGGCGAAAATGGGTTAAACGGTCAACGTCAAGCAAAAAGGACAATCAACACCGACGTCTCGGACAGAACGTCACCCCTCGACAGATATAACTTTGAGGTAGTTAAGGACTTTGTCTACCTAGGCTCAGCTATTAAAACACACAACGATACCATCGCTGAGATCAAGCGAAGAATAACTCTTGCCAACCGCTGTTTCTTTGTGTTAAGAAGGCAATTGAGTAGCAAAGCCCTCTCTCGGACAACAAAAGTCACCCTGTATTCGTATATGACCTAAATAATCCCGGTCCTGCTCTATGACGCAGAGGCATGGACATTATCAAAAATGGATGAGAGTGTTCTTGGAAAAATTCTTCATGCAATCTTCGGTCCCGTCGGCATTGACGGTGAGTGGAGGAGGAGATACAACAATGAACTCTACAGACTGTACAGCGACATCGACCTAACCAGGAGAGTAAAGATCCAAAGGTGGAGATGGCTCGGTAATTTAGAGGGTATGGACACAAATGCTCCGGTCGGAAAAGTCTTCGAATCCGCTCCCGAGGGACAGCGCAGTAGAGGAAGGCCAAAACTCAGGTGGTGTACGCAAGTGTTAGGGGACCTCAGCCAACTTAGCATGCGAAACTGGAGGCAGCTAGCCAGGGAGCGAGCTGGCAGGAGACGCTTGTTGACTGAGGCCAAGATCCACCCCGGACTGTAGCGCCACTTCAAAACAAAAAGCAAACCATTTAGTATAACAAAAATGTCTCTTTATCGGGCTATAAAACGTTTTAATAAACTTTTAGGAGTAGAGGACAGTGCAAGAAGTGGTCGTCCACGCGTCGCTGGAACGAGTGCGAAAGTTAAAGCTGTGCGTGAACGAATTCGCAGAAATTCTCTTCGGAAAGAAAAGATAATATCCAGTGAATTGGATATATCCGCTAGATCCATGTCAATGCTTATTCGAGATTCGGCGACGATCGTCGACCATAATTCCGCTGTCAAGCAGAATGATCCATCAACACTGGACGATGATAGGAGAGAATTCCGTCCACATGACCTAGACAAAGTTGAGACTGCGATATCGAGACTAAAGTCTAACAAAGCGCTAGCCTAGAAGAGCTTCCAGCTGAGCTATTTTAAGCAGCTGGAGATGACCTGGTTAGGAGCATCCACCAGCTCATCTGCAAGATATAGTCAGAAGAAGGCATGCCCAATGAATGGAACCTCAGTCCAATCCACAAGAAAGAAGATCCCTTCGACTGTGCCAACTACAGGGAAATAAGTCTGCTGACCATTGTCTAAAAAATCTTCTCAGCCGTCTGAAAGGTCCATCGATCAATTATTCACACTACGGCGGATCTTGGAAAAGACCCTAGAATTCCAAATCGACCCCAACACCTGTTTGTCGAGTTTAAATCCGAATATGACAGCGTGGACGAGTTGTACAATCCCATGTTTAGTTTTGGCATTCCTCCCAAGCTCATCAGGTTGTGCAGGATGGCAACTGAGAGTACTCGCTGCTACATTAACGTTGGTAACGAAATAATCGAGACCTTCAATATCAAAAAAGGTTTAAGACTAGGCGAAGCGTTATCATATGACTTTTTCAACACCGCTCTAGAGAGAATCGGGCAAAATTCGTGAAGGGGAACTATTCTCTACAAGTCTTCTCAATTGCTTGCGTACGCAGCTGTAATCGGCGTTAGTGGACGAAGACAGCGAGACGTCAATGAGGCATTCGCAACTTTGGAAGTGGCTAGAATTGATCTCGCTGTAAATGAAGCAAGAACCAAGTACCTATATGCTGTCATCAAAAACTTGGCCAGAGTGTAGCTATTGGCAGCTATACCTTCGATGTATGTAGTTAAAGACTTCATCTACGTGTTATACCACTACGTGTTATTTCTGATCCCGTCTTTAATGACGGAGAATGAAGGAGGAGATTTAACCACGAACTGTACGAGTTGTACAACAACATCGGCTTAGTCAGGCTTGTAGGGATTCAAACCCTGAAATGGCTAGTCCATGTAGAGAGAATGAACACCATCACATCTCCGAATAATCTTCAAATCTGAGCCCCGGTGACTACGTAGCAAAGGGGGACCGAATCTACGAGGGTGCGAACAAATGGAAGGAGACCTCAGCAAATTTGGATTGCATCACCGAAGAAAGGAGCTGGCGAAAGGCCGTTTCAGCTAAAGAGGCTTAAGAAGAAGAAAATTTCAGCAACTCTGTATAGGCATCCAGATTCTGCTTCGGTAAAAATCTGCCATGGTGAAGTGCAGCCTCCATTTGTGCCTTGCGAGTAATGTAATTTTCTTATTTTTCAAGAGGTATGCACCCATTGGAACTTGCAGCAAACAAACGTGTATGTCCTGAGTTTCGTCTTGATTCCTGTTATGACCTGGTCCCATGACCTAATGAGTTGCACTTTAAATAAAACGATGTCCTTCGATATAGAGAAAGGGCAGTTCATGATACTTCAGTGTTGCACTTCCAAGTACACACGAGGAGATGAATATATCGACATCTTCTAAGTGCATAGTGTTCCTGCCGAGATCAAATGTATTTCTTAGAACCGTCAAAAGCTCAAATACCAACGAAAATAAATGAGTTAAAGACCTAAGCACCATGAAGCAACACGCATATCAAATGAAAACCTTACAATTGATAGTCCTCGTGCTTGTTCCTTTATCTAAAAGACGTCCCACACAAACCACTTAGCTCCAATTCTATTTTACAGTACTTTCTCCCTCACCCCCTGGGAGCTATTAAATAAAATATTTGTGAAATTTCAAAATCATGACTTCAAAACATAACCAGCAGCCCCCCACCATAATAAACAAGATACACTTCTCGTTTATTGTAATAAAACACAACCGCCTCTCATGACATGACGCCTTCAATATTTAATGTCTTGCTCAATACACCAAGGACTTGGATATCATCACGTCCTCCATCAGACACAATGTCATGTGTCGAATGGCTTTCAATTACGTGTGTCATAAAATTCCCAAAAGGGAACACGTTCGTAGATATTTTGCGTGTTGCGCTTAAAATAGTCGTAAGTAGTCAACCTCGTGTACCCTCGAACCTCTTGACAAACGAACATTACACTATTAGATGATTCAGCACCTTCTGTACCTTCTGCACCTCGTAGGGCTACTAAATATTTTAATACACTTGTCAATCACTTCATAACAGAAACCCTATTTCTATAGGTATTTCCGCATAAACGCTTATTCATGGCGCCCATTTCCTGTTGTTTTTTTTTATACTCCTCTATCACATCATACCAACTTGGGTGTGAGAACTGTGTGGAATCCTTAGAATTATCGATTTCCTATAGCATTTCGGGGTTCTTAAAGGAGACCAAGAAACAAAAAATAAAAATAGGCCGACAAAAGTCAGTCTGTGTTGACCATAAACCGCAGTAAACACTTTTCCCTTAGCGCACGACATAGGGTTTGACCCAAAACCAGCCACACTATGCGGATGTCCTTAAAGGACAAAAAAAAATCAACTCCGGTCGATTGCCATAAATTAATGTCCAAGTGGAAATAATTTTCCATTTTCGTCCCTAATGAAGAGAACATCCTTTTTTGGGCCCATTCTATCCATATACCCTAGTGAGCTATGTACAATACTCGTAGTATGCAACAGAGCGACTTTTCTAAAATTGACGACCGCCCGGCTTTTCACTTCGACTTGGAAGTTGGAACGTCGGAAAGGGTGCTTACTTTGTACCAAATGAAATATAACGGCGCTTAATCAACAACATGGTAATTCATTACCGCTACTTTGCTACTTTCTATTAAGCCACTCTCTTTTGTCCTTGTCGGAAGGAGTAGAAGAAGGAAACCACCTCTTCAAAAGGGATGACCAAAATTAAGGGTTAAATGAGAGAAACCCGTACGAAAGGAGTTGTCCGAGTTGGTTGTATTAAGCAAGGACAATACCATGGGATTGTCAAAAGGCACGCTCTCACGTCGCACGTCGCACGTCGCACGTCGCACGTCTCAAATGGATGGTTGGTTGGGTTGGAATTCGGAATTTGGAATTTGGAATTCCTGCGTGTGGACACAAAAAAAACGGAACACAAACGAGTCCTCAATCAAACTTACCACCCCAAACGACAATCCTTGTACATAGCTCACGTGGGCAAATGAACTGAGTAATTCCTTGTAATAACAATTAATTTTAAGTGTCGCTCCACCACCACCCTTTTTTGTATCCTGGAGGGATACATACAAACACTTGTAACCTTTTTGACAAGGGGAACGCAGGGTAAGGACTACACGAATCGGTGTAATAGTATTGTAATGCGGGGATGATTAAGTGTAATCGATTAATGCGTGGGGGTCAGGTTGAGCTCAGGACACCTTTTACGAGTGGCCGAGTAGCAAGACGGGTGTTTGTAATAGACAATTAATAACTGTAAATGAATATGAAATTATTCCAGGATAACAGAGGCGCCGTGTTCTTGGGGTGAGTGAAATTGTTTTCGATTTTTATTTTTCGCGCCTTGTGGTGTAATTAATCAATTTGTGAGTGGGCATGGGAGGACACTGGTTGAAGTGGAAGAATTATGTATCTAAGGTTAATCAGTTTTTGGAGAACGTGTTTTTGTTTGACGTATTGACTTGCGGAAAGGCGGATTACCTGTCTAATGGCGTCAACATCAACATTCCATTACTCAACTCTCTTTATACTTCAGCTTAAAGTGAGCAGCCTTCAGATAACTCCGCAAGATTAACTGGTATCTTTTTAACAGAGCCCTTGGAAAATCAGTGTTACAGTGACAGTCACTGCTCTCAACGGCCCTTTATTCCGTCTCTTCGACAAGGTGCATCCGGTTAGTAATACAAATGTCAAAATTGTGCAAAGACAACGACCGTATCCAGCCAGCTCGACCTATTGCTAGCTGTCCCAGTTTCGCACGCTAAGTTGGGTGAGGTAACTTCCACTTGCGTGCGCCACCTAAGTCGCGGTTTTCCTCTATTGCACTGTGGACTCATGGACGAATTCGAAGACTGAATGACCCAGCCATCACAGTTGCCCTGAAGCCGCAATGCTATGGACCAATCAGGATGTTAACAAACAGAGTTTCAGGTGTTCACGCAGTACAGCAGATAAAATTTTGTAAGCGATGTTAAGAATACTGATGCCTCTGTAGTTGGCGCAGTCAGATGGGTCTCGTTTCTTGATCGGACAAACTATGCTGATGTTCCATTGAGTTGGTGTATACTCCTTAAGTCAGTTGGTAAGTTGGACCTTAGCTTACACATGGCTATCTTTACTTTATCCATGTCAGGTGGTAGAAATTGTTGATCTGCATCGTCTAAGTTGAAAGGCTCATTCTGCCAGCGGTATTTGGTTCGTCATTGCTGTCATACAGTCTACAGAAATGATCTTTCCAAATCCTCATCATCGACTGCGACTCTGCTACCTTTTACCTTTTGGCAAAACTTCCAAATCTCATTCCTGGAGTGAAATCCCTTAGCTTCTTTGACCGCGCGATTCTCATGCTCTTTCTTTTTCCTCGAGAAGCTGGTGTTCGTTTCTCCTCTTCTGCTCATACAGCTCGTGAGCAGCTTTAATCTTTCAATCCAGCGCCGCTTTTTATATATCTTGCTTTGCGCCATGGTTGCCCGGTGAAGCCCATAATATCAAAAGCGGCATCTCTGATGGCTTTTTGGCAGCGTTGCCTTGGACCTCTTAGAGATTGAGAGAGATTCGATCAGAAAAGGATTTGGCGATCACCTGCGATTGTAGCCGTCTGTCTTCAAAATTTCTCACAGCATCAGTTTGCCTTTTCGCTGTTCGGGACATCCGCACCCATACCTTGGGTACAACAAACTGATGAGCCGAGTCGATGCTGGCTTCTGGAAACGTTTGGACATCTATAATACTGTCTTGCGTCGATCGCAATGTGGTAAATCTGGTTGACACTTGATAGATCAGGAGTTCTCCAAGTCCCCTTGTTAATATGGAGATCTGAGAACCGCGTGGTAGCTGAGACAATGTTTTACCCCACCACGAAATCGATAAGACCGAATCCGTTTTTGGATGTGGTATCGTGAAGGCCATACCCTCCCACAGTACTACCAAAAATGCCCTCTCTTTTTCGATGTTCCTGCTACGAGGCGCTGGTTCACATGTCGGAAACTAAAGATTCTTGCCAAGTTCCCCTCCAATAACAAATCCGTATCCAAGTATGCGCTGTAAAGATAACAGTCGTCGCAGTAGATGACGCAATTTTTCGCCATCTTTTTGTTCTGCCCATTCCATCGCCATTTCTTGGATGGCTGTAATGCCTTCTTTGGAGTAGTCTAGGGCTTGCGCTAGTTGTTAGGCTGCACGTGGCCTATTAAGAAACCTAACGTTCCACGTGTATATCCGAAGTTTGTTATTCGTTTGAATCGGTGTTGGGCATCTTAAGAGAGAAACTGGATTCATTAATGAACCAATCAGCCGGAGAAAGAACTATCAAAAGATAAATCTAGCAAAGATGCCACGTCGGCATTGACTACTAAGAGAGGGAATAACTTCCTAGGGGTGTTCACATGAAGACATGGCTGCATGGTCATCTCCGAAGATAGCATATTTATTGTGAAGAACATAACTGGCCTAGACATGGTTGTGGTAGATAAAATAATTGATGAGTACTGAATAGCATGGGTATCAAACCGTTTGTTGCTTTAAGGGCACTGGGAATGGATAACATCCGAAAATCTGGGTGAGTGCATGTCACTCTCATTCCTAAAGATGTGAAGGCAAGACATGTGACTCCCAACGATTACAGAACTGAAAGCCGCAGCACGCTTTCATAAGGGGTAGCTTAGTACATTCGACCCTTGACAGAGTCTTTTTATTGACAGAAATACTGCTTCACTGAAGAAACGAGCTCACGGTGCTAGTTTCATGCTACAATTATGAACTGCAATGTGCGGATAAATTACTTCTAGCAAGGCTCTAATAAAGCTCATCTGACTCTTTAAATGGAAAAGATGTTGACAATATTGAAGAACGTGCTAAACCTGTTATAACTCGAATTTCCTTAAGTTGTCAGCGATATCCTCAACTTTGGACGGATTACCTTGGCTATTACTTGGAAGACATAGGTTTTGCTCGTTATAAACAAGACATCACTTCATATGTTCAACACAGAGTAAAGGGGAACTAAGCTTAAACTTTCTAGGTCAACGCAACTTTTTTGTGCATCATCCTAAGATCTTATACAGGAGTAGAAAGGGAAACTTCAATCAGGAAAGCCAACTTTGATTACCTTATGGGAGGCGTTAGACATGGACGATGTGGAAAACAGTCTACATCCAGGATTAATCAATACGCTACCCAAAATGGCAATGAAAATAATGGTCGGTCTCATTTCTCTGATTCTAAAACAGATGAAATGACTCCTATGCAATCCTCTTTACATAGTCTCCTTTCGATGCTCTCTCGTTGCATGACTGGACCAGGCTTATCTTAATTGATCACTTTACCTCCAACGCTACTCTTTGATAGATGACTCCCGATCAGATCTCCTAACAAGTGGATATATACATATCTCTCGAACAAGTGATTCACACACTGAGGATACCCTGGCTTCGAGTAGCATCGACATGCAAATGCACTTCAAACGAAAAGTTTATTTCGTGATCCAAAGTCAGCGCCAGTTTCGAGCTGTTCTAAAGGCCAAACGGGTAAATGACTAAGATAATCCTGGTAGCCAATAGCAATTGTTTGGTGGCGCTAACGTTTTTTCTCAGGTTTTTGCTGTTAATCTTCAGTAGCCTTCCCTTTTCTACGGTAAGACATACAATTTACAGGAAACTTCTTTATACAAGCAGGAAACTATAAACTACCATCAGTCGAAGATTTTCTAAATTGTCAGCTTGTCCGTGGGAGCCAACACGATCCGGCTCTTGCTAGCTCCCATCCGCCTTACTGGCACCATACATCTTTTAGTCGGTTGCCAATGGTTGGCTATTTAGAGAGCAAAATAAAAAATGGCACATTCTTGGAAGTGTTCGATAGCCGGGAACTCCTGGAATTCATAGTGCTAGGGCAAGCTGGTCTGGATTAAGGGAAGTCGAACGTGGAGCATGTAACTACAAATTGTTACGAGTATTAGTTCATCATGGACGTAGGTAAGAGTGGTCTGAACGACAATCAACTGTAGGACTGTCCACAGGAAAGAATTTTCAAGTAAAATTCCGATTCACTAAACAATACCAAAAATCGCCCTCTGGACCGTGATTTAATGAATGGCAAGCGATCTGCAAGACCGTGAGCGTATCTTATTGCACTGAATATAGCTTTAACAGAAAAAAAATAGGCTGTAAGAGGAAAACAACACCATAAGCATTCGTACTCCACCTGTATGATTCGGTACGACCACCGACCAAAGGCACCACTCAAGCTCAATCAATATTACGGTGGTAGGAAGATGGAACATAATTTTCATATGAAGCGAATCAAAACACTATCATCTGATACGCAGTATTCTCTTCTGTCAGTTGGAAGAGCAGCCTGAGGTTCATTCTGCATTTAAGTATTGCCGAGGTGTTGTTGGGAAAATTTTAAGACAAAGTGCATTAATACCCAAAATTATAGCTGTCTAAGGGGTAAAAATCGATGAAAAGATGGTTAGTTTCGCTTTGCACCTCCTGAGCATTTTCAAGGATCTGTTTAAGTGGAAAGTCGGCTGTGGACTTCCCTGGTATCAATCAAGTTGGCAGATAGAATCTTGTATGCGAAGTTGAGGAGACTTGTCTATTCATTGCTAGTCGCACAGTTGAAAGGGTCTCATTTTTTGTAGATTTGACAAAAGATATCAGCCATACACCCGTCTGCTCAGATCGGGGAACGGAGTTGGTGTATGTTCTTCACCTTTCTGCGATTCTACTACAATGGTGCCTTTTTCACCTCTTCAGTCTTCTGTCTGGGTCTGTTTTCCTTGACACGTTATTCCTGGAGTACATCCTCTCAATGTCTTCAATCACGGACTTCTCGTGTTTTTTTTGTTCTTTTTCTCAAGAAGCCGATGTCATTCCTGGTTTTCCTCCTCGCGGAGCTCACGAGCGCTTAGCTATACCTCAGCTTTAATTGCTTCTTGCACATCTGCATATGCTTGCCTTAATTGTACATCATACCCAGGATTCCTTGGTGATGGTCAGGTAACCACCAGTTAGGGCATCACTGATGGCACTTTGTCAGCGTCTTGTCTTCGGTACTTGATGCTGGCGGCATAGCAGTTGTTGAGAGATTTTGGAGTACGCGTTTGGTGAAGATTCCGATGGAATTCTAGATTTTTGACGTTGTATTTCTCAGAGAAGTTTTTCTTTGTTGTGGAACTTGTCAGTCCGTAGTCGCAGCTTGACTGCAATAGCATGGTGACTTGAGTCATACTTCGGACATGGCTCGCAGGTCTTGTCGATGAGCTCACCGAAACATTCTTTGTTGGCGTCGTGCTTGTCTTATGTAAAAGTATGAGCTCATAACTAGGGTCCTACGAGGGAAGCGAAAAATAGCATGGCAGGCTCTATAGATTTCGGAGAACGTCTTGTGCAAACAAATCGAAACCAGCAGGTTGTTTAAAATCTTCAAAAGGGCAACCACACTGAATCGAAAACAATGACTTTCTTGCTTTCAGGCCTGGTACAGATGACATATACCCAGTTACGCTACAAAAGGATATAGACCAATTCTTACCAGCACTGAAGAGGATCTTCATAGTCCGACTGACACTGGAAAACATATCGATCTTCTGGCGAACAGTTCCTTCCTAATGAAGAATATATAGAGCTTCATGTCCATGTTGCAACATGCCCTCCAATTCTGGGAACACTGCTTCAAAATTAAGTAGGCAGAACTGACGAAGCACTCGACAAAGAGTTCACACCCTGCTCTGTAGGGACTCTGGAAGTCTTCCATCGTTCACTCACAAAATACCGGAAGGCTAGCTTCCGAAACTCCTATGGATGTGTTTAAGAATATTGATGATGTGCATGAGGTTTGGTAGGAGTTTTTTCTGAATACTTTTGACAATGCCTCTAGCAAACTTTTCAGCTGATATCTACAACATTTCTAGGTAAATTTAAGTGACCTCTTGTCGTGGTCGTCGTTTGCCATTGTAACTTTGTTCACACCTCAATTGCTCTACACTGATATCCACTGACATCAGCTAATTAAAGTGTCCTTTGTTGTTTCCTATGTCACTCTACCATTCTCACGTAGGTACACTTCAACCAAATCAAAGACTCTACTTCCTGTTCGCTGGTAGGACTCTAAGCACGGCCAGTCACTCTTGTACGTGTCCTTGTGTTTGAATGAGTCTATGTGTATTTTCCAACTGATGGCAGGCAGACACCATCCGGATTAAGTGTGCAATTTTCCACTTCGTCAATTCGCACATCCGTTTTTTGCTCTTTTTATTCAACATCCCCTCCTCTCTACACCCCCTGAGAAGTGGCTCCTCTAAACGGTTATCCTGAGGGAGAATGCAAACACAGCCATCATCACTGCGATGATTGTTCTATTATCCTCAGGCAAACTTTTGATCAAAATAAGAAGAAACACTTTCTGATGAGGTAGAGGATAGGGAGGCTTACGAGTAGTGTGAACGAGTACTGGTGTCTGCCAAAGAAGAGCCGGAGAAAGGAAAAAAACAGAAAAGGAAACCACAAAAACACCATTTCGAAATGGAAAAGTAAATAGCTGCACTTTAAATAACTAAAATTGTCCTTGAAGGCACATTCCGACAAACGAGCAAATACAACGAAAGGAAGTTTCACAAACTGAGAGGATGAGCCCAGTTTTGATACCACATCCGTAGATGGATGAAGATAGAGGATCACAATCAACTGTAGGATGGATTACAATTGGATTTCTTACTTTCTCTACTCTGTCAACTTTTCCTGTCAGTCCCTGTGTACGAGAACAAAAGTAGTGTATGTACTTGCAATTACGTCATTTTGGACTATCCTTACTGGTAATTTCCTCCTTCCACTGATGTTCAATCTTCTCCATCCTCCTTCATTGGTAAAATTTACAATGGTCCAGCATTCAGCCAACTTCTGCTTGGTCCACCTTCCAAAAACTTCATTCTATCTCTCACCCTGGCCTTACTTGTTTTATTTTGTCAAATAACCCTGTGCTTAGCCTGGCTTATCCTTTGGCTACAAACCGGTATCGTACCGAAAATGTACGAGTACGAGTACTTTGCCTTTGTTCGAATTGTTCATGGAGATGGAAAACTAACTTCAGCCAGAAGGAGCACAAGGTCCTTGATGGGCATCAGTTTAAACTTTCGTTGTGTAAACAACCAGACGGGAGGAGTAACATGAGGTAAACGGCTTCCACTGGGGGATTCCAGGAGAATCCAAGATCCACCAGGGGACTACCCGGAGACTTGAGAGAACCCAAGAAGTCCCAGGAAGACTGATTTCCTTGATTTTACATCAAATTATATACATATATCTGTATCTAGGCAAGGACGAATCAGAGACAAGCCAGAACGATGGGAAAGTCCTGTAAAAACAATCTGGAGTAGATGATTGGGCATTTCCTCGTCCTCGGCCAATGGACGTCACAAGTTTTCTCTCAACTCCTTCAAAGTTAAGTTCATGAGACTGAGGTGAGTACTAAGTACAAGTAAAACACGACAACGTCGTCCTTGCAGGAAGTGTGGATTAGAAAATTGCATCCTTCAAGGATGTTGGTGGATAACAAACTGTTCCGGAGATTGAAGTTTTCCACATTCCAGTTGATCTTGAGTGTGATGTGGTGCTAACTTCGTCCTCAAGATGAATTGATTAAAGTTTTTCTTTTCACTTGTGAATAAGACCAAGAGACTGGAAGTTAAGAAGGTGGCTCCTTGGCTTATTGGTAGTTTGGACATTTGAAGTAAAATTGCTGAAGTGAACAGAGATTGGATGGAGGAAATGGTTCGAGTATTTAGGGTGTATTCGTATCTGTCAATATTTGTTTTTGGGGAATTGTTGAAAGTGCAACTGATGCAGAAATTAGGTACATACGAGTGTTTTCACAGAGAGAAGGACATGTTTTGCTGACATGAGACTTAAGTGCGATGGTAATCCATTCAAGTTGACAAGATAATTTGAAATTTGAGGAAACAGATACAGAGAAAAGGGCTTGTATTGTCATTTGTTTCGATGCAAGTTACCTTAATGTCCTGCCAATACCTGTTAGGCAAAGTGGGGTTTTCTAATTGATTTTCTATTTCAATGTAATGGGAACTCTTGGCTTGAAAGATTCTTTGTCTTTGTTTGTGAAAGAAAGTCCTTTGATTGGGAAGTTATTCGTTATTACCTCAGAACCTCAACAAGTTAACTTTTAAAGAGACTTTTCATTTGTTTGATGTCCAAGAAGATGGAGAGATGGACAGCAGATGTAGTACTCATATCTACTATGTTAGTTGGCTTATCTATTGTCACACTGACGAAGCCTCATGGATCTACCAACAGGGAGTATCTATTATTGCAGACTAAAAATGCCGAGAACACGGTATAAGGCATCTCTCCTGTTTTGCATGCTTAGTACGAGTACATACCAACTTGTAGTAGGATCATAATTTAGAAGCTGTATATCGACTGAATTCCATTTCAAACCTGCACTTCAAGCAACCACTTCAGCGGCTAAATGCCTTTGGTAGGACCTCCCACTTCAATATCGTTTAGCTCCTGTAACTTAGGCAAGTATAAGCAGGTCATTTGTTGAAAAACCTGCTCCCCAGTGACGCCATCATTTTCAGAAAAAACGTTGCAGGTAATGGTGTCAGTTGCGAGTCATTCGAATTCCTGGCACTTTCATGTACCTAGCATTGTTCCAGGCTTTCCTGATGAGACTCAAGAGAAGAGCCGATAAGAGTCATCCGGAAACATTCTCTTGATCTGGTTGCAACTGAAAGACTCATGCTATGTCCGGATGTGCGACCCACCGCAAATCTGATGTGAGACCACTTGACTTGTCATACTAAAGGATAATTCTTTTAGAGGTACTGTTTCCAGTGGGCATTTTATGAGAGATGACGCACGCGCCATGTCACACCGATACGGTATTTTTGTTTAGTATTATTTGACATTTTGTCATGCCGAAACTCAGAACGTCACAGCGTCTATAATTTATTCAGCTGTATAACGAAAATCAAAATTCTGAAGGGTTACCAAACTAAAATGATAGTTTTTCCAATTGGCATGTTTAAGCAGCTGTCAAAGTTACAAATGACATCCAGCTGTCAAAATATTCAGTTAGGTTTGCCGTATCATCATGCATCGGTTTATGCCTGCCGAACGTGCCGAAATTATTAAAAAATATTATCGAAGCTCTGGCTAAGTTTCCGTGAGGGCGGTCATCCTCATGGGTTCAGTGTACGGGAAATTTGTCGCACCGTGGAAAAGTTTGAGCGTGAGTACACTGTTTTTAATCTTAAGCCACCAACTAGACAGAAACTGGTGCGAAATTTTTGATTCGACGCCGCTCAGCTGAATTGGGCATCGCCAGAGAGTATTTCGGTCTATTTTGCGGTTGAATTTGGGCCTTCATCCGTCTAAGATTGTACTGACGCAAGAATTGAAGCCGGACAAATATAGACAACACCGTGAGTTCGCTTATTTGGCGCTGAAAATGTTGGCCAGAGATCCGGATTTTTGCCAAAAAAATCATCTTTTCGGACGAGGCCCGTTTTTGGCTCAGTGGTTATGTCAAACACAATCCACAAGTATTCTGCCAAGCATCAATGCATCTACAAAGATTAACTGTTTGGTGTGGTTTATGGCATGGCTACATCGTCTGACCTTATTTCTTTCGAAATGAGGAAGAAGATACCATTACCATTTCTGTGTTCAGTGTTCGACAACATCGACATGTCCGAGGTGTGGTTACAACAAGTCAGCGCTAATTACCATACTCGCGACTAGGTCACCTTACGGCGAGCAATCATCAGTTGGCCGCCGCGATCATGCGATTTGACCCCACTTGATTATTTTCTCTGTCTACGTTAACAAGCCAATCACTTTGGACGAGCTCTAGGCCAACATTCGACACGCTATTGCCGGAATAACGCCGCACATTTTGGACATTATCAGCCGCTTGAAGCAATGCCAGCGACCATGCTCTTCAACACATAATGGCATGAACGTAGCTTTAAATTAAAGCAAGAATCAATTTTATATCTCACACCGCTGTTTTTTTTTTTAAACTTTTTTCCAATTTTTTTAATCTGATCACCCATTATGGGGGATGTTTTTCGTACGCTTAGAGCAACCTATGGTCCCAGATACACAATTTACCATGCCATCTAAAAGTTTAAAACGAAGTTTTCATAATTGGATAATACGCTAGCAAAAAGACTGCATCTAGCACGTTGTGAAGAAAATATAGCGTAGCGAGGAGTGTACGTGATGCGAATAGCACGATTCTTGGTTTTAAAGCATTCAAAATCCAATTTGTACAAAAATTGAAGGCCGCCGACCTTCCGAATCGCCTCTGTTTCAGTCGTTGGACTCTTGAACGGATTTTAGAAGATCCCCTGTTCATCGATGAGGCACATTCTTGGCCTATTGGCTACGTCAGAAAGAAAAATATCCATTTGCAACTTTTTTCCATTTGGTCTACGTAAAGTTCAAAGTCTATATCAAGAAACCGGCAACGATTGAGCATTTGGATGCCAACATTACTTAAGTCATTGATCAAACATCACTCGTAATGCTCGAATGCGTCATCAAAAATTGCAACTTCGGAATGGACCATATTAGCCGCAGTTCCGCAGAATCAGACCCTCCGCTTCGAAGACATAAAGAATTTTGCTTTACGAGTAGTAATGTCTAGGGTTGTCGTTATCTGTGAAGACGCCAACGTTATATCCAAGATCGGTCTGGAATTCAGTTTTCAGTACTGGGAAATTTATACATCCACTCGTGTTGCAATAAGATTTCGTCAAAAATATTCATAGGATCAGAGGTCCAAAGCTGAGACAAACCTTTCACAATCCGGTGAAAGAAGCAGTGAACAACATTGAATTGTTCTTATCACAGCCATGCGAGGCCTTCGGCGTAACAGACGAGTTTGATATTCTTGATATAACTCAGGCACTAGTCATAATGCTAAAGCATTAAGTTAAGACCATTATCATGGGTGGCAGACCGAATCTGTCACTACATGACAATCGGTACCAGCTACAGCGAGTTGAACTCATGAGCTAACTCGCAAGCTTATTTATAGGAAGTATCCACTTTCGATTCAATGTAGGTGCCATCAGGTTTTCTGAATGATTTGTACGTGATACAAATCTAGCCAATTTCATTCCTTTGAGGGCCTTGACTGGCTTCGCCGAGTGTTTCGATCTTCAAACCAGGTAAAAGTGACTTATTTAGAGGTTTGTGTCGGGAAAAGTCCAATCTAAACATTTGGTGAGGCTAGTGTGTGTACAGCTTGCCATACATTTTCTATTGTTTCAAACTTAGAGGAAGTATTGACGGTGTTACCATCACCCTTTTCTTCAACAGGATGGAGACGTGCGTATCTGCTTCTATGGACTGCCATGAAGGCATCCGAATGACATGCACAGCCGGTAATCTTCGACGTAATGTGAAGACGTAATCGAACACGTTATGTGAAAAGTCTTCTTCAGCCAGCTTTGTCAACAGCTCAATGCATACAGCTCTTCTCATTATATCAGTTAAGGTAACTTTTCAGCTGTGTGGCCAGATACCTCACTAAGTAGCTCATGCTGCCTGACAGCGGAATTTTAGCCGTCATCGCTCCTTAACAATCTGCAAAAGTAGTCTTTGCATACTCTCAGCACCGACTCTGACTCTACAACTAGTTATCCGCGATCATTTTCGCAATCTTCCATTCTAACTTAATAGAGCTCTCATGCTTGATTTCACTCTTCTTGTGTTCTCCGTCCTTCTTTCCAACTTTCCTACTTTCCTGTCACGAGTAGCTCTCATTGTTCTATGTAAAGAAGCTTGTTTTTCAGCTTCGTGTTAATACGAGTATCCGCCTGCATTCTTCTTCAAACCAAAGATTCTTTTGCGTCGCAACTTCGAAACCCGTCACATCAGAACCAGCTTCTTTGACGGCTCATTTAGAAAATTCCCAAAATGACACCATAGGATGAGCTTAAGGGAGATGTGATTAGCAAAGATTCTAGAAGTCTCTTGGGATTGCAGGCTTCTATCGTGGAATTTTGGTCGTACTTGACAAACGATGGTTCGTCGAAACTTCCGGCTATTCGAAATGTTCTAAGGTGTCCTTCGTCGACCATAATGTGATCAATCTGCTTGTTGATTGGGAGGGGGATAGCCCTGATATTAGAAGAACGTGCAGACTCGTGGTTACTTCGAGTTGCAAATCTTAAAAAGTGCTATAAAGTCAAGATAATGTATCAATGAGTAGATCAAAGACGACTACCTTACACAGACTTGCGTTAAAAACTCCCAGCACGATTTCACGTCATCGAATTCGTCTTTAATGCTGCCTCATTATTAGTTCGTATGTAAGAAGGCTCCTGCTGCTAGCGAATGAGAGTAGAATTCAATTGATAGGGGCTAAAGTATCGACGTCGGTCGCCATTAACAGTGAAAACAGTGACAGCCAGATCACTCCAACGACGTATCCACACACGTGTTCATCACATGTTTGCCTATCTAGAGTTCGATTTTATCGACAACAGCACATATGTCGGCTTAAATTGAAGTACATATGGCATAAACACTGTCTTCCACATGGCCCCGCAATCGCATGATATCGGGTGCCAATTTTGATCACAATTTCGGGAAATGAAACAAATCTTTTACAAGGATCATCTGATTCATATGACCTGTGAAATCACTTGGAACGCCCTTATGTACTTCATTTTCACAAGTTTTATGACGAATAAATGGAGAAGTATAAGTGGCCCCAGGACAAGATGTGTCAAAATCCGAAGGTAGTTGACACAGTCCTTTTTATTTGCTCTACAAGACCTTCGTCCTTGTTTTGTGGATCTCCAAAATCATCATCACATTTCGTAAAACTTCAGCCTCAAAGTTCCGCCCCTGGTCCAAATGCAGCTGAAGCGGAAGCCTACGATGACAGAACACATCCTACCTGTACTAACTTTCTGGTGACTGTATTATCGATCTGATCTGGAATAGTAAAAATCTCAACTCATTTGGTTAAGTAATCCATGAACACCAAGACATATATATTTCCGGGCTTCGTTGATGGTCATGGTCCCAAAACGTCCACGTTGGAATGGCTCCCCAGGAAGGTAAATTTGTAGATTTCCTCAAGTTTTTTGTCTTGATCCGGTCTTAGACACACAAGTATCACATTCGGAGCAGTATTGTTGCTCATCATTTCTGACTCTAACCCAATAAAACCGAAATCGTATTTCTCCTAGAGTTTTGTTCCAACCGAACGGAGGGTGAAACGCCCTTTTCACATTGCTGATCGGTAACTTTGGGACTACCGGCAGCATTTGTATCTAGGGTATCGAAAGTATAGGTTCTTTCCTTAGATTCACAGTAGTTGCAGACTTTCTTACAACAAGATCGTCGTGAAACCGCATCAACGCTAAGGTGAGTTTACCCAATACGATGTTGTATTTTATAGTGACACTGCTGGATGCGCTTCAACCAACGTGCCGACATTCTGGGTTTATAAACGGAAGTTGCCAATTGACAGCTGCGTGGTCCGTGCGAATCAAAAATTGCCTTCCAAACGAATACATGTGGAAATGCTCGATAGATTTGGTCATCGCAAGTAGCTCTTTGCGTGTAGTGCAATATTTCCATTAAGGTTTGCTGAAGAGGATACTGACTTTTTCAGATCCATCTTGAACCTGGGAGAATACCGCTTAAGGTAAGGTCTTTCACTCGGCCTAGTCGATCCGTCCCTTTTCTTGACCATTACTATTGGCGATGCGCAAGAGCTGTTTGAGGGCTCAATAACATCATTCCGTTTATAATTCTTCGAGACTCTTCCTGTTTCGCAAGGGGTAGCCTCCGTGGTGGAAGTTTTTGCTGTACCGACATCAGTGATATGCTGGGCGGCACTTGTCCTCCCTTAGTGATTGGGCTTTTGGAGAAAATATCACTGTATTCTAAAAGAAGGGACTGAACTACGTGGGACTGTGACTGCATAATCAGCAATGTAGGCAGCACGCACATATACAACACCATTTTGATTACTGGTGATCGATTTCACTATAAAGCTCCTTTTGGGAGAAGACCATTTCCCAGAGGCGAAACAAGACTTTCCGCAGAACCCCACAGGATGTACATACATATATGTGAGAATAAACGCTTCAACGCGAGGGGAATAAGATGGGGGTCTGCTGTTTGCAGGAAGATAACACGAACTGTTTCATAAGCAGAATCTCTTAGCTGATTACTTAAAGGCATATTGGCCTCATTTTGAAGCGGAATTCGATTGCTCCCAATCAGAATCTTATTAGAGGAAAAATCCAACATGCTCTTGGAGGCTTTTAGAACATCTACCCCAAGTATACCTTGTGAAGGTCAAATCAACCACCAGAATGTTAATGCGTCGTTTGAATTTGCCAATCTAATCAGTATTGTGCCACTTCTGTAAAATTTTAAAGGAGTCCCCACAAAGATATAGGTGACTGCTTCTCCAAGTTGAAGGCGTAAGACATCAGAACAACTAATGTAACTGATGATCCAGTATCGACCAGCAACTGACATGAGGCATCACCGAGACCAACAGGAATAGTAGACCCACGTAGATGTCTGCCACAGCTCACATTATAAATTTGTGGAAAAGTAAACTTAGACATGATTTCTTCGTGGCCAGTAATTTGAATGTTGCACTGTGGAGTATTTGTATGTAAAAACCGCTCAAAATTATTTAATAATTTTTTTTTGTAAATAAATCAATTGAAACACAATATATTATGAGAATTAATTGTTTATTCTTAAATATTATGGAGAATTTTAAAGAAAATGTGTGAAAGGTCATCTATCTACATGTTCTTCTTCTTCAATATCGTCAATACTTCTTTTGTTATCGTCTTCTAGAGGCATAGGCAGTTCGCTTGGGATCAAAAAAATTCGTGCCTTCTGAGTTGGTTCTCTTGTGTTGCCGTGCTCTAAGGCTGCTAAGGTACGTGTCTGAGCTCAGCAACAGTCTGTGTTAGACGTCTCAACAAAAACACATGAACATTTTCGACTAAATTTCAGTCTATATTGCCTGAAGTGTTTGTATCGAGCCTCCGCTGCCCCCTCCGATAGCTATCAACACTTTGTGTATAAGTGGTGGTATGGGATGCCAGCCGTACTGATCTATGTACAATTTAGCGGTATCATGGGCGATGGTACGAGGGCGGGTCAATAAGTCCGTGACTTTTGGATTAAAACACAGATTTTCTGATAAAAAAATAATTTTATTTTTCAACGTAGTCTCCCTTGAGCTCTATACACTTTGTCCAACGCTTCTCCAATTTTTTTATCCCTTCCAAAAAAAATGATTTGTCGAGGTCCTCAAAATAGGCCTTTGTTTGCGAGATGACTTCATCATTGGAGTCGAATCTTTTTCCACCAAGCCATTTCTTCAGGTTTGGGAACAAGAAGTAGTCGCTCGGAGCCAAATCTGGAGAATAGGGTGGATGAGGGAGCAATTCATAGCCCAATTCATGGATTTTTGCCATGGCAACTGCACATGTGTTTGTGGTCGACTGTGAGCAAACGCGGCACCCATCTTGCGGAAAGCTTTCTCATGCCCAAGTGATCATTCAAAATTGAAACCACTGAGCCATGCGAGATCCCTACAGCTTCCACAATCTCTCGCACTTTCAATCTTCGGTCGGCCAACACCATATCGTGAATTTTTTCGATTGTTTCGGGTGTAGAGACCTCAACTGGGCGTCCAGGACGTTCGGCATCTTCAGTGCTTGTACGGCCACAACGAAATTCAGTAAACCACTTTTTTACCATTGAAATCGATGGTGCAGAGTCCCCATAGTATTTATCAAGCTTAGCCTTGGTCTCGGTAATGGTTTTTTTTCGCAAGAAATAATGCTTAATAAGCACACGAAATTCACTTTTTTCCATTTTCTCCTCAAATTAGTGAGTGGTCTGATAAAAATAGCTGTCAAACACAAACTAACTGACGCAGCAAGTTTAAATTTTGACAGGAGTCAACTGACAGATGCCTGTTGACAGGAGCAGTGTTGCTGTTTCAGTAAAGAGGTCAGAAATTCAAAAAGTCACGGACTTATTGACCCGCCCTCGTATTAAATAGTTCTTAAGCCAGTTATCAAATTAAGATTTACCCCAGTTATACGTGAAGAACACTCTGGGTCATTGGACTTGTTGCCGTCATTGGTATTACCAAATCCCGCTTTTGAATGCGCCTTCAATTTTCTCCTTTGTAGCTTTCACAATTGCTTTTTCTTCAACCGATGGTGCCTGCCACTTTTTTAAAGATATTTTATAAGCTAAATGGAGAAGTGATTCGAAAAAACAAATCCGTGCGTGAAGATTTGAGAGTCCAAACTTTAGTGCTTCTACATTGACTTGCTCAGTTTTAATAAACTTATTGAAATCCTAAGAAGTCTGTCCACAAATATAGCACTTCATAGTAGAGGCAGTATCTGTAGCAGCATTGCACACTTTGCCGTCAACCATTTTAAGCAACGTGGTATGCTTTATTTTTGCTATTTTATTAGAACTGATTACTTATGTTTCTCTGAGATGCGCAATTTGGTTTTCAATGAAATTGATTACATCTCTGGTAACAAAATCTAGGAGAAGAAGCGACTGGGTTATGCTATATGACTTTTTTCTGTTCGCCATCAATCATTACAACAAGTCGCGAAGGGACGAGTGAGCTTTGAAAAATATTAGCATCACTGTCAGTGCTGTTTTTAAATTTCTGCCTATACTACGTCTGTTGCGACCCATCACAGCCCCATTCTGAAATCAAAACCATATTCTTACTTTCTTCCTCTGAACACGTTTCTAATACATCTTCGACATATTTGCAAAGGCGTAATGCAGTGTGATCAATCAATGCTTGCAGTTGTATTTCTGCACAGGTTTCAGTGACTGTGATAAATTCTTTTTCAGGGTAACATTCAGTTTTTGATGGACCGGTTATCAAGCTTGAAGAATAGCAGTGCCAACCGAAATTTATGACAACTTGACTTTTTTGACTTTTTTGACTTTTGAGCGATTTTGGCATAGAAATACTCCACAGTGTTGGTTGGATTACGCTTGCAGTCCATTATCTTCAATAAACCGAGCAGAATGACTGGTTTGGTCCCCTAGCTAAACTGCTTCCACATAACAAGCTACATTCACTGCGTGTATCATTGTTTTTGAATCAGCCTGTCGAACAGAGTCTTAAATGGAACGATCCGCAATACCATCAACAAACTGCATTACCAAAATGCGCTCCTGCATAGCAGGAGGTCAGACATTGAAGACTATTCGATTTAGTCGCTGAATGTCGTTGGTGAAACGGGTCCGCAAACCTAGTTGACAGCAACTTGTTGTCATTGTCTGATAGTTCTGGCCATGACTGTCAAATTCAGCCCAGATGCGTTGCCAGTTGTAAAATTTGTTACAATACATTCGGAATTCAGTCTCTGTCCAGAAAATTTCTTATAATACAAAACGTGACTTTAAGCAGTTGAAAATCCTGCCGGTTACCCTTCAATGATGATGTAAGCAGCTCCTGACAATCTCCCAAAAGCCTTTCTACAAACCACTCCTACGTAAAACATCATTCAGTTCTAAAAATATCTGACAAACAGATACGTGAATTCAATTTTGACAAACCATAAACCATTGGCATTACGGAATGAACAGTGATTGCCTTGTGAAGGACGCCCCTCCTGTCTTTGCCTTCGAGAGTCCGGAATGTCCTCCCTGACATAAATCGATTTATTGTTTCTATTCGGATTCAGTACTTTAAATTTTCCCAAAAAAAAAATATCATAAATTCTTTATGCGTATGAGGAGAACCACATTTCCTAATTGAAGTTCTCCCAACACCCCGAACCATTATTCAAAAAAAAAAAAAAAACACAAAAGTCCTGTAGCCCTTGTTCGTCCCTACTTGTCATAAAACATTTCCTGCAAATTGTTCTTCAAAAACTGTCTGAGGGCATCTTACAAAAATACAAAAATACAACAACAACAAGAACAATATGAATGAAAACAAGAAGCCCGAAAACAATCGAAAAGCGACTCCAAGGCCTATTCACCCAACCCTTACTTGTCGGATATCTTCACAATTTTTCGGTTGTTTTTTTTTTTTATATTTTTTGAAAATGATAAAGAATGTCTAAAACAACTTCCTTTTCACTTTCATCTGAAGTACGCGTCTGTAAACATTTCGAAGAGAGCCGATAAAGGCGCTTTTTTTGTGTGTTAAAATCAGAACCTCCTTCCAGGCCTAAATGTGCCAAACATTTAACAGGACTCACCCATCTCATTAGTTTTCCATTTTATTTTTTCTCATTCTTGTTTCCTTTTGACACTCAATGTCCTGAGAATGGGAGAATGAGGGGAATAATAAAAATGTCCTCGAAAAATAACACAGAACTCGAAAACAAATTTCACCATCGTCCTTTTCCTTTTTTTTGTGTGTGTGTCATTTCGATTTGAACTCACATTGCGACGAAAGATGTTTTCAATGTTTTGTTGCTCCTGCCTTTGTTACGGGCCCGTGTTTGGATTTTTCTTTTTTTTTTATCTGTTGGAGCCTCCATTACTACTTTGTCTGGCTTTGGGTATGTTCATTTTCTATTTGCCAGTGAATGGGATGTCCTTTGAAATCAATGACAAGATAAGTACTTTTATATTCGAATACGCAAAGAAGGAGTCTTAGGGGGTGGAAATATGATACAAGTTAACAGGGAAGTTGTTACATGTACGAGTAGGTGCCTTCACGGATTCCATTTTTGAGGAGAAAATCTCTTTAAATCCTTCTGATAGAACGAAATTTTTCCCTTCCTTTTGTGGTTCAATTTTACTATGATTTATAATGCAAACGTGATTCCTAAAGAGTATCGGTGCGAGAATGCAGCCTTGAGGTACTTCATTAGTTAAGATGTCTCAGGTGTCCTTTGACATATTTTTAAATGGGGAACTGTTCGTTTTAAGTAGATGAAAGGGAGTGTACAATTCTTGGCCCCTCATCTAAATGGGTTATCTTCTACTTGAATTCCCTTATCGGTTAGGCACATCTCAGAAGAATATGATAAGGAAATCCGTTTTGACTCGCTAGTGGCGATTGGGAAGCACTTCGACCTAAAAAGATCTTTTGTGCTGATTGAGTCAGTAGGGTTTCTACCTTCCGACTGAAGTTAGCTGTTTCTTCGTCTTCGAGACAGAGTTGGCGCCCCGAGGAGTCGCAAGTCCTATCTTGCTGAGGTGATATCTTAGACCGCTGGTTTCTGATATCTGATTTAGATTCAAACATCTGTCGGCATTTTTATTAAAGGCTCGTCTGGGTTGCCTTAGGCCTGGAGTCTGCTTCCAGTACGAGATGCATTTTAAGTGCTTCCAGCTGTACAGCAGAAGGGTTCAGGTCCATTGAAGGGGATTTCTGAACCTTTCCTGGCCAGTTTGTCTGCCTTTTCGTTTCCGTTAATGCCCTCATATCGAGGCACCCAGCATATTTTGGTCTTGTTTCTTGAGCTTAGGTTTTGGAGGGCTTTGAAGCAGTACATGACTGATTTGGAATCAATAACATGCGAGCTAAGTGCACTTATAACTGCTTGACTGTCCGCGAATATATATAGATGTTTTCAGCCTTGATACCAGAATTTTGTATCATATTGGCGCATTCTTGAATGGCGTGTATTTCAGCTTTGTGTTCGGTCCATGTATTCCAGCTCCCACTCCCGTTTCCATCTTAGAACCATCCGCACACCACTGTATGCTATTTTGGCCGTTTGGCGGGTATTTACTTACCCATGCTTCTTTGCTGGGAATTTCCGTGGAGAAACCTTTGTTGAAGCATAAGGTCTTTTGAAGCCGGTCTGTGACCGCAAAGATCATGCCTAGTTCTGGTACGTCAGAGAGTACGATCTTTAGGCCCGGGTGTACGTGAATATCCAGTTCTTTGACTTGTAACCAACTAGTTCAGCTGCGTAGAACGACTTTACTGATGTGCAAGTGTGGGGGTGTTAGTCGTATTTTTGCTTTTATAGCCGCTGTTGGACACATCCGAAATGCTCCTGATATGCCAAGGCATGCGAACGTCGCACTTTTTTAAGCTTAGCAATGGCCGTCTTTTGAATAGTTTTAGTCCACCATACTACAGAAGCATATGTCAGGATGAGTATTACCATCATTGTATAGAACCAGAGAGCGATTTTTGGCGATATCCCCCATGTGGTTCCATACATACAGCGGCAGGACCATAAAGCGTTGGTTGCTTTAGTTATTTTATTATTTAGGTGTGAGTTCCAATTTAATCTTTTATCCAGGATTATCCCCAGATATTTGACTTCATCAAAGTACTCAACGGTTGTGCCGTTCAGTGAAACTGAAGCAAGGTTTTCTCGTTTTTGTGAAGGGGACTATGATATATCTAGCTATCATAGTCCCCTGTTATAGATGTCTGAGGTGAACATGTGCAGTCTTTGTTCACCTGACATCAGTTGGAAAGTAGTGTAAAGGCGATGACTAGCGCCTTGTATGTGGGTGAGGATTAGTTTGATCTGCCGGCAACCTGGCGAGTTATGGCATCTGCAATTCTTTTCACATGTAAACCAACTGAAAATGGAAGCCCTATTCAAGGACCCAGGCGGTCTTTGCACAGTTCATCGGCGATCTCACTTTCCTTTGTAACCTGGGGCCCAAGAAATGTTTAGTGGATTTAACCAAGTCTCAGTAAGGCCTGAAGCAGAGCTTGGCTGTTACTATAGATCAAATACGAGTACTTCGCCTTCTGATTAATCAGAATAAAGTTCATTACATCATAATTGAATACATCTCCGTTTGGAATACAGATGCTAGTCTCCTAATAAAGACTGAAATCGGACGCTGTTATAATCTACATGCACATCATCGGTTTCGGGTCGGAACTGCATTCTTTTTCGACCTCTGGCTTTAGCCGAAACCATTCCTGGACATGGGGAGAGTTTTTTAGGAGTTCTGATTACTTTCCATGGGATGGCATGCCAACAAGACTTAAGTCAAAAGACAATAGACAAGCAAAGCAATGAAAACTTCCTTGGCTAAGCAGAAGAAATGCCCCAAGCTGAAAGTAAAAATTCTGTTTGAAGGCCCAATCTTGCCTTACCAACCCGATGGTTTGTTTTGATTTTACCGAGTGTTTTGTCACACTCTTCGAAATCCAAACCAGTTTTATGGGGATGCAGTAGCAGTAGCAGACTTGGAATGTTTAAGGTTGGTCTGATCATAAATCAGATAACTACTTTGATGGTCGTCTCTTACTTGCACTCATTTGGAAAAAAAAAGTGAAAACTAGCCCTTCCAGTGCACTTACAGATAGGGACGTGAATCATATCTACATATCATACCTAGGTCGAAGTGAGCTACCACAGTGGGTACCCACTTATTACCCGGAAGACATCTGATAACGAAGTAGTGATGCTGGGAGACGGTCGCCAATACTCAAGATGGAACAGAGTTTGTTTGCTTTTTTGTGCGTCGTCAAGTAGGACTGAGATGATCAAGGTCGTTGTGATTGCTTGAAAAAGCCTTTACTTCTCAAATGCTCTCTTAGTCTAGAACGAATTTTCGCCTTATTTCCGCGCTGATGGCATTGTCGGTGTTGAATGTGTCGGCTCCACACTAGATAAAGTCACTTACTATCTCAAAAATGAAACTGCTCACTGTGACGTTTTGTCCTAGGTTTGTCGATAATGTGCGTCCCTCTTTGCCCGAGCATATACTTTGTTTCTCCTTTGTTGGTCGCTTCTTCTAGCTGTGTTCTTCTCAGTACATTTGGACAAACTTTTGGGAGATCTGGCTTGGAACATGAACCGCAATATTCTTTCAGTTAAACGTCGTTAAATAAGTCGCATGCCTCTTTTTTAGATTAAATGCCTCGGTTTTGTCATTACCGAACTTAGCCGAACGCCGTGGATACTCCATCATCATCCTGCGCAATTGAATGAGCTTGGTTGGATAATAAAATATAGGTCCTGTGCAATTTTCTAAGATTTGCCTCAATGTGAAAATATGATCTACAAGATGGTAGCGTTAAGTGGCTTAAAATCTCATTGATAGTGGCCGATGAGACTATTGACTGGAGATCTTAGGCATCACCGTATTGTCTTGGAAACTCTTCACAGTAGTTGGAGCAGCTACGCATCCGTACCTTTGCTAGCCTAGGGTGGCATGAAAATGGCCATATGATGGTGACAGACAAAATTATTTCACTGGTCATGCATGTATTGTACTTGCATTTACTCATGCTTTTACGGACCACCACTGTGAGGTACGGTACATAAGTGTAACGCTACAAGCTGGATTGTTGCTCTGCTGGCCCAGAAGAATGTCAGTAGTTACCCTATTAAATGCTGCGTAGGTCCCCAGAACAACATGAGTACGACTTTTAGAAGCAGATTATCCAGAGTATTTGAAAACTGTGGTGGTTTATCCCATACCTAGAAGGAGTAAAGATACTCCGGTAGATAAGTCTCCTTCCAAACATCAGTAAGGTTTTCGAAGAGGTTATCAATAGAGTCCTGACAAAGTGGGTTAAGGACAAACATATAGTTCCGGATAATCAATTCGGTTTTAAGGCGGGTATGATGTCATACATGCCGCGTCTAAACTGGTGTCAGATATCTAATGGAATAAAAAAAAGAATCAGTGTACTGGAGCCTGCCTGATTGAATGTCGATGCGACTTACGTCGGCACATTTCACATTCAAGATTTACACAAGCGATTTGGTATGTTTACTTCCCCATAGCATTCGACGTGGTAACACACATAACACGTCCAAAAACCATCGACAAATTAGGCGATTTTTCGATGAAATTTTTTAAGTCTGAAATCATTCTGTTAAGAACGCCTGAGTCTGGTGCCTCTAGGGACACTAGAAAGAATTGCCGAAAATTCTCGTTCTATATTTCAGCAAGAATGTAGATGCTGCTCTGGCTAGAGCCAAAGATACTTTTGCCTTTAGGAAAAGACTGTTTAAAAGCGGCCAACTCGATGCGAGTGTTATTTGCTACATGGCCTTCATCCAACCCATGCTGGTATAAGAGTATAAGTGTCCTGTGTGGTTCAGTATGAGAGCAAGTAGTTGCCTTAGGGATTGCCTTCATCTTGACAGAACATCTGAATCGGAGTACTTTCATTTCTATCTCAGTGAGGTCCTATACAACAGGCGAATCTTATTAGAGTGGAAAACTTCACTATTAAGTTGACTCCAGGGCACATAGCAAGGGCAATCACCTTGTCCAATAACCTGTTGTCTGAGGTATACAACCCCAGCTACTTATATCATGAGAGTGTGCACTTGAAAGGCTTCATCTCCACTGAAGTGTTCCTCTATTGTGTCATGAAAGGGCTGATCCAGGATAGGTTTGCGATGCCGCTAACCTTTCACGTAGCTGGGTCGGGAAATCGCATAAGCTATCGGTTCTAGGGGAAGGCTGGAATGGGCGATAAGTTCCTTTCACGTTTAAGTCCCCAGGTGTGGATGGTATAAAGCTAGTTCTACTACAGAAAGGGCAAAACGCATTACTACCACACCTGGTAAAGTAAGCGAGTAGCATTGCATTAGGATATATACCACTACAATGAAGACGAGCAAAGGTTGTGTTCATACCACAGGTGGGGAGAATAGACCCGATACAGCCAAAATCGTACAGACCGATCAGCCTCACTTCGTTTCTTCTGAAAACAGTAGAGAAGGCTGTGAATAACTACCTGAGGGAGGAAGCACTAAGTATGTCCTCTCTGCATCATCGTCAACATGCCTTCAGGGTGGGCAGATCGACAGAGACGGCCCTGTATCAGCTAACAGAAATTATCCAAATTGCTCTGAATTCAAAGGAGATAGCATTTTGTGCCTTTCTTGATATTGCCTGGGCATTTGACAATACCTCGCATAAGCCCTACAACGGAAAGGAGCCAACCACACAGTATACAGATGGATGTGCTAACTGCTGAGAACTAGATCAGCAGAGACAAAGACAGCAGCTGGAACTATTAGAGTAGACACTTCAAGAGGGTGTCCACAAGGAGGGGTATTATCACCCTTAATGTGGAGCCTTGTTGTAGATGAACTACTGGAAAAATTAACCACCCTTGGCATCAGCTGTCAGGATCGAAACTCTCTGCGACATTATACAACGAGGTCTGAGAGCAACCCAGGAATAGTGTCTCACGGCCGGGCTGAACATCAATCCAGCTAAGACCACGATAGTGTCATTCACAAGAGAAAAGAAAACTTCAAAGACTCAAAGAAATCCGATTGTCAGGCGCGACACAGATATCGGTCAATGAGGTGATGTATCTGGGACTACATCTAGACAGCAAACTACTCTGAAGAAGCTGCTAGAAAAGCAACCCGTGTAACTCTTATGATGTGTAATAGCCTAGCGGGAAAGTTGTGAGCCTGTACCCCTAATATTCTGCGATGGATGTACATAGCGATTGTGAGACCAATGATCACATATGGTGCAGTAGCATGGGCAAAACGAACCAGTCTTGTCACAACCAGAGAATTTCTCAACAAGGTGCAAAGACTGGCGTGCCTATGCATCAACGGCGCAAAGCGTACATGCCCAAGTGCTGCAATGGAGTTGCTATTGGAACTAACTCCCCTACACCTCGTTGTCTCAGAATGATTTTATTCGCCACCTCTAAGAATAGCAAAAGAAGGAACTGGAAAGGGGAAATGCATTAGTTCGAAAGAATATAATGCACCACTCGGGAAACTTGCTATTCCAAAAGATGCCACCATTAACAAATACAACTTTGAAAAGAATTTCTTAACGAGCAACCACACGATAAAATGGTATACAGACGGCTCAAGAACTGATAAAGGCACTGGTGCAGGAGTGTTTGGGCCGGGAACGAAACACCATGAATCCATGGGCAAGACTACCAGCATCTTTCAAGCAGAAGTATGCGCCATAGAAAGGTGCGTTCGATTCAATCTCAATGTCAGATAGTCAAGCAGCTATCAAAGCACTGGACTCCTTGGCATTAAATCCAAACTTGTATGGGAATGCCTACAAAGTCTCAACAAATTGGGTAAGAAAAATCTGTCTGCTGAAAACCAGTTCATGTGGGCATCACTGGTAACGAGGCGCCGGACTCTCTGGCAAGAAAAGGAGCATCATAAGACCTGAACCATTATGCGGGATAGCGGAACACACCCTACGCGAAGAATTCAGAAAGTCGGAAAAGGAGAAAAAGGCTAGAACCTTTCGGGATCTCCAAGGTCTGAGACAAGCCAAAAAACAATCTTGAGTGTAAACCGAAGAGGCATCAGCCTTATCATCTCTCTATAAAGGCCAGGGACTAGAAGAAACTATTAGAATGCGGCCCATGTAGGACAAATAAGTAGATGAACTGTTCAGGCAATGATATGCCCTTCACTAGACAGCTGTGAAGCAGAAGATGTCAATATTTCGTAGAATGACGCAGTACATACATAAGCAAACCAAATGCACTCAATTTAAAAAGATAGCTCTCTCGGGCTTCAAACAATGGAATTATGAACAAATCAAAACTTATTGTCGGCCCCAAACTTATTTTCGCAGCAGAAACGAACAAACCAGTGCGGATAAGGATCTCTATTACACTTTTGGCCCATGTGTCCATAGGGAGTCCAAGCAGCTGTTATAAGGTCTGCTTCTCTCATATTTTTTAGAAGATTTTAGCCACGAGATGATTCTTATTCAGTGACATCAAAACCGGGTGGACTTGTGAGTCATGAATTAGTTGGATGCAAAATCCGTGCCTACCCGTGCGAAAGAAGTCAATGTTCTTCCACAATAGAACGATCATAATAGTCAATAGGATATTTTATTCAGTGACTTTGTATTCCAAACACTTCCCACCCTTAGTTCTCTCAAAAATTTGGACCAAGGACAATGCAATGGTAATAACTCCCTCCTCCACACCATTTCTACGGTCTATTCACGCAACTACTTACCGAAAAGCTCACAACACTCCCGAGTACTCCATTTAAAGACGATAATTGCAGATTCCAGTACCAATAGCAACCCAACAGGTATCCGGTGTGAAGTAATGAATCTGCAATCTTTTGTGCCATTCGTTTCCCATTTCAAAAACGGCCCCAACTCCAAGAAGCCAGGTGCAACCATTTGTACGCTCCCCCAACAAGAGCAGCGTATTCCAAGTATTAGTTCCAATTGTCTCTCCATTGCACCATTATCCTCTCATCAAACATCATTAAGAGGAGAGCTCAAAAACCCCACCAACAACAAATATTACAACAAAAACTAGACAAATCCAAACAATGGCCTACTTAGGAGTAGAGTCTTAAAGGCTCTCCCAGTACAGAGGCAGACAGACGCAAAAGTGGAACTTGTTTCAGGATTCTTCAAGCACATAACCACTTTGGAGTAATGTAGTGCCAAAGTAAAGGTACTTAAGCACAACAATGCACCGCGGTGTGGCTCTGTGCTCCTGTACTTGCACAACGGAGAGTACATCAAGACACCACATCATCGTCAACATCAACATCAGGACTTTTGTAGCTTCATCCTCATCATCATCGTCATCATGGTTCTCGTTCAGCGTAATTATTATTATTGTTATCCTTGGCGAGGATGCCCGAGCACGTATTGCCTCTAGCTGCGCACCAAAGGATTGGATAATGAGGATGCTACTGCATAAAACTGCTGGGATACCATTGAAGATCTACCAATCTGCTACTTCTGGTTCTACCCCAACCCTTAAGCAGTTTAAAATAAATGCAGTGACAGTAGCAATGGCAGCCGCATGCACATCCGCTCGTGATGACACAACACTAACACACTGCCAATGAGAAGAGTAATTGAGACGTGACGTGACGCTTCCATTTGTTTGGAAGTTGTTGATGCGCTACTCTTCTCATAATTCATTCATTCGAATCGCGATACAGATGCGGATGGATACAGTAATATAGAAAAGTATACACGTACCCTTCAACCAGACAGAGATATGAATACTACCCCTACCACCGAAATGTAAACACCTCGAGGAGATTTGCATTCATTTGGCCAGGACACATTTCAGTACACTAAGGATAGTACGTGGAGTTTAGACATGTCGTGGGAAGACTTCAAAGACAAAGGTCGGTCGGGTTCAAGACGTAGGGTGGCAACCACAGGATATTATCGCGTGGCTGAGTTCAATAAACTTTGAATACCATTGGATCTGGGAATAGAGATTCCTTGCAATTGTTAGTCACCTGGGAGCTGTTGATGAAAGATTTGGTTGAATGCGTCGGGAATCGAGACTTGTCTGAGAAAATTCCTTTGTCTTAAGGGATCTTTTCGAAGTACATAGTTATTGATTAGGGTATGAAGCCACGACGAGTTGGAGTGCTCATCACCTTAAAGTGTCCAAAGGGTACCTTCACACATAAGCTCTAAGTATTTTCCAAGAAATTTAAGGACAGTAAGTAGAACCGGAGGAACCAATTGATCGTGAAGTCCAGAGTTTTCGTTAAAGAAGATACCAGTTCAATTTGTGGTAGTTTGGTAGTGCAGACAGACAAACTAATAGGTCGTGGAGGCCGTCAAGTGGCACCCTTCGAAACGAAATATGGTTATGCACAACTAATGGAGCTGCATAGAAATCTTTTGCATACCTGAACATCACGTCTCAAGCGTATGAAGGAAATACTTTTCAGAGTTGAGTCACAAATAATGCAATTATTACTAGAGGTCGGCGGTCTTATATGGATGTCAACACGCAGTACATTAAGCCCAGTCACTTTAAGAAGGTTTGGTCGTTGAATTGTAAATTGCATTTGTTTGTTAACCGAATTTTGGAAGAAGTTTAGCACATTTAAGCAGAATGTCCAAATAAATGTTTCACATTGTAAAGAATACAGTGTGGCAAATAATATGCTGGACTTGGCCTAGAAAACATAGTTAAAATACGATTTCTGTTTATTCTTCGGTGATTTTATTAAAAACACTTCACGGCCTTGCCTAAGCCAGCTTGTAACTGAGCCCACGTGAATACCAGACGTTGATAGTCACACTGCCAACACCCTGGACTTGTTTGTAACTTTCCTAAAAAATCGAAAGCTAATACGATAAACCCAACTGGAACAGACTTAACACCTTTTAAGCAATTTTAACTGGTAATTATGTTTCCTCGATAACGACGTGGATATGGTCATATGCTGATATGAATACAGACACTATTCTCTTTGGAATAAGATCCTTTATCCCTCACCAGATAGAGAGTATCAGACCAAAGAAAAAGGCGACTCGAGCTGTATGGAGGCTGTCAGGGTGCCAGAAATGTTTTGTCGGTCCTATAAGAACAACCCGACAGAGGCACACCGAAAAAATGCAAACGAGTCAGGAATGACAGCAACGCGCTTCTTAAATGTGTGGATGTTTCTAAACGACCAAAAACTGAGGCAAAGCATACTACCATGTCACAAAGGCAATAAAAATTGTTAGACGTTCGTCAAAAATATTAGAAATTCTGCATAATCCTCCATCCCGACGCTCATTTATAATGACATTCCAGCTGTCAGCTCTTTGAACAAAGCCAATATGCTTGCTGTACACTATGCGGCCAGCTCAACGCTTCCAGATTGTGTTTTTTCTCCGCCTACACTTAAGTGCGTCGAATCTTCAATGGGACGAATCCACTTTCGCACTCGAGTAGTAGCAAGAGTACTTAAAGATCTTACCGCTCACAAATTCGCTGGTCCAGATGGTATACCTCCCCTTCTTCTGAAGAGGTGTTCTTCTACGCTGGCAAAACTACGCAGTGGTTTCATCAATCCTACTCTTTAGGACTCTTTCCGAGCAGTTGTCCAGCCCGTCACTTCTCTCTCCTCTTACAGACCCATTGCACGTGTCTTACGAGTCTTCCTTCCAAGATTATGGAAACGCTGATAAACCGTCAGCTCATGAAGTATCTCGAAACACGAAAACTTCTAAATGATCACCAGGACGGTTTTCATAGCAACGGTCCACTGGCGACTTAATAGCATATCTTACCGAAAAGTGGAACCAAAAATTACACCAATCTAGCGAAAGCAAGCGGGTTACACTTGATATTTCTAAGGCATTTGACGGAGTTTGGCATCAGACTCTTTTGTCAAAAATGCGTGCTTTTGGGATCGACGATTCCCTTCTTCAATGAATTAGAAATTACCTTTCAGGACGGACAGGGCTCTATTCTGTCTCCGACACTATTTTTAATCTTCGCTGCTACTTCTAATCCAATAACATAATCACTTAGAGAACTATCAACAGAATGGAATTAAAACCTTCCAATACAAAAGGTTGTCTAGTGTCACTAAAGAGAAATTTGTTTCCCCAAGCGATGTAAGATATATTTGACCTCCTCTGAACTGACTTCAATATCATAAGGTTTCAACTGGAGTACGACGCTCACCTTTTGTCAGGTGTCCCTAAGACCTGTTTGCACTTGCTTGTTAGAAGTTAAAACTGTGCGATGAAACTAGTGATTGATGCCAATTTTGGGCAGTTTACTGACACCCTCGATCACCGACGTAATGTCTCTTGCCTCATCCTGTTTTATCGCTAATTTCACCACTACTGCTCCACAGAAAATGCCAGTAGCATTCCCTTTGTTCAAACCTCCAACGGTAACACAAGTCTCGCTATGAATGCTCATTTGCACACCCTGAAACCTATTTTCGGACGTATCCTGAAATATCATGATTCTTTTTTGAGCTGAACAACCCTGCTGAGTTCTTTATTTCTTGGTCATTATAACCTCCAAACATTCAAAACCAACGTACATCGGTATTTCTCTTTCTATCCTCCTTCATTTTTCAGCGCTGTTTCCAATCATTTTAAGGGTGCTTATAGCCCCTTGAGCGCGCCCTAATTATAAAAAAAAAATCACAGTGAAGCAGTGCGGTTTTCTGCAACAAAATCGTGTACTCTTTGGATCATTGAACGCGTCCGAACTTAATTTGGCCTTCCTGTGTCTTTATCATCCTTCTGCGTCTCTCTGCCGCCCAAAAACCATTTGAAACTGTTCTACTTAAACAATCATCACGATACACTTGTTGCACCAATCGGAATGTTTCTGATGCATTTTGTTTTTTGTGGATTTTAATGACCGCTCTCTGTTCGATATTAAAATTTTAACATCAAATGAAAAAGTCAACGTCTACCAAATGTTATGACATTTCGACAAAAAATAAAGAAAGATTCAAGCTGTAAAACGCATGTTTGAACAAATAGATAGCGCTCTGGCTCACTAAGATATGGCTCGTGTCTGAGATATTATTTGCCACACTGTGTAAACCGCACAACTACCGCATCGGTAACCACCAAGTGAAGCTCTGATAGTTTCCCAGGAACAAAACACAAGGCAAGACAGTTAGGCCAACAAGTCAGTGAGGCATGGATCAATACAAGCTTAAACCCTCCCACTACTTTCTTGGAAAATTCCTTTCGCAAGTTAAGACATAGGGCCTTCAGTGTTTTTTTTCGCTCTGTCAACTGTTAAACTCTTTCAATACCCAAGTTGACTTTGTAGCCAAAATAATAAAGGCCAACAGATTTCCAAGTTCGATAACTTATGTACTGACTTAGGTAGAGCACAAGTCGGGATGAACCTGGACCTCAACTAACCAGTCTCACCAGTTAGTCCGATTCTTATCTAACAGCCTCCAGGTGCTGTTTTCTTGATTAGACCGATATCGTTGTACAGAACGTTTAGTTCGTCCTCAAATCTTCTTCTATTCGGTTCTTGTATCTACGCCTACAAAGCCTGTCAAATCAAATGAAAATAAACAGTTTTTACTCTGAAATGTCTGAGGATATGCTCATTCATTCTCTATAGATTCCATGCTTCAAAGCAAGGTTGCGATGATCAAACTCGTTGATCAAACTTTGACCTTCTGTTTAGTTTGTCGATGTTGTGTGCCCCTTCTTGTTTGTAGCATATACCTAGTTTTGACCTCATTTATCGCTAAAACAATTTTAAAGAATGTTCCGATAACCTTCCGGTGAGTTCTGCCAATTCGATATCATCTGCTCTTCTGAAAGATCATGCCTCCAGTATTTGCTTGTTCATGGCTCTTTATATCATAGCTCTACTCTACAAATGCTGTCGTATGCGCCTTTTAAATTGATGAGTGGATAGTGGGTATCGATTTGGAGAGTTTTTTTTCTGGATCTGTCGGAATGTGAAGATTTGCTTGTGAGTTTTCCTGTGATTGACGAAGGCTCTTAGACGCCCACACAATACAGCAGATAAGATATTGTATGCGCTGTTGAGGAAACATACTCCTCTGTAGTCATTGCAGTTGAAAGGTTCTCGTTCTTATGTATCTGGTAATTGATAATGAAATTCCAATCATCAGACATACAATCTTCTGACCAGATCTGGGACACGAACAGCATGGTATAGTGAATTTAAATTTCCAGTAGCGTTAAATACAACGGCCGGCATGCTGTCAGGACCAGGTGCTTTGTTAGATTTCAGCTTAGACATACTACCCTTTGGTTAGGTAAATGAAAGGTTTGATTTTCATCGTTTAAGTTGAATTGCCTCTTAGCCCTGCCGTTATACACTCTGCAGAGACTGTACTGTACTGTGATTCGGCGAAAAGGTTTCCTACTTCATCTCTACAAGTTTTTGTGCAAATCTTCTTGCCTTGAAACGTTCTTTGCACCTGTTGGTTATATTTCTGCACGTTTTTCCTAGTGGTGGTGATGGCGCGATGGTTAGGTCATTGGACTATCACGTAGAGGGTTCGTGGTTCGATCCCCTGCATCGTCAACAATTTTTGGAATCGTCATCACCCTTTCGGCGCCGAAAATGGGAAACTCCCGAAACCAAAATTGCCTATGAAAAAGCTTCAAAGGAGTGCCGTTCGGATTCGGCGATAAACCGTAGGCCTCGCTCAGACGTGACAAAAATGACAACATGAGCAACACAAATGAGTGCCGAGAAGCTAGGCCATGACCCATACCGGGCTGCCAACGCCACAGTGTGTTTTTTTTTGTGTTTTTCCTGGAGAACAGCGTTTCAGTATCGTATATCATCCAGCACGTTGGCAACGATGGACCCCTCCGCAACGATGGAAAATATGTTTCGCAGATTGTTAGATCCCCCATCGTGATCCATCAGCTATTCTTCAATAATGAAATCTCGCGAAATTCTGCCAAATGCAATTGCGCCTTAGGTAGAACGCTGGAAACAGTGAGGGCCAACGTCGAAACGTTTTCCCCATTTCGAACTGTCTACTGCCGACATTTGCTTAGAGCTACCCGGGTTGCGGTTGTTAGCAGGAATGACCCAGCCCTTAGTAGGTAGTAGTAGCATTCGTAGTTTTAGTTGTGTGGGAGGCAGTCATTTTGCAAATAGGCGTTCGATTCCTTGGGGTTTCTATGATTTCGGAAGACAAGGGGTCAGCCGAAGGGATTTCAGCAACTGTACGTGAAATACGGACAGGAGAAAGCCGTCGAAAGTAGAAGGAAGGTCGCCTGCTGATGACCATTAGCCGAAAGAAGTTCAACTAGGTTTGTGTTGAGATTCAGTTAGGTGTTAGATTGATTCAGTTAGGTTGATTCAATTGTGGATAAGGAGAAATCGGTGTTTGTGTTGTCATCCCTACACTGCAACATGTTACGAATTCGAGTGCAGATTTTTGGGCACTGTGGGGAATAATTCCGGATCTAAGATCTAAGATTTGAGGCTTTTCGAGCAAAGAGTTTGTCGCTTTGATATCGACTCTTCTAAAAAATCAGAGGTTTTCAGACCCTACCTCTGAGCCGAGACGAAAAGCTCTTCAACTACCAGGATATTACCATAGAATGGAACTTTTTTTTCAGCCAAAGCCTGTTGCTAGGTGTGTCATTTGAATTTTACGAGACTAAAACCCCACATTTCATTATGTATTTACTATCGTTTGAAACACAGAGCCCTTCTGCACCTCCTAGGCTTTTCTTTGAATACTGTCCTCCAGTTTAATTTCTTATCCAACTCGTACGGTCCAATTTGAAGGTAACTACAATACAACAGTGTTTCGAGTGCATCTGGTCGACAGAATGTAGTGTTTGAGTTCGTCGGCTTCTACTTAAGATATCTGGGTTCAATTCTAAGTACTACACCAGAAATCGAGAAAAATATCTTCGAACGAAACAGTAGTGTTGTGCATAGCATATGAAGACATTGTTGCAAGACAAATAGTATCACGGCCCTCACTGAGCTAAATTTTTCATGATTTACCAATTCTGAAAACAAGAGACGATGCTTCGACGATGCGCATATTCCATGCCCTTTAACTCATCTCAAAGCGAGGAATCAGCGAAAACACTAAGGTTCAATCCGTATATACCAACGGAACACAAACCAGCTCACTATACATCATCTCTCTTAAAAAGCAATTTAACTCCAGATAGTCTTCGATAAGCTCGTGACTCCAGATAGTCTTCGATAAGTTCTCTAATTCTTAAAGGATACGTTGCACTATAAGTACTCGGATTTTCAAACGATTCACAGATCTTGTATAACCACTCTGAGGAGCTTGTCCTTGTCCCATTTTTTCTTAATTTCTAGAAAAAAATTGTCAAAATAGTCATCAGCTTTTCAACTTGAATAAATCACGTAACGATCGCAAATCATATTCACTTCACTCCCCTGCATATCCCTTTTTTCTCCATTCACGAACTCAGCAGAATGAAAAACACTAAACCCGGCACTTCAAACAATTTCTCCGATTGAAATGCATCCCGGAAGCTCACAGTGCTTTAATGAAGAATAATGATGCTCGAACAAAAGCAACAACAAAAGGACCATCACACCAGTCAGACGATGACAATCCTTACCCCAAAGGATTCATAACTCGATTGGAGTATAGTCATACTCTCATTGCCACCCCGACCACTATCCAGCTCACATATCGTTCGTCTCGCATAAATTAATCATTGCTGAAGGCACTTAAGCGCGTCTTGATCCAATTGCTGGAATCCTTATCCTTCTCCTCGTTAATCCCCTTGGGCAGGCAGTCGAATGAGTTAATGTATCCTACATCACGCGCGAATCGCATCATTGCATTGTGTCATCATTATTAGCTCCTCTTCGGGTGCACCGGATGCAACACCACCCCATTTGGTTGTGTATATTTGTGCACATGTAAATCACTTGAGAATCAGCAGAAAATATTTTCAATCCTCACCCCCGACGTTTGCACTTGTGTACACTGCGAAGGACGACGGGGCGGTAAGTGGGCAGAGGCAGGAGTTAGAGGCTAACCCCCTTGAGAGGTAATCACCATTGACAAGTGACAAATTGTACATTTTCTCAGTCATTGCATTCGAGATTCTGAAAAGTGTGAGATGAAGTTGAAAGGGTGGGGGCGCATGGCCCATTGAGGATATACGAGTAAACTCGTAGAGCCGCCAATGACACCAATACTAGTTGGGATGTGATGATGGTGCTACTGTTGCTGCTATCAGCTATGAAGTATGACTACGTTGACGATGATGACGATGAGGACGATGACGACGATGACGACGATGACAATGCAATAGCTAGTCATTGGCAAGGGAGTTGTAACGGAAGTAGGACAACATGTGCTCCGCTGCACAAGTGCTTACATAATAAAGTGATGTGACCAAGGAGACTCCTCAGCAGCTGCGGCTCCAGAAAGAAACTCTTGGCTCTTGAGCCATACGAGTATACTATGCCATCAACTTTCTTCGATTACAATGGCAATCAAGAGTTGAGACGCATGCGAAGGACTGCACATGTTTGGATACATGTGTGCTGCCCGTCCCATCTCCTGGTTGTAGAATTTATTCGATGATTTTGCTTATTTTTTTCTTATTTGATTCGAAGACTCCAAGGAGACAAGAGGATGAGGAACGAAATCAGGTCAAAGAACTGCTTTACATATCCTATTAATGGGCATGACATCTAAGGAGATGAATTCATGAGGCAAACACGTTTATGGAAGCGCCTGCTTGCAAGTTGAATGCGGCAAGTGCATTGCCGTCTGAGAGGGTTCCGGAAGACATGAGATTTTCTTTCCACAGACAGACATACATACATACATACATTCTTTTTGCTTGGAAAGGGTCCTTGAAGAAAACATTTAGCGCCGAGTGTTGGATTTCCTTAAAAAATAAAATAAAAAGTAGCTGACGTTTGGCTGATTTTAATGATGTTGGAGAGGAACCATTTCTTGGCAAGAAGTCTACCGAAATAGTTCTGCTTTTAGCTTAACTGGAAGTGTACATTTAGGGAGAGCTTTCCGAGCCAACACGTGACGAAGAGCACAGCAATCGATCCTCTAACTAGATGCAAACTTCGTAGCATTATTGTGATATGATTTCTATGGGCCTTTCCATGGACTGGTGTGTTAAGGAAGTACCCCCTGGCTCTCTTGGAAGGCATCTGCTATCGAATCCGCCCACCGGACTTATGTTTTGATACTTAATGCCTTAAGGGATGCAGTTCTGTATTGCCAATAGTACCACAAATGCCTTAAAAGGTTCAGAGACTTCTTTGATGGGCGATCTTGCCACACCAAATTGTGATAAGGAAGTTCTCCGGGTATTCTTTGATTCAATATTCATAGCCTCGATGAGTTCATTAAAATTCTACGGATTGAGCCTGATCTGTGTTTTTTTTTCTATGGCTGCCTTTCGAGGCCGGAAGGCTAAGGAGTTAATGAGACTCCAGTTCTAAGATGAAGCCAAGTGTGAAGTCGAACGTATAGTCCAAGACATCCTAACTATTTGAAAAGATTCAAAAGAGTATGGACGTAAGCCGAACAGAATGTTGCCATAGCGATAGTCCACTATGGGTCTTTTGTACACGGTGGCGCATATTCTGCTAGAATATGGTTGCTAGAAAAAACTTAATATGCATACAAGTGCTGCATGTGTAATTGTAGTTTCCTATACTGAAAGCAACACCCTTACAGCAGCGATTGTAAAGAGAAATTAATCTTTTCAAGCTGATGTTTCCTTCTAGGTCTGTGTAAGGGACAAACATTTTAGATCCAAATACTAGAAAGGTCTAGAAGACTACCATGGAGATAATTCTGCTCCAATATTGAAAGCAAATCAGAGTGTACCGGTATGGGTCACTACTCTAGAAGCACCATACAAGGATGAGTGATATCACCCCTTGTGTTGACCTTAGTTGTCAATCTGTGCGAAGAGAGCAACGATCACCTTCTACACCTACCAAATCGTCGGACCCGATTTAATACGCTGGCGGTAGCTTAGTATGAGCGTAATCCACAAATATAATTACCACAGTAGCTCCATCTATTGAGACGTCTCATGCTTTCAGAACTACGACAATGGCAGGACTGGAAACAGTACTCTTGGTCTCTTATACGTAGACAGACAGTGTTATTGATAGTATAATGGATTGAAAGCAAACCCGATAAGCCACAGCTTACTCTTTCAAATAACCTGTGCTGATGCTCTTATACAGACGATATGATACCCCATCATGACTTTTTAAACGTAAACCGCTTGTATTTTCCTAAGCAGAGAAGTATCCCATGCATAACTTGATATCTGCTTTTACGACTGAATCAAAGATGTAGACGGGAATCAGTGCTGAGGTCAGTCTAAAGTAAGAAGCTTACGTCGCTAGCCGGACTACAGAAGTTTCATTCAGCCTGAGAAATTTACACAAGGGTTCTTCGCTTTAACACTGGTTGGCCTCTGTCCGCAAAGAAGTGTCAGGCAATGAATATGCAGACGAATAAGCTCGAAAAGAATCCTCCTTGGTCAAAAATTTACAGATCAAACCTCTGCATTCGAAGAATGCAAGTCGAGCCTTTCAATCTGTAAAGGAATTTCGACCAAAAGTCAGCAATTTTCAACCGAGCTAGGTTGTCTTGAAGGACAGAGCTGAATTGTATCTACACTTGTTGGATTACTTGCACACCATAAGCTTCTGGGGACATGTGCAATACAACTGCGCATTTTCGACGACGGCCTATGCAAAGGCTGTGGGGAGTTGGACAGAGTATCCTCTCTTCACTTTCTTTGTCACCGTCCCAGCCTTCATACCTTGAGAAAGAGAACTTTATGAAGTAACTAGAAGTCCATGACCTCATTTGCAGGTCTTTTCAAATTAACGGATGAAACACGATGTCTGAGACCTATTCAGGGACCAAATGTCAACCAATGTGGGACACAGTGTACACAGACCCAAGTGCGATGAGGCATTTGATGCTTTCATATCACATTGCCCAACAAACTTAACCTAACCAGCCAAACTTACGCAATCTAGGAGAAAACGAACTATCTTGTGACGAACGCTGATGTGAACCTTTTTCGCTCATAGCGATAATCAAACTACGCTTAAAGCACTACTTACCCTCCTAAGCACCACCAAACTTGTTCCAGAAGGGAGCCGAGTTGGAAAGCAGATTTTCCATTACCCACACACACACTGTGGCGCTGGCAGCCCGGTATGGGCCATGGCCTAGCTTCTTGACACTCATTTGTGTTGCTCATGTTGTCATTTTTGTCACATCTGAGCGGGGCCTTTGGTTTATCGCCGAGTCCGAACGGCACTCCTTAGAAGCTTTTTCGTAGGCAATTTTTCACCCGGCGAAAGGGTGATGGCAATTTGAAAAATTGTTGGTGTCCCAGCCGGGGATCGAACCCAGATTCTCTGCGTGATAGTCCAATGAGCTAACTATCGCGCCATCGCCATTACCGTTGAGTGAATTATAAGACTAACCGGAGGTTGACGCAGCTCTGCAGGTTACATATAGACCGCCAAATGCTTTTAGGAGTATCTAAAAAATCAGCGGCATTTCTGCAGTCTCGTAAATGACTGTAAATCTCTTGACAGGGCAGAATGCGTTTGCTTTTAGATATGTAACACCATACTTTGTAATTCTTTCTGTAAGATTGATAACGACACCGCGGAACACTTCGTGTTTAAATACCCGGCTTCCGCTTACATTTCTGTGCAGATACTAGGCGCTGGTATTGTAAGCATTGATACTTCATCATTGAAACGATTACACACCTTTCTCCGAAAGACTGATCAATTTCAACAGCCGTGCTGTACAAAGAGGACCATTCAACAAGTTCTTTGTTTGAGGAAGTATACCATACTTCTTGAAGGAGAATCTTGTCAGTTGACTCTATGAGAAACCCATACTGAGTTCGCAGGTGGTACCAACCAACATTGTAAGCTTGAGAACTGTTTCACCAGCTATTGTATCTTTTTCCTGCCATCACTTCATTCCTGGTCTAGAAAAAACTGACGTTAGGCGGGGAAACTTACTGTTGCCGTATAAGGAGTGCCTCAAAAACCTGTTGATAGGGTAGTTGTACTACCGTACTAAAGATTTCACAATGGAACTACACCGTCCTAGCTTTTCGGATGCTAAAATAAAAACGAAGAGAAGACGGTGTCCAAACCATGGATGGTTGTAGAAGAGGGCACCACAAATGTGGCTGTAGAAAGTTCTGATGAGACTGAAAATGCTCTGTGTAGCACTGGAAAGTGCAACAGTAAGTGGTATTCTTTCGTAGTAAGGGAATATAAGGCCAGACGTTGATGCTTCCGTTGCTTCGGCCAAGGCCACACCATAATCGACTGCCCATTTCAGTCAGATGTTTGTCGCCGATGCGGACAGGAAGACCACAGAGCTATCTCATGCAAAAAGGCTTTGCAGTGAAACGAACCTAATGGTCACCTAATGGGGTCAGCTGACACACCGGCAAGTGTGCTTTTGTAAAATCCTCCCATAAAAGGGTTAGAATCAATGTAGAGGAGTTGCCCGCCAGGGACCTTTGTGGTCCGTTTATATGGAATCTCATAATAAATCCACTCCTGAGGCAATTGTCAGACCACTGAAGGTGGTGCGCTTATGCACATGATTTGCTTCTCCTTCTAGAAACCCAGTCTCGTGCTGAACTCGAAGGATTAAAAGACAGAGTGCTGCCATTTGTTGCTGGATGGGCTGCAAGAGCTAGTGTCAGTGTTTCTCGGGGAAAGATTTCATGGTATATTGAAACCATTCTGTCGTGCTCCCAAAATACTCATGAGTGATGCCTCTCCTATGTATGTTACTAAAGTAACGATGGGCAAGTGAGAGGCAAGACTTAGAACACGCTGTCGTGGGAGTGAAGAAGAACAGTTGTCTCTGTTTCCTAGTTTATGTTGATAAAAAATTCCCGATTAGTTGTATTGAACTCAGATATATTCGTCTTTTTCCCAGTGATCGGATCCAGTGAATGGGGTGCGCTTGCTTGGTAGCTCTAAAAACGTACAAAATTGTGCTTCCCCGCAGTCAAGAAGTAGAAGAGAAAATCCTTTATCCTTAAACACCTTTTTGCTCTTGGTCAACTTCACATTGAGGAGTGAATTGTTTTAGCCTGACAGAAAATGAACTTAACTGGGCCCTTTCAGCTCCTTCGTTGCTACTCAGAGCTTTATTGTATTCAACCAGGTATTACTCAAGCTGCGGCCCTAACCACCTTGATCAACTGCATACAATAGAGTCGAGAGAACAATTTACAACAATTTCACAGAATCAGCACAGAGCCAGATTCGATAAGCAAAACCCTAAACGTTAAATGACGCTCATAGGCTATGGCATTATCTTGGCAACTGTAACGGTGCCACAGAAATGTTGATATGTTTGTTGTAAGCCACTGAAGCTGACTTAAGTTTCAACATTTCGAAAAGGCACTCCAGTTTCTGTCCAAATTGTTCCTTACCAGGTTCAGGCGAATGTTCACTTATACCTTTAGTCTTTGCCTAAAATGTATCTTATTGGTGATGACAATTTGCAAATCTACACAGCATCACACCTTCAACAAGTGATACAAATTTCTCTGCCAATGTCTATCCCAAGGCTCATTGAAAAGCTTCCTCTGATTTGGACTCTTTATCGCCTTCTTTCATGTGCCATGCACAAATTCCGCTTCCTCTTTTCAAGTTCTTTTCAAAATGACATTTAACTACATCGACTTCCGAATACCATTTCTTTTGCAGCATCCCCAATCACCTGTTCTTCAGTGAATCCTTTCGTTCAACTTCCTCCTTGATCACCGTTGACGTCGCAAAGTACTACGTATCCTTAGCTCACACAAAAGCTGCGATACAATTTTATCTCTCGATAACTCTTTCTTCTACTTTTTTTTGTAATTTTTTGTCAACTCTTATCTAATCCTGTTTTCACTTTTCCATCTTTTTTTACAGGAATAAATTGCTTCCAGAGATTTTCGGAGCAGCCAAAGTATACAGAGGTGAATCCGAGTCAGGACGCACTATTGACATGCAAAATAATCGATAAAAGAGGAACATGCTCGTGGCAAAAGGATAACAAGGTAATTACACATAGATTCCCTAACCATATCTCTTACTATGTGTGTGTGTATGTAACCTGATGTGGGTTCTTGAAGCCTGTCTACATTTTGGTCCTTTTTCTCGCTGGAAAGGTGCCTTGAGTTTTAGTTACTTAATCGAGAGCGGTGAGTGTTGCATTAAAATGGGAACAGAATCAAGGACTCCCACTTTAAGAGGTGGTGGATACAGCTACGGATAAAAAGTTACCCTTGCCAAATGTTGTCTATTTTGAGGAAGTACGCCTTTGGAGACTGGAATCTCTTTGAAGGATCAGATTACCTTATTTATGGCAAACAAGATAGGTATCCATGTTGCTCCTTGGACTCTATCCCTTATAAATTGTAATCCTTTTATTGGAGCGCAAATTTAAATACCAATTAGGATGTGCTCGCTTACGATGGATGAGAATAAAGGTGATGTCTGGATGGGCAAATGAGTGTACATTTTATCCATGGACATGGAATGGCGATGTATGTTATGTTCGTTTATACCAATTTAATGAGGTAAGTGTGTAAATTGCATCGAAGAGTGTCGTATTGTGGTCGCATTTGAGGCAACTTAATGGAGCGAAACTAATTTTCTGGACCATCGAGTGTTTAGTGTGTAATAAGTGACAATGGTGAGGATTGTCCTTTTTGTTTTACGTAGTAAGAGTGCGCTGGGTAAGAGATCTTCAATATCGATTTACTAGACCTCACTTCGAACAAGGAACTTCAATCGTAGAAGTCACCAAAGGCTTATATAGATGTAATCGATAGGTCGAAGCAAGGAATAGCGTTAAATAAGGGGGTGTTTCCGATAACAGACATCACCATCATAATTTACAAGCTCTGATCAGACCTCAGGGCAAACACCTTCAATAAGCTTTTAACAGTATTCAGAGCAGAAAGTTACATAGCTGGGATCAAGGTACTTTCCCTCTAGAAGTTGAAAAAAGACACTGAACTAAAGAGAGAGCATTCACCGCAAGCATACAAGCATATACGACGATACAAGCGCAATGAATAACAATTAATGACTGCAACTTAAGGAAACTTTAGCAGAATTAGGAAAGCAGAAGGGGTAGCTATGCTCAAGACTGCTACTTAAGAACGTTATCATAGAAAAGGCGGTAAGATAAGTCGTCCAGTTAGTTGAACACGTTCTCATGCTTTGTTACAACTTTTGCAAAGGATCGAAACAATCAATAAAACCAGCAGGCTAATCCAAGTCTCAGCCAGACTAGATTTACTCAGAAGATCTGATAAAACGCACACTTACCAAAGTTTTTGTTTTTGTAAGGAGGGATGGAAAATATTACAAACGAACACCGTTAAGGAAGAGTAAGGCTCCCACGATGGTGGGTTCGAACCAATCTTATACTCACTTAAGCCCCTTCCTTGCCACACGACCTAAATCCACGCTGGAATTGCATACATTACTTACTACGTTCGGGTACTTAAGCCCCGCTACAGCTACGAGGACGGTCATACCCAATCTGAACGCCAGCCTCGCATGCAGCCCAAGGGGTGCCATGGTCTCTTATTGATGTGCTTCTATTCAGACTTAGCACTCATTCATTCCGATGATCTGTTGGTAACTCAGGAGGCCAACAGCCAATGCATCCTCGCTGCATATGAACCAAATCTACGCGTGAGGTAGCACAGGCCCGTCCACCGCCTTCTTCGCTGTTCTCCATGCATTCTGGCAGCTCAACATCGTCTAACCGATATTTTCGGGCGTGATTATGAGCCAACACGGGTCCTATAATACCTGTCCTTGCTGATGTCACCTTGCGCAGAAGAAGAAGGTGTGCTTGACGCTACCCTCCACCTCAAAGTAACAGTCGCATATGGGTGATGCTTTCATGCTCTACAGAAAAGCTGGGTGAAATGGTATTGAAGATCACCTCAAAATGACTTCGCTCCAGCCATGGCTTAGCACCGGTATGAGTGGGTGTATTTACCTGCCCACAACCTCGTCATTTCATTGCTGCTGCCAGCACGCCAATTAGCTACTTTTCTTGTCGTTATCTGTGTTCCCGTGCAAGTATTACGACGGATACGGTTCTAGTAATCATCATAACTGCTACCGCACGCGCGATTTGAAGGTCCCCACTCGTTTTGCCCAGGTAATTCGCTCCCAGAGAACCCGTCTCGACAGCTCATTCGCCCACACCTCAGCGCCGTACAATTAAATAGAGTTGGCGACAGACGCTAGTACCCTGCTTTTGACCTCTCTGGTCAACATTGAGCATCAGCCTTTCCTACTTTTTTGGCTTTATCAGCCACCCTCCCTATGTGCTCCCTAAATCTTGCATCGGTCCACATTTGTAGATGTCGTCGGGCAGACGTTCCAATTGCGACGTTCACACAGTAGCATCGCTTTTTGGGCCTCCAGCTCAAACCCGTGACCACACAGCCAGTACACCTCTCTAGCGACGCCCAACATATTCTGTGTTTGCCCCCTTAAGAGATCTGCCACTTACCTAAGTAAGGCTTTAGTTGTTCGTACATAGTTACAAAATTCAAACGCTTTTCCTTCCATACTCGTCATCAGATAAATGGTAAAAATTAAAGTCAAATTGTTTGAAGCCCTGAACTTGATTGGTTTTGTGGCGGCATCCTATGTTCTAGTACGTGCTCAGGTCGTTGTTTAGGCAATGTCCAAAATAATTCATTTGGTGCCTACGTAGCCTGCAAACTTACTTACTTAAATGCTACTACAACTCGAGGCCAACACGGGTCTCAAATATTAGACCTCTCCAGTTACCTCGGTCCTTAGCTAACTGCCTTAAGTTGTGCACTCCAAATAGGTTGGGCGCGCCACCTTATATAAGGCCTCACTCTACAATTAGAATGGATTGGGAGACGCTGCTGGCCGGAGGGTTGGTGTCCATTTGCTCTACATGTCCAGGACATCTCGCTCTACAATTCATTGTCGAATCTTACACTCAAAAGCCCATCAACACAAACGGGACCAAAGACATTTTAAAGTGTTTGTCTCTCGTAACAACTGAGGATATCTTTATCCACTTTCAATAGATTGGGTTGGTCAAAGTCGTATACAAAATCTCCCTAGTTTTTCGGGATAGGGCCTTACTACTCAAAGAAATAGTGATTGGCAAGTCTGATTGTTCATTTTATTTTAAAGGAGGTGATATTGACAGAATTAATAGCAGAGCCAAGGTATGCAAAGTCACTAAGTACCTCCAAATTACATCTGACATCAAAATCTTACTTTAGCCCTCCTGTACCGCTAAACCAAATTTGCCAGCTTTCGTTTCCGTACTAGCTAAGTGTAAACTTGTAAGTTCCGCACAATTCTTTCGACTATAATGGCAAAGAAGTCACTTTGTCTAAAATCTATTTTGACATCAAAGGACCCGCTTAAATCTTTACCGAAACGGATGAGCTTGAAAGGTAATCCAAAACTAGTAATTGCTCTACATACCTCGTCTCTGCTTATGGGTCTGAGGTGTCCTTTTTTGTTGGATTTTAGCTTAGATATTGCTACGCTTACCTTATTTTAGCCAGGTGGAGGGAATTTTTGACTATCATCGTCCAAGTTGAATAGTTCATTCGGAATGTTTGGCTGCTTTGCTGGTTACATTCTACAGGAAGAGCTTTTCCATATTCTCAACACAAACTGTATTTCAACTCCAATGTTTCCTTTTTCTCTTCACAGGCTTCTGGCCGAGTCTTCTTGGCTTGATACCATATTTGCACTTGTTGGTGAAACTTCCGTATGTTATTCCTAGGGTACAGCCTCTCAACGTCTTCGACCGTGCGCTTCTAGTGCTCTTTTTTATTTTCTGTCAAAGCGGTTCTTTTTGCTGTCTCTTTTGATCGTAGAGTTCACAAGCGGCTCTCCTCTTTGCTATGGCCTTTGAGAAAAGCGCATTCGCAGCTTCGCTGCAACACAGTATTGACCCGAGCCAATGTTGCCAAAAGCATTCGGATGTCCAAAATACTGGAGGCAGTTCTTACCTCTATATCAGTCTTATCAATTCATGATCTGAGGACTGCTATGTACTCTGAGTTCCAATTATTGAGATGAGGAGACCGTCTGCTTACTTAAGTGATATTTCGCTCCGCCGCGTAATCAATAAGTCTAAGTCCCTTGCCAACCATAGTGGCGTATAGCCTGTGCTAACCTAGTCTTCATGGGCATATATTAAGTTTATGTAAAGCGACTTTGATACGGATTGTCATAAAACGCTCGCTCTCCCGTCGGAAACTCAAGATTCCTTGACTTACCCTGCCGTTCATAGCAAACCCGCATCCGAATAAGCTCTGTTTCCTGCCTGTTAAGGGTCCGAACATTCCACGTGCAGATCCGAAGTAGCTGTTCTCTAAACGTTTCCACAGTCGTCGTCAGTTTTATCCGATGCCAAAAGTTGGTTCGTCATACCTTGTTAATCCCTCCCACATAGGGTTTTGAGCCCTTTGACGGAGTTATGAGCCAGTATCTTGCTACTGGTCGATCATGCCCTTTCAATTGCGATGTAGTGTTAACATTTTGCTGCGAAGTTGTTCCTTGCACTTCTGACCCAACAAAGTTATAGCAAAGTCAACAGTTTCACGATCAATCACAACGCAGGTTCTTTGAGTTATCTGGCCTAAGTCTCTTATTACCTTGAAGTTCTAGCTACGCTACAAGTCACTATTGTTTCTGTATACGACTACTCTACTCGGAAATTATAATATCGTGTCCAGCAAATTTGGAATTTGGAAATGGACTTGATGGTCTCCGGACCAATCAACAGTCAACCAGATTGGCCACATTAAGATCGACGCCAGACACCCTTCCAACAAGTTTGCTGTCCGAATCTTCCGATAAGCCATCATACACTCGGATCACTACCTTGTTGCAGCCCGGGTACGGATGCGGATATAAAAAGCACAACAGAGTCGAGTCAGGCCACTAATTTACGACCTTGAAAGGCTGCAATAGGAAGAGACCTTTGCCGACCGCGTTTCCCTCAAATTCTTACAGAATCAGGGACCCCCTATACAATCCATCGAACACCAATCGGCAATGGCTTCAAACCGCCAGCACAAAAAAACCTCTAGTTCGATGGCGAATGTAGGGAGATGTATGCAGCCAAACAAGAGGCATACAAAGCCGCTCTGTATCGCAGGACGAGAGCTCTACGAACAGAAAAGACAGGGAGAACATAGACTTCTTAGAGGAAAAAAGTAAGAGCACGAGAAGCACGCGGTCGAGGAAATGGAGAGATGGTTCGGCAGGAATGTCGTTCGAAAATTCTATCAAGGAATTCAAAGAACATGCCAGGGCTACAAAGTCAGAACGGAAGCCTGCAAGGACGAAAACGGAAACCTAGTAGTAGAATCGCAGTCGGTGCTGTAAATTTGGAAAGACCACTTCTGCATACTGTATAACGACGACTACCGATGACCATAATTCCGCTGTCAAGCAGAATAATCCATCAACACTGGCCGATGATAGCAAAGAATTCCGTCCACCTGACCTAGACAAAGTTGAAATTGCGATATCGGGACTGAAGTGGAGCAAAGCTGCAGGTCTAGAAGGGCTTCCAGCTGAGCTATTTAAGGCAGCTGGAGATGACCTGGTTTGGAATATGCATCAGCTCATCTGCAAGATATAGTCGATTGCCCAATCCAACAAAAAAAGTGATCCCTTCGACTGCGTCAACTATAGTCTCCTAAATGTCGTCTACAAAATCTTTTCTGCCGTATCGCCTGAAACCGATCATGAGCAGTCTGATAGGTCCATATCAGGGTGGTTTCAGGCAAGGGAAGTCTACCAACGTTCAAATATTCACACTACAGCAGGTCTTGAAAGAGACCGTGGAGTTTCAAATCGAAACCCACGACCTGTTTCTCGACTTTAAAGCCGCATACGACAGCTTGATGGTCATGCCATGGTCTCGTCCGGTTTCACAGGATGACAATGAAAAATACTCGCCACTCCATTAAGGTAGGTAACGAAATAATCGAGACCTCCAATGTCAAAAAAGGTTTAAGACTAGGCGAAGCGTTATCATATGACTATTGCAACATTGCTCTAGAGAGAATCGTGCAAAATTCACCGATTCTCTACAAGTCTTCCCAATGGCTTGCGTACGCAGATGACATCGACGTTATTGGACGAAGACAGCGAAACGTCAATGAGGCCTTCGATGCTATCGAAGCGGAAAGCGGAAGAATTGGCCTCATTGGCAAATATGCTGCCATCAATAAAGGACTCCCGGCATCGACAACTTGGCAAGAGTGGCACTATTGGCAGCTATTACATCTAGGTAGTTAAAGACTACATCTACCAGCACGGAAATAAGACGTAGAATAACTCTTGCCAACCTTGCTCAGGGGCAATTGAATAGCAGAGCCCCCTTCCTCGTAAGACCAAACTGGCCTTATACAAGACCTTATTGTCGGTATGGAGGAGGAGATTTAAACACGAACTGTACGAGCTCCACAGCGACATCGGCTTAGTCAGGCGTCTACGCCTAAAATGGTCATGAACAGGGAATGGACACCATAGCTCCGTCCCGAGTAATCTTCAAATTCGCGCCCCGGGAACTGCGTAGCAGAGGACTGCCAAACCTACTACAATTGAAAGGGGACTTCACCACCGATTGAAGTGAAGGCTCATAGAAGCAATCTTTTGTAAGTTGGTCCTCCTTCTATGTGCATGGGACATGGAGGATTATGACAATAATGTTAATGAACTTAGCCTTTATGCAAATCGTCGTCATTTATTCGCTTTCATGACTTGAAGCACCATAAACCTTTTCCTGACTGTAAATCTGCATTCAAACGCGCCATTTATGTGAAGCATTTTCCTAGATATCAACATTTTGCATCCCCTTTTCGTCAGGTATATACTCGTAGTATCAAACTTCTTGGGCCACGGTTATATTTTTTTTAGAAGCAGTTGGGGATCTTCTTTAGTTGTTCGGTGATACCCGGTCTGTTAAGGGTCCGATCCCGCAAGAACTTTCATATAAACTAGAGTCTGTGTTGGTTTCAATTCCTATTTCATCGGAGTATTGCACGCTAGAAAAGCTACTACTAATGCGCTCTTCATCATCCCGATTACATCTTTAATTTTGCAAAATCCCAATTATCCTTTAGTGATAAGTTGAACCACCCTCACGACTACCTTTCAAAAGCTTTCCGCCCGACTAACAACACCTAAATGGCAATTTTCATTAGCCCCCTTCCATTGGAAAATTCTCTACGTAACTGCATTTGAGATGCAATGCAATCTCATTCAAACACAACCATTATCCCTGATGGTAACATTTTCTCATTAATTAATCCCTTAAGCCGCCCTCTGTGTCCCAGTGTCACAACCCTTGCTTTCAACTGCATTTACTTCCAGACAGCAGTCCCTTTGACCTAATCAAAATAATCAAAAACTATGAGCTCCCATAATCCGGTTCCCAATTACGAAACCAAACAAAACCAGGAATCCCATTTCAAAATTGCATCCTTCCAAACTAACACTCACACTCTTCAGCTTCACAAACACACTGATGTTTCGGAATTTTCCGTTTTCTTCTTTATACTTGCAGCCAGTTGGAATTTATCCGAAGAAATACGAATGGGCGGCCCACCCATCTACAGGCGGTCTTCACATGGATTTGCAACCACCGCCACATATTGGTGGTGACTGTTCATTATGGATACGTTCGGCTACTTTAGACTTTGACGATGGCCTCTGGGAGTGTCAGGTGACAGCTAGTGACTTTACGACCCAAGATGCCCTAACCAGTCAACCAGTGCGATTAGTTGTCCGAGGTAAGTGGTGTTCTAATTGAAATTGGAATCTCACCGTGTCTGTGAGTAACCTGATGCTGAGATACAATTATCCCTTAGTACGGATAAGTCAGCGAAGCCAAAGGCAAAACTGTCTATTGAGTGGGTGTGTGTGCTTGTGAATTTTAATTAAACCACCCCCAATGGCAAGGAGCTTTGAGCTTCGAGTTATAAAAGATAAAAACGAAAAAAAAAAAATGTATCTAGATTCTAAATTACAATTTAATCTGTATGCTCGATTTTACAGTGGCACCGCAACGACCTCGACTGGAACACGAAGGCGCACATGTGCCGCCAGGACATAATATCACCGTGGACTCTGGTGCTGTGGCGACGGTAAAGTGTGTCTCGCATTACGGTAATCCACCGGCTACACTTAAGTGGTTTCTAGGTGAGAACTCCCCGTCTGCAGATACCTTCGAGTATAAACAATCTGCATGTCTAACAACAGATATACATACATAATATGAATCTCCACAAGGACAAAGATTCAAGAGTAATTGGGTATCGTTTGTCTTGTCCACAGGTGATCAGGAGCTGATGCCGCTGGGTCCACAGGTTAATTCAACTGAACCGGATAATCCTAGAACATGGTCGGCATCGTCTGTAGTGCAGGTGTCTGCAATGCGTGAACGTCATGGTGAGATGTTACGTTGCGTAGCATTCCACGAATCCTATTCAGCGAAATCAGTTACTGTGGAGGCAAGAATGGATATCAAGTGTAAGTCGAAGGAATGTTCTTAAGTAACTTCGTTATGATTTTTACTGCTCTCTCTGTTTGTAGATGCTCCAACAATACGACTGATTGGCTCACCAGAGATTGACTTGGAGGAGGATAAGGATGCTCTGATTATGAGGTGTGTGGCAGATGCTAACCCTCCAGCGAGTATAGTCTGGCGAAGAGCTGGACGCTCAGAAATTGCCAGTTTACAGGTTAGTGGGAGACTGAAACTATACACGGTCGTTTATTAACTCACATTTTACTTGAATTCCTTGCAGGAATCTCTACAACTTCGTCCTGTAGGAAGACGAGATGCTGGTTTGTACACCTGTCAGGCACAGAATTCTGTCGGAACATCCGAGCAACTTTCTGTGCAACTTGATGTCAAATGTAAGTAACCGACAAGGGGGTAACCGTCTTGTTATGATAAACTTTTTTTTTTTTTTCTTTTTCTCCAGTTCCACCGAAGATTCTATCAGCCGGTCCAGATCGTCTTACAACAGCGCCACTGTTCAGTCCGGCTGCATTTGAATGTGTCGCCGAGGGCAACCCGCCGCCGTCTTATAAATGGGTTCAGAGGTATGTATCCCTTCCCCCACCCCCAAATGTGGGGCACTTCAGCACGAGTTCATTATTACATCGAGGACATTCCTATTACGAGTATAAGCCTTCAGGAAGAGCCATTTGCCATAGTTGTGCGTCCTTGTAATTCTATAATAGTAGTTCTCGTCTTTTTTCATCCCCTCACTGGACCCACTCGACCATCTGCCTTGTCGTTGTCGTCTCTCTCTTTTTCAAGGATGCAATTGGACGCGCTAGCAACTTGAGAAAAGCAACTTTTGCTTCATTATAGTTCCTTATTCGTACATTCTTCCTGTGCTCGTCCTTTAACTTACTATAAAAATGTCTCAAACACACACAGGCTCTCCTATAAATACACAAAAGCGTCGGGGTGATGGGGTGGAATGGAAGGAAAATTAAAGGAAAATTATTTCTCAGGATTTCGCCTTTGTTTTTGAAAGTTTTCCTTCGCGGATGGAGGTCCTTTTTTTTTTGTGTGTTTTCATAGTCGCGCCACTGAAACAATTGTTCGTGGTTATATATTGTAGTATGGCGACGATGGAGGAGAGGACACAATGAATAGTCGAGGCTAAGGCGTAAATTACGTGAAAGGAAAATTATTTTCTCAAGGAAGCAGGAAAATCGGGTTGAGTTTTAGTTTGTTGCTTGATAATGGATGCTGCTACAATACGACGGGTAGTGATGGTGTTTAATGTTTTGTGCGAATGTAAAGGACATTTACGAATGTAGCAGCGTAGGAGCGTAGAAGAGGCTCCTGCTTCTCGTTATGGCCGTTTTTTTTTTGTTTTTTTTTTTTTTAATGAAATTTTGTACAAAATGGTGCGTTAATTGTGATGGCCGGAAAAAGCGGAATGAGGTTGAAAATTTGCTTTTTATGAGAATTGTTCGAGAAGACGACAATGGATGTTTGAGATTTTAATTGTGAAAATTAGTGGAATTGGGTTTCTCGATTGGAAATACTCTGGCATTTCTGAATGGGCGACACTAGTTCTGCTATACAAATCAGAAATTTCATTTTAGGACTTTACAAAGGCAAAGAATTAAGGATTCCAACAAAAAAATCCGTTCAATTAGAAGAGGCGTGGATGCTTTAAATATTTAATTTAAACGGCAATCTGTGCTGTGGTTTTTCGGCGTTTGGGTTTCATTGAAAATTACTTTTATTATTGGCGAGAATTGTGTTGCTAGCTAAGCTCGTGGTTTAATCATGTTTTCACGGCTTTGAGAAGTCCATAATGGGTGTTCAGCTCCCTTGATCTTACTTTCTTTTCTTACTTTGTTCCAAGACAAGTTCTCTTAGGGTCTATTCGCTCTATATGGCCAAGCCAGTTTAAGCATCGAATCCGTAGACGCCTGACCAAGCCGATGTTGCTGTATAGCCCGTACAGTTCGTGGTTAAATCTCCTCCTCGATTCCTCGTCAATAGAAGCAAAGTGCTTCTTCATACTTTTTCAATAATGTCCATGCCTCCGCATCGAACTTCATCGAAGTTATAGCTGCCAATGGTGCCACTCTTGTCAAGTTGTCGATGTCGGCAGTCCTTTATTGACGACAGCATCTACTATAGGTACTTGGTTCTTGTCTCATTTACCATTAGACCGATTCTAGCCGCTTCCGCTTCGATAGCATCGAAGGCCTCATTGATGTCTCGCTGTCTTCGTCCAATAACGTCGTTGTCATCTACGTACGCAAGCAATTGGGAGGACTTGTAGATAATCGTTTTCCCTTCTATTGGCCACTGAATTTTGCACAATTCTCTCTAAAGCGATGTTGAATAAGTCACATGACAGCACGTCGCTTAGTCTTAAACCTTTTTTGACATTGAAGATCTCGATTACTTCGTTACCGACTTTAATGGAGCAACGAGTATTCTCCATTGTCATCCTGCACAACGTGACGAGACCATGGCATTTTACAGCGAAATGTCTAGATTTCCTTAAGCGATGTAAGAAATATTTCACCCCCTCTCATCTGGCCTCAATATATAAGGCTTTCATCCGCCCAAAACTGGAGTACAATGCTCACATCTGGTCAGGTGCTCCCAAGACTTCTTTGCGCCTACTAGATAGGATTCAAAACCGTGCGATAAAACTAATAGATGATGCTAATACTACACAGTCGATTGACACCCTCGACCACCGACGTAATGTCTCCTGTCTCACCCTGCTCTATCGCTATTTTCACCACCAGTGCTCCTCTGAAATTGCCAGTAGCATTCCGTCCTTTTAAACCTCCAAGCGTAACACCAATGCTGAATGCTCATCAGTACACCCTCAAGCCCACTTTCGGACGCACCCTGAAATGTCGTGATACCTTCCTAAGCCGAACAACTCGCTCATGGAATGCCCTGCCGAGCTCTTTATTTTCTAGCCATTACAACCTTCAAACATTTAAAACCAACGTACATCGGTACCCCTCTTTAAACACATAAAACATTTTAAGGGTACATAAACCCTTGTGCGCGCGCAAATTATAAAAAAGAAAAGCTTGTTACTGTGAACGCTGTCGTATGCTGTCGTATGTTGTCGACAAATAGGTGGTGGGTTCCGATCTAGAATTCTTGGGTCTTTTCTAAGATCTGCCGTAGTGTGAATATTTGATCGATGGACCTATCAGGCTGCTCATGATCGGTTTTAAGCGATTACCCAAAATGGCAGAGAAAATTTTGTATGCGATATTCAGACTGATTCCCCTATATTTGGCGCAGTCGAAGGGATCGCCCTGGGGATCATCTTGGGCGAAGGATGCTGAGGTTCCGTTCATTAAGCATGCTTTCTTCTGACGATATCTTGCAGAAGAAAGCTGGTGTATGTTCCTAACCAGGTCATCTCCAGCTGCTTTAAATAGCCTCGCTGGAAGCCCGTCTAGGCCAGCAGCTTTAGCAGCTTCGACCCGATATCGCTATCCCAACTTCGTCTAGGTCAAGTGGACGGAATTCCATGCTATCATCGTCCAGTGTTGATAGTTCAGTCCGCCTGACAGCGGAATTATGATCGTCGTCGCCGTTATACAGTCTGAAGAAGTGGTCTTTCCATATTTTCAACACCGACTGCGATTCTACTACAAAGTTTCCGGTTTCGTCCTTGCAGGCTTCCATTCTGGCTTTGTAGCCCTGGCCTGTTATTTTAATTCTGTTTGGCTGCATGCGCCTTCCTACATTCGTAGTCGAACCAAAGGTTTCTTTGTGGTGGTGGTTTGAAACCAATTATGTCCGATGCTACTTCTCTGATGGCTCGTTGACAGCATTCCCACTGGTGCTCTATAGACTGTTTAGGTGATCCCGGATTTTGAGACAGTCTGAGCGTCACGCGATCGGCAAAGATTCTAGCGGTCTCTTGCGATTGAAACTTTTCAACGTCGAAAATGGGTGGTCTTACTCGACTCTCTTGTGCTCGTGATATCCGCATTCATACCCTGGCTGTAACAAGGTAGTGATCCAAGTCTTTGTTGACTTATCGGAAGATTCAGACAGCAAGCATGTTGGAGGTGTGCCTGGCATCGATCGCAATGTGGCCAATCTGGGTGACGGTTGATTGGTCCGGAGATCGCCAAATCCCTTTGTGGATGTTCATGTGTGGAAACCATGGGATGGCTACTATAAGGTTGCGTTCCCTTTAAAACTCTAAAACTCTGAGTCCATTTTCGGATGTGGTGTAGTACTTGTTTTGTTTCCCAAAAACGCGATCAAAGACGACTTCTTTGTCCAGGTTAGCAGTCAGCACCAACAATTTTGGTGTCATGGCTGAGGCATTGAGCATGTATTTTGTCTGGGAGGTCATAGAACTCGATCTTGATCGTTACGAGGCGTTTTGTCACATGCCGGAAGCTTAAGACTCTTTGCTTAAGTCTGCCTCGGGAAACAAGTAGCTCTTTCTTCGCTCTTTGTAGCAGTCACCGTAGTAAGTGTTGCAGTTTTTCATCCGTTGTTCGGTTGCGCGCGTTCTGATAGGGACCTTATATTCCAGGTGCAGAGCCGAAATTAGTTGTCCTCTTTAAACTTGCTGCGATCGTCAACATTATATCCGTCCGTATACGAGGTTGTCTCCCAAAAATTGCTTGTTTCCGCGGTTGGGATGTTACCCCTACTCGCAACTATTAACCTGGTTGGCCGCCAGTTCCTTAGTTAGTTCCCAATGACAAAGGGGGTGTCAGTATCCCACTTCGGGGGTACACAAGCTGCTGGCGAATAGAATTCGTCCGCTACCATCACTTTCCCAGAACCCTGACTAGTCCTGGAAATGCTCATGGACCTAGGCTCCAAATATGTTTAAGTAGCTTGCGTAAGGTTTCCCCGTCCGGTTTTTATGCCGCAGTTGACTCCATCTTTGGGGATTCACCCGCCGTATGTCCCCCTTCTGAGCGATTCTGCTCCACATCTGAGACGCAAATTTCAGCCTTCAGAGCAGCAGAATCAACCTCGCTTGGTATAGTCCATGCGCACTGGAGTTCACAAGGCTGTGCTCTCGCTATAGGTTAGATCACTCTAAATAGCTATCCAGGGGGTACCACGATGAGGTGAGGATGTGATTTTGCTGAAGAGCGTTATAAATGTCAAATGGCCCAAGCCATGTCTACCCAGAACCCACGTTGTCCTGGCCAAACTTGGCATTGAGGTCCTCCATGACGATAACTTATTTGTTAATTTTTTTTTTTTTTGTTAGAATTTACACCCATTGCCTTGGTCATTTCATAGTAAATGGTACACGCTAGATCCATTGATTTTCCTCGACCCTTCTAGAACCGAAAACCTTGTTTGTTCTTTGAGGTTTTGGCACAAGATGGTCCGAATTAGCAAATGTCTGCATTAGATCCCCCTTATAACTTTCAATGACTTCCCTTAAGATATATTTGTAGTCACCGTAGCACCTGAAGGAACTCCAATGAGATACAGGGTATGTCAGGATACAAAAATAATTTTCTTGAAAGGAAAGTATTCATCTGTCATCGGTTGCAGAGTAATAAACTAAATGGAAGGGCTCTAAGGAATCGAATCGCATTTTGTTGCGATGCCTAGCTTTCAATCTGACTTTCAATGGATTCTCTACTGATAGGGTAGAATAATTCCTTTCCAGCGGGACTACCAATATCCTTCTGCACATTTCCATTAGTCGAATCGGTTTGTTGGGAATGAGCTTCAGTTGTTCCTCTAATAAAGGAACCGTGTACATGCTTCTAAAAAGGCCTATCTCTTCGTATTAATCACATATCATTGGATCGGATTCTTTATTCGATGCTGAGTAGTTGCTTTAGTTGGAAGACTACTGTTTTATCTCATCTTAAACAGCCCTTGTGGATTATGTATTTGCATGGCTAAGCGTTTTTATGCGACTGCATCGCAATTACGATATCTTTTGAGATTCTTACTTCACCGTCTAGCTTTACACTGAAACGACTGACTTTGAAACGTTTTCGTTGACACGAGGTTCCTGAGTTTTCTTTCAATAAGATTCAACTTACTGTTGTAAGTTACTTTCGCAACTTTGCTATACACCGAGCTTAGATAAGCATTGAGAGTGCCAAAAGCTTCTTTCTCCTCTGCATCATTCGTCGGAGCGTAACACTGCTTGATGGTAACTTTGCGAATTTCGAAACTAAACCTCGCCGTCATTATAGTGGGATGGCATATCCTTATCGTTTGATTATAAATAGATTTTAACTACCCCGCTACTTATCGACCATTAGAGGCCCTTCTTTAACAGATTGGTCGGCAATCGAACAGATTGAGACTTCATGGTTGCAGGCACATAAACACGAGACGAGGAGGTTGATTGATGTTTCAACCTGTTTCTGTGTGGATATGCCAATACTTCTTCAACCAAACTCTATCGAGATTTACTTCAAAACGAGCTTCTGTCCCATTGTAACCCTCACCTCATACGACTTAAGATCTGCAGAAGTAATCACTCCCTAACGCACTAGTCATCTTAAGATACAAGCATTTCGCACTAAACATTTCGTCACAATGACTCCGACATGAAAAGGAATAAATCAAATTGCTTTGTTTGTCCCTGAATTTAACTATTATCCACCTCACTCCACCTTGACATCCACTAACGTCTTCTAACAATCAACAACACTTACTTTTCGTATCAAATCACATAAAATCATCCAACAAATGCTCGAGGCTGAGAGTACATACCTACTCTCATCAGAAGATACGAGTAGACAGAAAAAAAAAACAGAATCTAAGGAAAAACATCTCCATTATCTTGAAAGTTGAATTGGTGTGTAGTTGTATCTTGTAGTTGTATCCTTGGTGCCAATTTGTCGCCCAGCAATTCGCATAGTTTGTTCGATGTATTTTTTTTGTATTGTGCCCAGAGTACCCATTTAAGGACATCCCTGCCGGTCGGTGTATAGATGTTGTTTTGCCGCCTCTTTCTCTTTGTTTCTACTCTAACAAGGATCTGATATCAGTGTTAACAATATTTCTCCATTTACATTGATGTTTTTCTTTGTTTCTGTCTTGTGTCCTTTTTTATCTTCATTTCATTTTTGTTTTTTGTTTTTTTTTTTTTGTTACAAGTCGTAGCAAGTAGTTTCCGGTAGGAGGTTGGAATGGGAAGTTTTCTACTTGCCCACAGGATACATGTACGAAGGAATGAAATGGAATTGTTCATCATAATCTTTACGACACACATTCCTTTTGACACTTTACATAAAGGATTTGTGAGCTGAGTTTTCCCTCTATTTCAAGTCGTCCACAACCCCCCTAAACTGGAACTTTTGAAAATCCCTAGCGGCACTCTAAGCTGCATGGCTTTTTATTATAATTCCCCATCGTCTGGATGCTTGTTCCATTTGTTAGTTCGTGCTTTGGGTTCAACTATCCCACCCAACCCTCTAGTGTTCATTTCAGTGCAAAATTTTCTCGAGTATCATTCATCAAGTTAACAATTCACCAGAGCCAGCACCAGGAGAATATTAATCAAGCTTTGCCGCAGATTCAAATTCCCATTCTGAATTTGAGCTTCTAGAGAATACTCATAGAACTCAAACCTCCCCCCACATGTTAACCAACCCTTCAGCAGAGGTATTTATACTCATACCCATTCGTCCTCGTTCATATGGTATCCTTCTAGTCTGTGTGTGTATCTTTTATATCGGTCTCGTCTGTTCGCTTCATTTTGTGGCAGAAAGAAAAATTAAGAAATCAAACAAAATCTCAATTTTCCCATTCTCAAAGTTGCAGACTTCCAAATCCATCCATGTTAACTCCTGCGGGACATGTACGAGTATGTAGGTACGGACAAACGTGATGTGCAATTTAATTTCTAGTTTGGCAAAAGGCTGACTCTGCTGCAATGTTGTAGTTGGAATGGAACCCCCGATAGCCGAATTCCGAAAACCTGTTCCCACACTGCATCATAAACTCCATTTTCTACTCCTTTCCATTCGTCCTTTTCCACTCTTCTACTCATAGTAGCTCTTGTTAACGATAGTTTTCTTTTTTTTTTTCTGTTTTTTTGTTAATTCTGTTCTTCTCATTTTTCGTTACAGGATTTCACACGGTTCGAAGTATCTCGAACGAGGCAATGAAGCTCGTCTAGTTATCGACAATGTAACTTACGACTACCAAGGCGAATACGAATGTCGAGCAACCAGTTATATAAATGGCCAGGAACGGACAGCGATATCGGAGCCAGTATCCCTGCAAGTCGTAGGTAAATCAAAACGAGAAGATACACGATAACGAATGTGAACAGAATGAGTAAAAAAAAAAACACACAGAAACAGAAACTTAAACCACATAGCAATGCATTCATTGGGGGTGGGAGGGTGATTAGAAGGGATAGCAGACTTGTGGTAGTGGTGGTTGTAGTGAAACTTTGCCATTTGGATGCACATTGGAATTCGTAACTATCACTATCGCAGAAATCAGATTCGGAACTAGGAAAAAAATAAATCCATAGGGCGATGTACGAGTATCTACGAGTAGAAAAAAAAACAAAACCCAAAACAAGCTCAGAGTAGAAGCAAAGCTTTGAAAGGATAAAGGGTGTTGAAAGAACAATGCACCAAGAGCCTTTTTTTTTCTTTTTTTTTTTGTGTGGAAGAAGCCATAAACCACTTGCATATGGCGTCAGTGTGAGCCATTTATTCTTTCACGAACTCCTTTCAGACCAGCGCAGGAGGGTTGTTTTTTTCTTCTTCCTCCATCAGGACTTGCACTGATATCCTTCGTATTCGTAGTGTTGCTTTTATAGATTAGAGGAAGAAGAATTTCTGTGGGTTACCTTTGGAAATAAACGGATTTATTACCGAATGGCCAAGTTTGCAGTCATATGTGATAGTTGTTGTAAAGTCGACGTTAAAATGTTTATGATAGCATGGGGTGCGATTCGTTGGACTACCTCAATGGTCATACCAATGCTTGACCAATGCAATGGCTGTGTGGTTATACTAAAACTTGAGTACTTTTCCGTGGTGATGATGTTTTGTGTCAGGAAAACCTTAAAATTGTTTCTGAAAGTTTCGAACCATCAATGGTTTGATGTAGTCGTACGTCGTGGTTTCTAGCTCAGGGGATTGCTCTTGGTTGGTGAATGGTTTTAGCACACTCGAGGTCAGTTTTAAATATTTTAGGACCTGACCAAGTCAAAACATGATGTAATCTAGGTCAGGGAAGAGACAGTTTGTATAAGTTCACATTTTTTTCTAAAATAAAAAGATTCCTCTTCGACAATTTGACTTTACAGATAAGTTCTTACAAAATCTGACACTGTGTAGGAGCTTCATTGTAGATTGGATTGTTTTCGTCTTGTAAGAGACAAATTAAAGACGGCATACAGATGATTATCATGGCATTGATACATCAGATCGAACTTTGTAGCTACACTTTCCGGGATAAATATAAGTTAGACCTCTGCACCTTAGAGTACGTACGGAATGATCTGGGTATCATATGAGATGTAACTGGCAAATCCAGTAAACAAGGGGGTTTACCTTTCGTTTCGAACTGTCAACGTAGTTGGATTGCTTTTCGACCACTTGTATATTTTTAAGAGATCTTCAATTAAGGAGATTGTTCTAAATAAATTAATTTGCACATCGTTAGCATATAAATGCAGAGAAACATCGGAACATACGCTGTCAAGATCGTTGATGTACAAAAAGAATAAAATGAGAGCCTAGCATTGAACCCTAAGGCACCCCACACACTAGTTTTCCAGGCTTCAATAGTCTTAGACCAACACTTACTTTTTGACTTCAATTATAGAGATAGTCTTTTATAAGCCGATGGCGGCGATGACGTGATGGTAAGGTCATTGAACAATCACGCAGAGAGTCCGTGGTTCGATCCCCGATATCTCTAACAATTTTTCGAATCGTCATCACCCTTTTTACAAACTCCCGAAAGTAAAATTGCCTATGAAAAAGCTTCTAAGGACTGCCGTTCGGATTCAGCGATAAACCGTAGGCCTCGCTCGGACGTGACAAAAATGACAACATGAGCAACACAAATGAGTGTCAAGAGGCTAGGCCATACCGGGCTGCCAGCGCCAGTGTTTTTGTTTTTTTGTAAGCCGAGCTCCTCTCGATCTGAACCCAAAATAAGATTTTCGTTTTTCGCATGAAATTGCGTGGTTGTACGAGGGTTGTCTGAAAAGTTTCCGACCGAACAATGATACAAGACATTTTTTCTAAAAAAATTTTTTATTTTTCTACATAGTCTCCTTGTAACTCTACACACTTCTCCCAGCGATGCTCCCATCCCTCTAACCCGTCCAAATAGTACTTGGCGTTTTTCTCTGCAAAATAGTTGTTCACGAAGGTGACGAAAATCTCTCTCCTCCGACCGCATTTTTTAGATGAGAGAACGAAAAGAAGTCGCTTGGGGCTAGATCTGGTGAATAAGGCGAATGGTCAAGCAGTTTAAACGCAGTTCATGGATTTTCGCTATAGCAACTGCTGAGTTGTGAGACAGCGCGTTGTCTTGGTGAAACACGATTGCTCCTGTAATGTTTTTTCCTTTTTGAAGATAATCGATTAAGATAACTTCTTTACTATCCCAAAAAACAGTCGCCATCACTTTCCCAGCCGAAAAAACAGTTTTTGCTTTTTTTGGAGCCGGCTCGCCCTATGCAGTGTGTATCCAAGTTTCATCTACAGTAATTAATCGGCTCCAAAACTGCGCCAACAGTTCGCCAACAGAGCGTTGGAAATGTTCATTCGAACACGTTTTTGGTATAACGTAGGCAAATGTGCGGACAGCTTTCTCATGCCTAAATCTTGATTTAATATGTAACAAACACGTTCTTTGGACATTTTCATAACCTCTACTATCTCTCTCACTTTAGTTCGGCGGTCGTCTAATACCAATTGGTGAACTTTAGCAATGTTATCGTCAGTGGTTGCAGTTTTTGGACGTTCCGAACGTTCATCATCTCCCAAGTTCTTACGGCCACGTTTAAATTCAGCTGCCCCCTACATAGACTCCAACTCATTTTTGATTTGCGTAGGCGTATTGCCTTTCAAAACCAATAATTTAATAACAGCTCGATACTCAATTTTTCCCATTTTCACAAAAAACACTCACATCAACTCACTCAAATGACTGTCAACTAAAAACTGCGTCCAAAATGACTGAAACTTCGGTAAGTAACTGTCAAAAGATGCACAAATAGCATTCACTAGCTTTCATTGACGAGTGCCGCTATCGTTACGTTGCGGCCGGAAACTTCTCAGACAACCCTCGTAATGCTATTCCAATTGAATTCCGTTCCTATATCATCACGAACGCTTACCATTACTGTGGCGCAGCTGTGGTACTTACGGAAACTAAATTGAGGAGGAACCAGTAGAAAGTGGAAAACCTGTACCAGGAGTTGGAAAAAATATCCTCACGATCGACGGATAGAAGACAAGCTATCCAAGAAGTTCAAACGTCGTACAATACTAAAATGCCAAATATTTTTAAGCTCGCTGCACAGAGGAGAAAAAATTCAATGGAAATAACCTCGCCGAAATACATCAAAAACGCAGACGGTCGTTTACTAACAAATGAAACGAAAATTTGTGATCGGTGGCTTGAATACTGCAAGGAGTTGCTTAACAAACAGTTTGGAGGAAGATCGACGATGGACGCTATCCAAAGCCTACGAATAATAATAGAAAAGCACCGAGATTCGTCTAAGGATTTACACATGGTATTAATCGACGTCGAGAAAGCATTCGATCGAGTGCCTACGGATCTCATATGGACCGCGCTGAGGTCTCAAAAGGTACCGGAATAATACAAGACATGTAAGGAAACGTTAAAACTGCGGTTAAAAGCTCTGCCGGACTAACGAGAGAATTTCCAGTTAATGTCGGAGTGCATCAAGGAAGCGTACTTAGCCCTTTCCTCTTTAACGTAGTATTCGACTATCTTTTAAAAGACTGCATGCGCGAAGCAAATGTAATGCCAATTCTCTTCGCTGACGACGCAGTTATACTTAGCGATAACGTCGAAGATTTACAGAACGCCTTAGATTCATGGAGAAATGCGCTAGAGAGAAACGGGTTTAAAATAAGTTGTTCAAAGACGGAGCATTTGACGTGCCCATTTGCGCATCCGTTGCGATCTGTTCCGGATATAATGTTAGACGGAATAGTTCTTCCGAAAAGCACTATCTTTAAGTACTCAGGATCAATCAGTAACATGGAAGCGAAATGTGACGACGACGTAAACCACAGAGTGAGTGTGGGATGGATGAAATGGCGGGAAAATTCGGGAATCTTTTGCGACCGAAAATTTCCTCTTAAAATAAAGGGTTGTTAGACCAGCTCTTATATACGGTTCACAGTGCTGGACAATGTACGAAGCGTTTAAAAACAAAATGACAGCAGCGGAAATGAAAATGTTAAGGATGTCTAGTGGAGTCACTAAACGCGATTGTATTAAATCTACGAGTTTAAGAGTAAGTCTACATAAAAAGAATTCGGTAACCGAACAACTTGAGGCGAATAGAATAAGCTGGTATTGCCACGTTCAAAGATGATCTGCGGAAAATCCGGTTAAAAAGGCACTATCAACTACGGTCACTTCAACTGTAAGAAAACGAGGTCGGAAAAAGAATTCCTGGATTTCTCAGATGGCAAATGCGCAACAACGCTTAGGGCTAACCACTAAAGCGATCCAGGACCGAGCATTAAGTAGACGCGTTCTGTGGTCTGCGACATTAGCCAACCCCATAAGCGGAGCAGCAGCGATGCAGTAAAAATGGGAAACTCGTTACGCATAAGTTCGTATAAAGAGGACAGGGTTAATAAAAGGATAAAAAGTAGCTGACAAACCTTCATTATTTTTAAAATATTGCTCAACAATGAAAATGCGTTGTTCTTTCGTACAGAGCTCTATTTTTACTAACCCCGAAATGTCAGCTGTCACATTGTTATCTTTTTGTCCGCTGTCATCACTGTACTAATAAATAGCGCAAAAATCAATTGAATTATGGGACACCCTTTATAAGACAAATAATTACATAAGAAACCTCCAAAGAGAAAAGAGAAAAGAAAAAAAGTTTGTTTGATAAACATGGATATGCGCGCACTCCACTGGTGGGCGGGCTGTTTGTTGCAGTAACCTACGCATATCTGTCATTCATGTAAAACTCAAATAAGTACATTTTGGCTCATATCTTCCGTTATAAGAATCACAGAATAATGATTGATACATCAATCTCTTCACCAGGAAATGTACTAATCGAAGAATAAAGTCATATTCAAATCTGTTCAGCTATTTTGTAGTAATATGTATGTAAAGCATGAAAAATACGTTTTTTCAGTTAAAAAATCATATAAAATGGGTTTAAAGGCCCAATAACGGACTAAAAACCACCCTACGTAATACCGCCACTCACGACAAATCGATTGATATACTCGTATATATTGCTGAGGTATCGTTACGTACGAGTACCTACTTCGCCCTGAGTTCGATAAGGCATATTGTTTATAATTGGACGCTCATAAATAGTCGCATAGAGCTTCCACAGCCAAAAGGGTCTCCTTCTTGTGAATTGGCCAAACGATTCTGAGATTTCTTGCTTCAGGCATGCTCGCATGGTTCACCATGCGTAGAGATGAGCTGGTGCATATCCCGAACCTGGTTTCGTCCGGTAGGTTTAAGAAGTGAGTGACGCGAAAGTCCATCTGCTCCACCAGCTTCGTAAGAATTTAACCCTAATATCTTCGCCTAGGTTAGAAGGAATGTTCTATCGTCATCGTTTCATTCTGACTGACAGTAGTATTTTGATCATCATCATTGTATTCCAGCAGTTTTCCATTATTCTAAACGCCAACTTCTACCTCAAAGTAATGTAGCTGCTTAATGTCAACTTTTTGTCCAATTCGTCAATGTAGCGCGACCCTAACACCAAGTTTATGAAAGTTTGCCCTAATTCACAGCAGATGAATATTGTTCTGCATTTCTTGGGTTTGTTCTAAAGAGTTTTCCAATAAGGACTTGACAACTTTTTTTTTAAATAAAACGCAAACCATTTGAGATATTTCAAAAACTTTAATCTTGGCTTGAAGTAGAATCAAAACATTTATGAATGGAACTCGACTTCGTTCATATGTCCACCGCGGGCAAGTTTCCAGCGGTCGATTCGTTGGACCCAATTTTTAACGACGCGGCCACACATTACGGCCGAAACGGCCACTATTTCGCGTTCAATGTTTTGGCTCTGAGCTTTTCCAACGTCGTCGGCTTGTTCGCATAAACCAATGACTTAACGTAGCCCCACAGAAAATAGTCAAGCGGCGTTAAGTCCCACGAACGAGGCGGCCAATCGACTGGCCCATTTCTTGTGATAACACGCTCACCATCCTTACTGTTCAATAAATCGATTGTAACGTGTGCTGTGTGGCTTGTGGT